>CM042245.1:10922723-11507723 GCA_023566225.1 Romanogobio albipinnatus
TCAGTGTGTGATCTCATAGTGCATTATTTGAATCCACTTAACAATTATTCTGAACACACAGTCAGTGTGAGATCTCATAGTACATTATTTGAATCCACTTAACAATTATTCTGAACACACAGTCAGTGTGTGATCTTATAATACATTATTTGAATCCACTTAACACTTGTTCTGAACACACAGTCAGTGTGTGATATCATAGTGCATTATTTGAATCCACTTGACACTTGTTCTGAACACACAGTCAGTGTGTGATATCATAGTGCATTATTTGAATCCACTTAACACTTGTTCTGAACACACAGTCAGTGTGTGATCTCATAGTGCATTATTTGAATCCACTTAACACTTGTTCTGAACACACAGTCAGTGTGTGATCTCATAGTGCATTATTTGAATCCACTTAACAATTATTCTGTACACACAGTCAGTGTGAGATCTCATAGTACATTATTTTAATCCACTTAACAATTGTTCTGAACACACAGTCAGTGAGATCTCATAGTACATTATTTGAATCCATTTAACACTTGTTCTGAACACACAGTCAGTGTGTGATCTCATAGTGCATTATTTTAATCCACTTAACAATTATTTTGTACACACAGTCAGTGTGAGATCTCATAGTACATTATTTGAATCCATTTAACAATTGTTCTGAACACACAGTCAGTGTGTGATCTCATAGTGCATTATTTGAATCCACTTAACACTTGTTCTGAACACACAGTCAGTGTGAGATCTCATAGTACATTATTTGAATCCACTTAACAATTATTCTGAACACACAGTCAGTGTGTGATCTCATAGTGCATTATTTGAATCCACTTAACAATTATTCTGAACACACAGTCAGTGTGTGATCTCATAGTGCATTATTTGAATCCACTTAACAATTATTCTGAACACACAGTCAGTGTGTGATCTCATAGTACATTATTTTAATCCACTTGACACTTGTTCTGAACACACAGTCAGTATGTGATCTCATAGTGCATTATTTTAATCCACTTAACACTTGTTCTGAACACACAGTCAGTGTGTGATCTCATAGTGCATTATTTGAATCCACTTAACAATTATTCTGTACACACAGTCAGTGTGAGATCTCATAGTACATTATTTTAATCCACTTAACAATTATTCTGTACACACAGTAAGTGTGAGATCTCATAGTACATTATTTGAATCCACTTAACACTTGTTCTGAACACACAGTCAGTGTGTGATCTCATAGTGCATTATTTGAATCCACTTAACACTTGTTCTGAACACACAGTCAGTGTGAGATCTCATAGTACATTATTTGAATCCACTTAACAATTATTCTGAACACACAGTCAGTGTGTGATCTCATAGTGCATTATTTGAATCCACTTAACAATTATTCTGAACACACAGTCAGTATGTGATCTCATAGTGCATTATTTTAATCCACTTAACAATTATTCTGAACACACAGTCAGTGAGATCTCATAGTACATTATTTGAATCCACTTAACAATTATTCTGAACACACAGTCAGTGAGATCTCATAGTACATTATTTGAATCCATTTAACAATTGTTCTGAACACACAGTCAGTGTGAGATCTCATAGTACATTATTTTAATCCACTTAACAATTATTCTGAACACACAGTCAGTGAGATCTCATAGTACATTATTTTAATCCACTTAACAATTATTCTGAACACACAGTCAGTGTGAGATCTCATAGTACATTATTTTAATCCACTTAACAATTATTCTGTACACACAGTCAGTGTGAGATCTCATAGTACATTATTTGAATCCATTTAACAATCCATTTAACAATTAACAATTATTTAACAATTATTTAACAATTTAACAATTATTCTGTACACACAGTCAGTGTGTGATCTCATAGTGCATTATTTGATTCCACTTAACAATTATTCTGAACACACAGTCAGTGTGAGATCTCATAGTACATTATTTTAATCCATTTAACAATTATTCTGTACACACATTATTCTGTACACACAGTCAGTGTGAGATCTCATAGTGCATTATTTGAATCCACTTAACAATTATTCTGTACACACAGTCAGTGTGTGATCTCATAGTGCATTATTTGAATCCACTTAACAATTATTCTGTACACACAGTCAGTGTGTGATCTCATAGTGCATTATTTGAAACCACTTAACAATTATTCTGTACACACAGTCAGTGTGAGATCTCATAGTACATTATTTTAATCCACTTAACAATTATTCTGTACACACAGTCAGTGTGAGATCTCATAGTACATTATTTGAATCCACTTAACAATTATTCTGTACACACAGTCAGTGTGAGATCTCATAGTACATTATTTTAATCCACTTAACAATTATTCTGTACACACAGTCAGTGTGAGATCTCATAGTACATTATTTGAATCCACTTAACAATTATTCTAAACACACAGTCAGTGTGAGATCTCATAGTACATTATTTTAATCCACTTAACAATTATTCTGAACACACAGTCAGTGAGATCTCATAGTACATTATTTGAATCCACTTAACAATTATTCTAAACACACAGTCAGTGTGAGATCTCATAGTACATTATTTTAATCCACTTAACAATTATTCTGAACACACAGTCAGTGAGATCTCATAGTACATTATTTTAATCCACTTAACAATTATTCTGTACACACAGTCAGTGTGTGATCTCATAGTGCATTATTTGAATCCACTTAACAATTATTCTGTACACACAGTCAGTGTGTGATCTCATAGTGCATTATTTGAAACCACTTAACAATTATTCTGTACACACAGTCAGTGTGAGATCTCATAGTACATTATTTTAATCCACTTAACAATTATTCTGTACACACAGTCAGTGTGAGATCTCATAGTACATTATTTGAATCCACTTAACAATTATTCTGTACACACAGTCAGTGTGAGATCTCATAGTACATTATTTTAATCCACTTAACAATTATTCTGTACACACAGTCAGTGTGAGATCTCATAGTACATTATTTGAATCCACTTAACAATTATTCTAAACACACAGTCAGTGTGAGATCTCATAGTACATTATTTTAATCCACTTAACAATTATTCTGTACACACAGTCAGTGTGAGATCTCATAGTACATTATTTGAATCCACTTAACACTTGTTCTGAACACACAGTCAGTGTGTGATCTCATAGTGCATTATTTGAATCCACTTAACACTTGTTCTGAACACACAGTCAGTGTGTGATCTCATAGTGCATTATTTGAATCCACTTAACAATTATTCTGTACACACAGTCAGTGTGTGATCTCATAGTGCATTATTTGAATCCACTTAACAATTATTCTGAACACACAGTCAGTGTGTGATCTCATAGTACATTATTTTAATCCACTTAACAATTATTCTGTACACACAGTCAGTGTGTGATCTCATAGTGCATTATTTGAAACCACTTAACAATTATTCTGTACACACAGTCAGTGTGAGATCTCATAGTACATTATTTTAATCCACTTAACAATTATTCTGAACACACAGTCAGTGTGTGATCTCATAGTACATTATTTGAATCCACTTAACACTTGTTCTGAACACACAGTCAGTGTGTGATCTCATAGTGCATTATTTGAATCCACTTAACACTTGTTCTGAACACACAGTCAGTGTGTGATCTCATAGTGCATTATTTGAATCCACTTAACAATTATTCTGTACACACAGTCAGTGTGTTATCTCATAGTGCATTATTTGAATCCACTTAACAATTATTCTGAACACACAGTCAGTGTGTGATCTCATAGTGCATTATTTGAATCCACTTAACAATTATTCTGAACACACAGTCAGTGTGTGATCTCATAGTACATTATTTTAATCCACTTAACAATTATTCTGTACACACAGTCAGTGTGTGATCTCATAGTGCATTATTTGAAACCACTTAACAATTATTCTGTACACACAGTCAGTGTGTGATCTCATAGTACATTATTTGAATCCACTTAACACTTGTTCTGAACACACAGTCAGTGTGTGATATCATAGTGCATTATTTGAATCCACTTAACACTTGTTCTGAACACACAGTCAGTGTGTGATCTCATAGTGCATTATTTGAATCCACTTAACAATTATTCTGAACACACAGTCAGTGTGTGATCTCATAGTACATTATTTGAATCCACTTAACACTTGTTCTGAACACACAGTCAGTGTGTGATCTCATAGTGCATTATTTGAATCCACTTAACAATTATTCTGTACACACAGTCAGTGTGTTATCTCATAGTGCATTATTTGAATCCACTTAACAATTATTCTGAACACACAGTCAGTGTGTGATCTCATAGTGCATTATTTGAATCCACTTAACAATTATTCTGAACACACAGTCAGTGTGTGATCTCATAGTACATTATTTGAATCCACTTAACACTTGTTCTGAACACACAGTCAGTGTGTGATATCATAGTGCATTATTTGAATCCACTTAACACTTGTTCTGAACACACAGTCAGTGTGTGATCTCATAGTGCATTATTTGAATCCACTTAACAATTATTCTGAACACACAGTCAGTGTGTGATCTCATAGTACATTATTTGAATCCACTTAACACTTGTTCTGAACACACAGTCAGTGTGTGATATCATAGTGCATTATTTGAATCCACTTAACAATTATTCTGAACACACAGTCAGTGTGTGATCTCATAGTGCATTATTTGAATCCACTTGACACTTGTTCTGAACACACAGTCAGTGTGTGATCTCATAGTGCATTATTTGAATCCACTTAACACTTGTTCTGAACACACAGTCAGTGTGTGATCTCATAGTGCATTATTTGAATCCACTTAACAATTATTCTGTACACACAGTCAGTGTGAGATCTCATAGTACATTATTTTAATCCACTTAACAATTATTCTGTACACACAGTCAGTGTGAGATCTCATAGTACATTATTTGAATCCATTTAACACTTGTTCTGAACACACAGTCAGTGTGTGATCTCATAGTGCATTATTTGAATCCACTTAACAATTATTCTGTACACACAGTCAGTGTGAGATCTCATAGTACATTATTTGAATCCATTTAACAATTGTTCTGAACACACAGTCAGTGTGTGATCTCATAGTGCATTATTTGAATCCACTTAACACTTGTTCTGAACACACAGTCAGTGTGAGATCTCATAGTACATTATTTGAATCCACTTAACAATTATTCTGTACACACAGTCAGTGTGTGATCTCATAGTGCATTATTTGAATCCACTTAACAATTATTCTGAACACACAGTCAGTGTGTGATCTCATAGTACATTATTTGAATCCACTTGACTCTTGTTCTGAACACACAGTCAGTGAGATCTCATAGTGCATTATTTTAATCCACTTAACAATTATTCTGAACACACAGTCAGTGAGATCTCATAGTGTATTATTTGAATCCACTTGACACTTGTTCTGAACACACAGTCAGTGAGATCTCATAGTGCATTATTTTAATCCACTTAACAATTATTCTGAACACACAGTCAGTGAGATCTCATAGTGCATTATTTGAATCCACTTAACACTTGTTCTGAACACACAGTCAGTGTGTGATCTCATAGTGCATTATTTGAATCCACTTAACAATTATTCTGAAAAAACAGTCAGTGTGTGATATCATAGTGCATTATTTGAATCCACTTAACAATTATTCTGAACACACAGTCAGTGTGTGATCTCATAGTGCATTATTTGAATCCACTTAACAATTATTCTGAACACACAGTCAGTGTGTGATCTCATAGTGCATTATTTGAATCCACTTAACAATTATTCTGTACACACAGTCAGTGTGTGATCTCATAGTGCATTATTTGAATCCACTTAACAATTATTCTGAACACACAGTCAGTGTGTGATCTCATAGTGCATTATTTGAATCCACTTAACAATTATTCTGAACACACAGTCAGTGTGTGATCTCATAGTACATTATTTGAATCCACTTAACACTTGTTCTGAACACACAGTCAGTGTGTGATATCATAGTGCATTATTTGAATCCACTTAACACTTGTTCTGAACACACAGTCAGTGTGTGATCTCATAGTGCATTATTTGAATCCACTTAACAATTATTCTGAAAACACAGTCAGTGTGTGATCTCATAGTACATTATTTGAATCCACTTAACACTTGTTCTGAACACACAGTCAGTGTGTGATATCATAGTGCATTATTTGAATCCACTTAACAATTATTCTGAACACACAGTCAGTGTGTGATCTCATAGTGCATTATTTGAATCCACTTAACAATTATTCTGAACACACAGTCAGTGTGTGATCTCATAGTACATTATTTGAATCCACTTAACACTTGTTCTGAACACACAGTCAGTGTGTGATATCATAGTGCATTATTTGAATCCACTTGACACTTGTTCTGAACACACAGTCAGTGTGTGATATCATAGTGCATTATTTGAATCCACTTAACACTTGTTCTGAACACACAGTCAGTGTGTGATCTCATAGTGCATTATTTGAATCCACTTAACACTTGTTCTGAACACACAGTCAGTGTGTGATCTCATAGTGCATTATTTGAATCCACTTAACAATTATTCTGTACACACAGTCAGTGTGAGATCTCATAGTACATTATTTTAATCCACTTAACAATTATTCTGTACACACAGTCAGTGTGAGATCTCATAGTACATTATTTGAATCCATTTAACAATTGTTCTGAACACACAGTCAGTGAGATCTCATAGTACATTATTTGAATCCATTTAACACTTGTTCTGAACACACAGTCAGTGTGTGATCTCATAGTGCATTATTTTAATCCACTTAACAATTATTCTGTACACACAGTCAGTGTGAGATCTCATAGTACATTATTTGAATCCATTTAACAATTGTTCTGAACACACAGTCAGTGTGTGATCTCATAGTGCATTATTTGAATCCACTTAACACTTGTTCTGAACACACAGTCAGTGTGTGATCTCATAGTACATTATTTGAATCCATTTAACAATTGTTCTGAACACACAGTCAGTGTGTGATCTCATAGTGCATTATTTGAATCCATTTAACAATTGTTCTGAACACACAGTCAGTGTGTGATCTCATAGTACATTATTTGAATCCACTTAACAATTATTCTGAACACACAGTCAGTGTGTGATCTCATAGTGCATTATTTGAATCCACTTAACAATTATTCTGAACACACAGTCAGTATGTGATCTCATAGTGCATTATTTTAATCCACTTAACAATTATTCTGAACGCACAGTCAGTGAGATCTCATAGTACATTATTTGAATCCATTTAACAAGTATTCTGTACACACAGTCAGTGTGAAATCTCATAGTTCATTATTTGAATCCACTTAACACTTGTTCTGTACACACAGTCAGTGTGAGATCTCATAGTACATTATTTGAATCCACTTAACAATTATTCTGAACACACAGTCAGTGTGTGATCTCATAGTGCATTATTTTAATCCACTTAACAATTATTCTGAACGCACAGTCAGTGAGATCTCATAGTACATTATTTGAATCCATTTAACAAGTATTCTGTACACACAGTCAGTGTGAGATCTCATAGTACATTATTTGAATCCACTTGACACTTGTTCTGAACACACAGTCAGTGTGAGATCTCATAGTACATTATTTGAATCCACTTGACACTTGTTCTGAACACACAGTCAGTGTGAGATCTCATAGTGCATTATTTGAATCCACTTAACAATTATTCTGAACACACAGTCAGTATGTGATCTCATAGTGCATTATTTTAATCCACTTAACAATTATTCTGAACGCACAGTCAGTGAGATCTCAGAGTACATTATTTGAATCCATTTAACAAGTATTCTGTACACACAGTCAGTGTGAGATCTCATAGTACATTATTTGAATCCACTTGACACTTGTTCTGAACACACAGTCAGTGTGAGATCTCATAGTACATTATTTGAATCCTCTTGACACTTGTTCTGAACACACAGTCAGTGTGAAATCTCATAGTTCATTATTTGAATCCACTTGACACTTGTTCTGAACACACAGTCAGTGTGAGATCTCATTGTACATTTTTTGAATCCACTTAACACTTGTTCTGAACACACAGTCAGTGTGAAATCTCATAGTTCATTATTTGAATCCACTTGACACTTGTTCTGAACACACAGTCAGTGTGTGATCTCATAGTGCATTATTTGAATCCATTTAACAATTATTCTGTACACACAGTCAGTGTGAAATCTCATAGTACATTTTTTGAATCCACTTAACACTTGTTCTGAACACACAGTCAGTGTGAAATCTCATAGTACATTATTTGAATCCACTTGACACTTGTTCTGAACACACAGTCAGTGTGAGATCTCATAGTACATTATTTGAATCCACTTGACACTTGTTCTGAACACACAGTCAGTCTGAGATCTCATAGTACATTATTTGAATCCATTTAACAATTATTCTGTACACACAGTCAGTGTGAAATCTCATAGTTCATTATTTGAATCCATTTAACAATTATTCTGTACACACAGTCAGTGTGAAATCTCATAGTTCATTATTTGAATCCATTTAACAATTATTCTGTACACACAGTCAGTGTGAGATCTCATAGTGCATTATTTGAATCCACTTAACACTTGTTCTGAACACACAGTCAGTGTGAGATCTCATAGTACATTATTTGAATCCATTTAACAATTGTTCTGAACACACAGTCAGTGAGATCTCATAGTACATTATTTGAATCCATTTAACACTTGTTCTGAACACACAGTCAGTGTGTGATCTCATAGTGCATTATTTTAATCCACTTAACAATTATTTTGTACACACAGTCAGTGTGAGATCTCATAGTACATTATTTGAATCCATTTAACAATTGTTCTGAACACACAGTCAGTGTGTGATCTCATAGTGCATTATTTGAATCCACTTAACACTTGTTCTGAACACACAGTCAGTGTGAGATCTCATAGTACATTATTTGAATCCACTTAACAATTATTCTGAACACACAGTCAGTGTGTGATCTCATAGTGCATTATTTGAATCCACTTAACAATTATTCTGAACACACAGTCAGTGTGTGATCTCATAGTGCATTATTTGAATCCACTTAACAATTATTCTGAACACACAGTCAGTGAGATCTCATAGTACATTATTTGAATCCACTTAACAATTATTCTGAACACACAGTCAGTGAGATCTCATAGTACATTATTTTAATCCACTTGACACTTGTTCTGAACACACAGTCAGTATGTTATCTCATAGTGCATTATTTTAATCCACTTAACACTTGTTCTGAACACACAGTCAGTGTGTGATCTCATAGTGCATTATTTGAATCCACTTAACACTTGTTCTGAACACACAGTCAGTGTGTGATCTCATAGTGCATTATTTGAATCCACTTAACAATTATTCTGTACACACAGTCAGTGTGAGATCTCATAGTACATTATTTTAATCCACTTAACAATTATTCTGTACACACAGTCAGTGTGAGATCTCATAGTACATTATTTGAATCCACTTAACAATTATTCTGAACACACAGTCAGTGAGATCTCATAGTACATTATTTGAATCCACTTAACAATTATTCTGAACACACAGTCAGTGAGATCTCATAGTACATTATTTTAATCCACTTGACACTTGTTCTGAACACACAGTCAGTATGTGATCTCATAGTGCATTATTTTAATCCACTTAACACTTGTTCTGAACACACAGTCAGTGTGTGATCTCATAGTGCATTATTTGAATCCACTTAACACTTGTTCTGAACACACAGTCAGTGTGTGATCTCATAGTGCATTATTTGAATCCACTTAACAATTATTCTGTACACACAGTCAGTGTGAGATCTCATAGTACATTATTTTAATCCACTTAACAATTATTCTGTACACACAGTCAGTGTGAGATCTCATAGTACATTATTTGAATCCATTTAACAATTGTTCTGAACACACAGTCAGTGTGAGATCTCATAGTACATTATTTGAATCCATTTAACACTTGTTCTGAACACACAGTCAGTGTGAGATCTCATAGTACATTATTTGAATCCATTTAACACTTGTTCTGAACACACAGTCAGTGTGTGATCTCATAGTGCATTATTTTAATCCACTTAACAATTATTCTGAACACACAGTCAGTGTGAGATCTCATAGTACATTATTTGAATCCATTTAACAATTGTTCTGAACACACAGTCAGTGTGTGATCTCATAGTGCATTATTTGAATCCACTTAACACTTGTTCTGAACACACAGTCAGTGTGAGATCTCATAGTACATTATTTGAATCCACTTAACAATTATTCTGAACACACAGTCAGTGTGTGATCTCATAGTGCATTATTTGAATCCACTTAACAATTATTCTGAACACACAGTCAGTGTGTGATCTCATAGTGCATTATTTTAATCCACTTAACAATTATTCTGAACACACAGTCAGTATGTGATCTCATAGTGCATTATTTTAATCCACTTAACAATTATTCTGAACACACAGTCAGTGAGATCTCATAGTACATTATTTGAATCCACTTAACAATTATTCTGAACACACAGTCAGTGAGATCTCATAGTACATTATTTGAATCCATTTAACAATTATTCTGTACACACAGTCAGTGTGTGATCTCATAGTGCATTATTTGAATCCATTTAACAATTATTCTGTACACACAGTCAGTGAGATCTCATAGTACATTATTTGAATCCATTTAACAATTATTCTGAACACACAGTCAGTGAGATCTCATAGTACATTATTTGAATCCATTTAACAATTATTCTGTACACACAGTCAGTGTGTGATCTCAGTGCATTATTTGAATCCACTTAACAATTATTCTGTACACACAGTCAGTGTGTGATCTCATAGTGCATTATTTGAATCCACTTAACAATTATTCTGAACACACAGTCAGTGTGAGATCTCATAGTACATTATTTTAATCCACTTAACAATTATTCTGTACACACAGTCAGTGTGAGATCTCATAGTACATTATTTGAATCCACTTAACAATTATTCTGTACACACAGTCAGTGTGAGATCTCATAGTACATTATTTTAATCCACTTAACAATTATTCTGTACACACAGTCAGTGTGAGATCTCATAGTACATTATTTGAATCCATTTAACAATCCATTTAACAATTAACAATTATTTTACAATTATTTAACAATTTAACAATTATTCTGTACACACAGTCAGTGTGTGATCTCATAGTGCATTATTTGAATCCACTTAACAATTATTCTGAACACACAGTCAGTGTGAGATCTCATAGTACATTATTTGAATCCATTTAACAATTATTCTGTACACACATTATTCTGTACACACAGTCAGTGTGAGATCTCATAGTACATTATTTGAATCCATTTAACAATTATTCTGTACACACAGTCAGTGTGTGATCTCATAGTGCATTATTTGAATCCACTTAACAATTATTCTGTACACACAGTCAGTGTGAGATCTCATAGTACATTATTTTAATCCACTTAACAATTATTCTGTACACACAGTCAGTGTGAGATCTCATAGTACATTATTTGAATCCACTTAACAATTATTCTGTACTGTCACGGTCTTACCGTGTTTTGTTTTCTGATTGTTGTTTATCACTGTCTGTCTGTGATTTGAGATTGTGAACACCTGGGCTGTGGGTATTTAATATGCCTGTTCCCTGACTAGGGTGGTGGGGGTTGTTCGTGATTTTGATCTTGTCTTGCATCTCGCAGGTATGGGCTCGTGGCAGGTGCCTTGGGATTCGAACACCTCTATCACAATAAGATCCTCGTTTGTCCCGTCTACCTGGGAGTCATGATTGGACCAGTCGGCGTTTGAATGTTTTCTTTCTTATTTAATTTCATTAAGTTTCCCCTAGAATTATGTAATAAATTTATATCCTTGCAACCTTATTTATGTTGTGATCGCCCTTTTTGTTGCAGTTACGAGCCGAACTGTAACAAAATTGGGGGCTCGTCCGTTTCAAATTTTGGTTGAAGATTTTCCCCGCTGATTGAGAACGCTGTGGTCGCGCGCATTGAACTTGACTCTGATTAGAATCACCTGCGTGCGCGCTGCTCCGTTTGTTAGTGCTGTTGGTTTGCAACCTGCAAACGTTTGATTATTCGCTGCCGAGTTTTTCCAAGTTTGTCGCATTATTTTGGTGAAACATCGGTAAGTAGCCTCTCTTCTCTATGAGTTTGAATGCGATTTGTTATTGGGTTAATCTTGTTAGATCGTTAACGAGAGGTGAGATCGCGTTATGTAGTGGTTATTTATTGTAACGAGGTTAGATGTTTGTTTCTCATAAAGGGTGTCTTTTTCCTAGTAGGTTGTAGCAACGCATTTTGCGTTGATCCTTTGTTATTTTAGTTTGTTATTTTTGTGCTGAGGCTGGGCTGAGGGCACTGCCGCTGGACTGTATCTCTCTGGTTAACTGAGGGGTATCGGTGCTGTCGGTATAAGGGCTTAAAGGAACTCGGCTCTTGGTTGAAGCACGAAGATTAGGGTTGAGTTAGAGTGTTTTTTTTGAGGGGGTAGTGGGAAAAGACTGTTTATGAGAAATTAGAATCTGTGTTAAAACAAGGTTTGTGTAAGTTGTGGAAAAAATAACTAAAATGGCCTCAGGGTTAGAAGAGTTTTTAAAACATCCTACTGAGGATGAGTTGGACAAAATGTCTAAAGACCAATTAATAGAGGTAGCAGCACATTTCGACATTGGGATTACAGCTAAAGAAAAACGTCTAAAAGAGAGTATAGGACTTATTGTAAAATCAACCTTGGCAGATTTGGGTGTGTTTACATCTAGGCCTGAGAAACAAGCTGTGTCTGAAATCAAAGATCCTAAAGAGAATATTAATCCTCAAAAAAGTAGTTCTTCCTTAACTTATGAGCAGCAAAGAGACTTGATGCTCTTAGAAATGGAAAATAGTAAAAGAAATCGGGAACTTGAATTTCGTAAATTAGATATTGAAGCAGAGAGACTGCAGTTAATTAGAGAGGGTCAGCTGGAGGCTCGGCCTAGTATTGCACGACCACAAATGGGTAGCTCATTTTTGCAGGGTTTTGATGTTGCAAGAAGTCTTAATCTTATGCCCAAGTTTAATGAAGGTGAGTTGGACACTTTCTTTAGTTTATTTGAGCGTTTGGCCAATTTGATGGGATGGAAAGATAATGAACGAACAATATTGTTGCAGTGTGTGTTCCAAGGTAAAGCTCAGAAAGCCTATTCTACACTTAGTGTGGCGGATAGTCAGGTCTATACAAAAGTGAAGGAAGTGGTATTGAAAGCATATGAATTAGTTCCTGAAGCATATAGACAGCGGTTTAGAGTTTTGCGTAAAGGAGGGCAACAATCTTTTTCTGAGTTTGCAAGAGAGCTGCGCATTCAATTTGATCGCTGGTGTTCCTCATCTCATGCAGATACTTATGAGACTCTTTATGAATTGATGTTGCTGGAACAGTTTAAGAATACTCTATCTGAGGATGTGGCTGTTTTTATAACAGAACGAAAAGTTAAAACCGCAGAGGAGGCTTCAATTCTCGCGGATGAGTATGCTCTGACGCACAAGGGTGAGATGAGAAGGAATCGTTATCGTCGTGCAGAGACTTCTTCGGAGAATACTGAATCCCATTCATTTCTGATTGATGGTGGTAAGCCTGTGAGAAAATCAAAGTTCTCTGAGAAAGATGACCAGTGTGCTTACTGTCTTAAAAGAGGTCATTGGAAAAAAGATTGTCCTACTTTAAAAGCAAAATTAAGTCGTGTCAAGTCTGAACCAAAGCCGGCACTGTTGGTGTCTTCAGTAGTGTCTGAAATGGCTAGCCTTCCTGATAATGGTGATGAGCATATCCTCAAACAAGAAGAGTCAGGATTGTATAATGAAAATCAAATGTATGCTCCATTCATTACAGATGGTTACGTGTCTCTTGTTGGGAGCAGTAATAAAGTTCCTGTCAAGATTTTGAGGGATACGGGAGCCTCAGAGACATTCATTTTGGAGTCTGCTTTACCCTTTTCTTCTGATTCAAGTACTGGTGAGGAGGTGCTGATAAAGGGAATTGGATTGCAGAGTTTGTCTGTTCCGTTACATACAGTAGTTCTTCAGTCTGAACTGGTTAGTGGTACAGTGGTTGTAGGTGTACGACCGTCACTGCCAGTTGAGGGGATATCGGTTATATTAGGAAATAACTTGGCTGGGGGGCGTGTTTGGAGAGGTGTGTCACCGCCACCAATTGTAACCGCTTTTCCCTCTTTAGAGGAACAAACTGTTGTCACACAGTTTCCTGATGTGTTTGTCTCTTGTGCAGTCACTCGTGCTAAGAGCAAAAATAACTCTGTTTTGCAGGATGTGGAGTCTAAGCCTGAAGATTCGTCAAAGATATTGGTGACTGGTCTTTCTGTTCTCTCTTCTTCCACCTCACCCAAGGAGCTGATTAAGGCTCAACAGGAGGATGACACTCTGAAGGAAGTGTTTTCTTCTGTTTTGCCTTCTAAAAAGATGGGTGAAGTAGCAAGTGGGTACTTTGTTGAAGATGGCATACTACTTAGGAAGTGGCTATCTGGTAAAGAGGTAATGTTGGGTCAGGCATCTGTTCAAGTTGTTGTACCGACATCTCTGAGAGGTATGGTTCTGAAAACTGCTCATGGAGATGTAGCTGGACATTTCGGTGTTAATAAGGTGTACAATCAGTTGTTACATTATTTTTATTGGCCCCGAATGAAAAAAGATGTTCGAGAGTATATTAAAACTTGTCCGACATGTCAATTAACAGGTAAACCTAACCAGCCTCTCAAACCAGTCCCCTTGTATCCTATCCCAGCCGTGGAACCACCGTTCCAACATTTGGTGATAGACTGTGTTGGTCCGTTACCACCATCGAAGTCTGGTAACATCTATCTTCTTACTGTCATGTGTCAAAGTACAAGATATCCAGCCGCTTATCCTCTCCGTTCCATTACGACTCGTTCTGTGGTAAAGGCCTTGACTCAATTTATATCCATTTTTGGGATTCCTAAGGTCATTCAAAGTGACCAAGGAACTAATTTTACCTCTGGTATGTTTCAGGAGGTGTTGAAACAGCTTGGGGTGAGGCATAATCGATCTACTGCCTACCATGCCCAGAGTCAAGGGGTTTTGGAACGCTTCCACCAGACCTTAAAATCTCTGTTGCGGGCGTACTGTGTGGAGCTCAATCGTGATTGGGAGGAGGGTTTGCCATGGTTGCTGTTGGCAGCTCGGGAAGTGTTGCAGGACAGTTTGGGGTTTAGTCCAAATGACTTAGTTTTTGGGCATAAAGTGCGTGGACCACTTGCAGTTCTTCGTGATGGGTTACAGGAGGATGAACCTCCAGTGAGTTTGTTACATTATGTAAATGGTTTCCGAAGACGGTTGTTTTTAGCAGGGGAGATGGCTAAAGAGAATTTGTTGAAAAAGCAAAAGAAAATGAAGTGCTGGTTCGACCGCAAGACTGATTCCCGTGAGTTTTGTGCTGGTGATCAGGTTTTAGCTTTGCTACCACTGCTTGGGTCACCTTTCTGCGCTAAATTTTCTGGTCCCTATACTGTGGTTCGTAAAGTATCTGATCAGAATTACGTAATTTCTACACCTGAGCGTAAAAGACGTACTCAGTTGTGCCATGCTAATTTATTAAAACCATTCTATGTTCGTTCAGTGGTCTCTGGAGCAGCTCCAGTGGCTGTTGCGATGGCTGCTGTTTCTTCACCAGTGACGGCTGTATCAGAGGATGTTGTGACACCTGATGATTGTCTTTTACAGCCACGTTTAACGAATTCAGAGACTTTGACTAATTTGGAGCAGTTGGTGCAACATTTACCTGATCAACAAAGAACTGAGTTGATGTCGTTAATCTTTGAGTTTTCAGTCTTATTTGCAGATGCTCCGACTCAGACCCACCTAATAGAGCATGACATAGATGTCGGAGAAGCAAAACCTATACGTCAGCGCTTTTACCGTGTCTCTCAGGATAAGCAGCGTTATATACAGTCTGAAATCAACTATATGACTGAGCATAATATTGCTAAACCTTCTTCTTCTAGCTGGGCATCCCCGTGCTTGTTGGTGGGTAAACCAGATGGAACGTATCGGTTCTGTACAGATTACCGAAAATTAAATAATGTTACGAAACCTGATTCTTTCCCTCTGCCACGCATGGAGGATTGTATAGACCAAATTGGTCCGGCTACTTATGTCAGTAAATTCGACCTATTGAAGGGTTACTGGCAAGTGCCTCTTACTCCTCGTGCTCAAGAGATTGCATCATTTATCACTTCATTTGGATTATTCTCTTATTCTGTGATGAGTTTCGGCCTTAGAAATGCTCCTGCCACTTTCCAGCGCCTGATGAACCAGGTGACGTCTGGCTTAGAGGGCTGTGCTGTATACTTAGATGATGTTGTAGTATACAGTCAGACCTGGGAACAACATCTCTGTCGTGTCCGAGCTCTGTTTGAACGTCTTGCTGACGCTCGACTTACGGTTAACCTGGCGAAGTGTGAGTTCGCCAGGGCAACTGTAACGTATTTGGGAAAAGAAGTTGGGCAAGGCATGGTGCGTCCTGTGCGGGCTAAGGTTCTGGCCATTGATAACTTCCCTCCACCAAGTACTAAGCGGGAGTTAATGCGTTTTTTAGGCATGGTAGGATATTACAGGAGTTTTTGTCCAAATTTTTCATCCGTAGTAGCTCCTTTAACCGATTTGCTGAAAGCCAAAGTAAAATTTGAGTGGTCTTTACTGTGCCAACAGGCATTTGAAAATGTTAAGAGGTTGCTCAGCACTGCACCCGTCCTGGCGGCTCCACACTTTGAGTCACCTTTTCAGATCCAGGTGGATGCTAGCCAGGTTGGTGCTGGCGCTGTGTTAATACAGACTGATGAAAATGGAGTAGACCATCCGGTCAGTTTTTTCTCTAGAAAATTCAATTCGCATCAAGTACATTATTCAACCATTGAAAAGGAGACTTTAGCTTTGATTTGGGCATTACAACATTTTGATGTTTATGTGACAAGTGGTACATCTCCTATTGTGGTTTTTTCTGACCATAACCCACTAACTTTTTTACATTCTCTGCAGACCCCAAATCAACGTCTGGTTCGATGGGCTCTCTTTTTACAGCCTTACTCCTTGGATATTCGGCATATACGGGGCGTGGATAATATCCTAGCTGATACCTTGTCCCGTGCTCCTTGTGACTCTTGCTGAGGTTGAGGATCTCAGTAACTGGTCTCTTTCACTTTGTATTTTCTCTCACCTTAAATATTGCTTTTCTTAGGCGCCAAGAATTGCTGGAGAGGGAGATATCAAGTGTGAGACGGGAGAGAGAACTTTGGCCGAGTACTGAGTTGGTGTTGAAGTGTGTTGGTGATGGGATTTCACTTTGTCATTCTAAATGTCTGACCTTTTTGAGAACCGGGTTATTTACTGAGGCCCTTAGGTGAGGTCCTCCTTTTTTATTAGGGGAGGTGTCACGGTCTTACCGTGTTTTGTTTTCTGATTGTTGTTTATCACTGTCTGTCTGTGATTTGAGATTGTGAACACCTGGGCTGTGGGTATTTAATATGCCTGTTCCCTGACTAGGGTGGTGGGGGTTGTTCGTGATTTTGATCTTGTCTTGCATCTCGCAGGTATGGGCTCGTGGCAGGTGCCTTGGGATTCGAACACCTCTATCACAATAAGATCCTCGTTTGTCCCGTCTACCTGGGAGTCATGATTGGACCAGTCGGCGTTTGAATGTTTTCTTTCTTATTTAATTTCATTAAGTTTCCCCTAGAATTATGTAATAAATTTATATCCTTGCAACCTTATTTATGTTGTGATCGCCCTTTTTGTTGCAGTTACGAGCCGAACTGTAACATGTACACACAGTCAGTGTGAGATCTCATAGTACATTATTTGAATCCACTTAACAATTATTCTGAACACACAGTCAGTGTGAGATCTCATAGTACATTATTTTAATCCACTTAACAATTATTCTGTACACACAGTCAGTGTGAGATCTCATAGTACATTATTTGAATCCACTTAACACTTGTTCTGAACACACAGTCAGTGTGTGATCTCATAGTGCATTATTTGAATCCACTTAACACTTGTTCTGAACACACATTCAGTGTGTGATCTCATAGTGCATTATTTGAATCCACTTAACACTTGTTCTGAACACACAGTCAGTGTGAGATCTCATAGTACATTATTTGAATCCACTTAACAATTATTCTGAACACACAGTCAGTGTGTGATCTCATAGTGCATTATTTGAATCCACTTAACAATTATTCTGAACACACAGTCAGTATGTGATCTCATAGTGCATTATTTGAATCCACTTAACAATTATTCTGTACACACAGTCAGTGTGAGATCTCATAGTACATTATTTTAATCCACTTAACAATTATTCTGTACACACAGTCAGTGTGAGATCTCATAGTACATTATTTGAATCCACTTAACAATTGTTCTGAACACACAGTCAGTGTGAGATCTCATAGTACATTATTTGAATCCACTTAACAATTATTCTGTACACACAGTCAGTGTGTGATCTCATAGTGCATTATTTGAATCCATTTAACAATTATTCTGTACACACAGTCAGTGTGTGATCTCATAGTACATTATTTGAATCCATTTAACAATTATTCTGAACACACAGTCAGTGTGTGATCTCATAGTGCATTATTTGAATCCACTTAACAATTATTCTGAACACACAGTCAGTGTGAGATCTCATAGTACATTATTTTAATCCACTTAACAATTATTCTGTACACACAGTCAGTGTGAGATCTCATAGTACATTATTTGAATCCACTTAACAATTATTCTGTACACACAGTCAGTGTGAGATCTCATAGTACATTATTTGAATCCACTTAACACTTGTTCTGAACACACAGTCAGTGTGTGATCTCATAGTGCATTATTTGAATCCACTTAACACTTGTTCTGAACACACATTCAGTGTGTGATCTCATAGTGCATTATTTGAATCCACTTAACACTTGTTCTGAACACACAGTCAGTGTGAGATCTCATAGTACATTATTTGAATCCACTTAACAATTATTCTGAACACACAGTCAGTGTGTGATCTCATAGTGCATTATTTGAATCCACTTAACAATTATTCTGAACACACAGTCAGTATGTGATCTCATAGTGCATTATTTGAATCCACTTAACAATTATTCTGAACACACAGTCAGTGTGTGATCTCATAGTGCATTATTTGAATCCACTTAACAATTATTCTGAACACACAGTCAGTGAGATTTCATAGTACATTATTTTAATCCACTTGACACTTGTTCTGAACACACAGTCAGTGTGTGATCTCATAGTGCATTATTTGAATCCACTTAACAATTATTCTGTACACACAGTCAGTGTGTTATCTCATAGTGCATTATTTGAATCCACTTAACAATTATTCTGAACACACAGTCAGTGTGTGATCTCATAGTGCATTATTTGAATCCACTTAACAATTATTCTGAACACACAGTCAGTGTGTGATCTCATAGTACATTATTTTAATCCACTTAACAATTATTCTGTACACACAGTCAGTGTGTGATCTCATAGTGCATTATTTGAAACCACTTAACAATTATTCTGTACACACAGTCAGTGTGAGATCTCATAGTACATTATTTGAATCCACTTAACAATTATTCTGAACACACAGTCAGTGTGTGATCTCATAGTACATTATTTGAATCCACTTAACACTTGTTCTGAACACACAGTCAGTGTGTGATCTCATAGTGCATTATTTGAATCCACTTAACAATTATTCTGTACACACAGTTAGTGTGTTATCTCATAGTGCATTATTTGAATCCACTTAACAATTATTCTGAACACACAGTCAGTGTGTGATCTCATAGTGCATTATTTGAATCCACTTAACACTTGTTCTGAACACACAGTCAGTGTGTGATATCATAGTGCATTATTTGAATCCACTTAACACTTGTTCTGAACACACAGTCAGTGTGTGATCTCATAGTGCATTATTTGAATCCACTTAACAATTATTCTGAACACACAGTCAGTGTGTGATCTCATAGTACATTATTTGAATCCACTTAACACTTGTTCTGAACACACAGTCAGTGTGTGATCTCATAGTGCATTATTTGAATCCACTTAACAATTATTCTGAACACACAGTCAGTGTGTGATCTCATAGTGCATTATTTGAATCCACTTAACAATTATTCTGAACACACAGTCAGTGAGATCTCATAGTACATTATTTTAATCCACTTGACACTTGTTCTGAACACACAGTCAGTATGTGATCTCATAGTGCATTATTTTAATCCACTTAACACTTGTTCTGAACACACAGTCAGTGTGTGATCTCATAGTGCATTATTTGAATCCACTTAACAATTATTCTGTACACACAGTCAGTGTGAGATCTCATAGTACATTATTTTAATCCACTTAACAATTATTCTGTACACACAGTAAGTGTGAGATCTCATAGTACATTATTTGAATCCACTTAACACTTGTTCTGAACACACAGTCAGTGTGTGATCTCATAGTGCATTATTTGAATCCACTTAACACTTGTTCTGAACACACAGTCAGTGTGAGATCTCATAGTACATTATTTGAATCCACTTAACAATTATTCTGAACACACAGTCAGTGTGTGATCTCATAGTGCATTATTTGAATCCACTTAACAATTATTCTGAACACACAGTCAGTGAGATCTCATAGTACATTATTTGAATCCACTTAACAATTATTCTGAACACACAGTCAGTGAGATCTCATAGTACATTATTTTAATCCACTTAACAATTATTCTGAACACACAGTCAGTGAGATCTCATAGTACATTATTTTAATCCACTTAACAATTATTCTGAACACACAGTCAGTGTGAGATCTCATAGTACATTATTTTAATCCACTTAACAATTATTCTGTACACACAGTCAGTGTGAGATCTCATAGTGCATTATTTGAATCCACTTAACAATTATTCTGAACACACAGTCAGTGTGTGATCTCATAGTGCATTATTTGAATCCACTTAACAATTATTCTGAACACACAGTCAGTGTGTGATCTCATAGTGCATTATTTGAATCCACTTAACAATTATTCTGAACACACAGTCAGTGTGTGATCTCATAGTACATTATTTGAATCCACTTGACTCTTGTTCTGAACACACAGTCAGTGAGATCTCATAGTGCATTATTTTAATCCACTTAACAATTATTCTGAACACACAGTCAGTGAGATCTCATAGTGTATTATTTGAATCCACTTGACACTTGTTCTGAACACACAGTCAGTGAGATCTCATAGTGCATTATTTTAATCCACTTAACAATTATTCTGAACACACAGTCAGTGAGATCTCATAGTGCATTATTTGAATCCACTTAACACTTGTTCTGAACACACAGTCAGTGTGTGATCTCATAGTGCATTATTTGAATCCACTTAACAATTATTCTGTACACACAGTCAGTGTGTGATCTCATAGTGCATTATTTGAATCCACTTAACAATTATTCTGAAAAAACAGTCAGTGTGTGATCTCATAGTGCATTATTTGAATCCACTTAACAATTATTCTGAACACACAGTCAGTGTGTGATATCATAGTGCATTATTTGAATCCACTTAACAATTATTCTGAACACACAGTCAGTGTGTGATCTCATAGTGCATTATTTGAATCCACTTAACAATTATTCTGAACACACAGGCTGCGTTCGAAACCGCATACTCATTGAGTAGGTACTCATTTTCAATAAGTACTTACTTAACGAGCTCTAAAAGAGTAGGTACTATATTGCCTGATCTCGTTAAGTATGAATGCGATCCGCACTTTATGCGCCATGTTGACGTTATCATGTGACCTTACGACGTTATCTCAAGCGCAACAACTTGAAAGACGAGTGACAGGTTTAATTCATCGATCTATAAATATCTTAATATTGATTAAACTTGCTAATTGTGTGGGCTTGTTGAAGAAACAGCTGCCCATTTATTTTGTGATATTAACCCTACTAATCTGACCCAGTTTTATCCTTACCAAAACCCACAATCGTGATCTCTTAAATATGTTGTTAATTTCTTTATTTTATATGCAAAACATGTCATCCACAAGCAAAATTGGCCTAAATCTCCTTTATATTTTCCTTTTTAAATGTAACTCCTGTTTTATCCCTCAATCCCTTATTCAAAGATATCTAACCTTGTTATTGTTTTTTCTTTGTATATGTATGCAAACCCATGATATTTGTTTTATTATTAGGATTGTTAAAGATACAACCATGTAATTATAAAATAAAAGATAGGCCTATGAGTGACAGGTGCAGAAACAGCTCAAAGCATCAGTAACTCCACAGCCCGACCTGTGCGGTTTCCCTCGGAGTCTGCAACGAGGACCTCTTTCAGCTGCTCGAAGATCTCACCTTGGGAGAACACTGTTGATTTTATACTCTTAAAATGTAAGTTATTACTATTCAAAATTGCCCACTAAAACACTTACAATAATAATAATAACAAATGCTGACCAATACTTAATTATATTACTTTTCTTTACTGAAAATTATATTGTTTTAGAAAAACAAGCAAAATGCAACTTGTTGTCATATGACATAGCGATGCATGAATATACATAGAACAAATGCAGCCGATGTGAATACCAATTTTCAGTCAAGCAATGAATAAATGCATGAGTTAATAAAATATTTTATTTACTGACAACAATAGGAAACATGAATTAATGAGTAAAAGAATGAATAAAAGTAAACATCACAAATGAATAAGTCACCATGAAACAAAGCTTTATTCAAACGTATTGTTCTAACAAACCATCCCACATTTACAGACGGTGAACCCCACATCTGCTGCCATCTCAACACAGCTTGATGAAGCAGTTGACCACCGTGAACACCTTCGCCTGTCCTAGCCGTCCATCATGTCCCTCCTGTCCCTTCTGAACCCCACAACCTTGAAGCAAGAGTGGAGAACATGTGCGGGACAATCTGACTGCTGATGTCTACTCCAAACATCCGTGTGCCTGCTCTCCATCAGCATGACTACTTAAAACGCTTTACAATTCATGTTGTCCGCATCCCATTTCTTGCCATATTTGATTTAATATTTTTTAAAATTACATGCTATTTGTATTGTAGCTTTATGACTTTTGTGGTGTAGTGGGCTAAACACTGAACTGATAAGCAGAAGGTTTCTGCTTGGATCTCCGCAGCCGTCACCACCAGTGTGTCCTTGAGCAAGGCTCAACCACAGAAGCTCTGCAGCAAATGCACAGACATCAAGAATCAGAAAAGTGCTAAAAATAACTCTGTTTGAAATTAAAATAAAATACAACTTAATATTTAAATGTATGTTTTATTCATTTCTGTAGTATACTCAAAGCCTTTGATGACAGCCTTCCTTCATCACCCTCTCTCCAGTCTCCACCAGATAAACACACACGTGCTCTTCTGCCCCTGTAACATCAGACAACATTCATGTTACCTGGATCTTAAACAACACCTTGATAAAAGCATAAAAGTTTATGTGCTCAATAGCCTTAAATGTTGAGGTAGTTGCTGATGTGTTAATGTTCCTCAATTCATCAACAGTATAATGGACAAATAAAAAAGATAACTTATGTTTAGTTACTTTATGTAGATCCATTAACATTACTCACGTTCATGTAAAGTAAGCAGTGTTGACCACAGTGAACTCTACATTATAGCACACACACACACACATCACTCTGATCAGATGTCTATTTCATGCTGTGATGTCATCTGCAATACTTATCAAAAATGTTCCTGTCAGATGTTAAATAAACATTTATTGAGCATCTTTATCTTTAAGTATATCGTTTATGTAAATCCACTTTGGAGACGTGTGTGTGTGTGTGTGTTAGCCTACTGGAGCTCATACATCAAACGTGTTTTTACAGCCCAATCACAACTACACTATACTGTCTGTCGTCTTTACACTTTAAACAAATTAAACAGTTTAACGTTACTCTACAGTAGCCCAAAAAATGCGATTTTAACACAAGGAACCGTGATTTTGGTTTGTAATACTCACATTTGATTCGCTTTTCTCCGCCTGACGTATCCTTTACTGTGGCCTCATGGGAAGGCAGGGATAGAAAAGTATCCGACGATGGGTGCTTCACAATCTGGGCGGAATCAGTAGGCCATCCGGGAACTTCTCGCCTACTCTTTTATGATTACTGAGGTTTCGAACATACTACTCCTTTCACGTACTGTTTTCGCCTACTATATAGTAGGTAAGTAGGCATATTCGAACGCAACATCAGTATACGCACGTCCGAATCTCGCGAGAAATACTCCAAAACCCTGGTAGTTCTCGCCTACTCTTTTATGAATACAAAGGATTCGAGCATACTCTTCGCTCGCCTACTGCTTTTTACATACTATATAGTAGGGAAGTATGCGGTTTCGAACGCAGCCACAGTCAGTGTGTGATCTCATAGTGCATTATTTGAATCCACTTAACAATTATTCTGAACACACAGTCAGTGTGTGATCTCATAGTGCATTATTTGAATCCACTTAACAATTATTCTGAACACACAGTCAGTGTGTGATCTCATAGTACATTATTTGAATCCACTTAACACTTGTTCTGAACACACAGTCAGTGTGTGATCTCATAGTGCATTATTTGAATCCACTTAACAATTATTCTGTACACACAGTCAGTGTGTGATCTCATAGTGCATTATTTGAATCCACTTAACAATTATTCTGAACACACAGTCAGTGTGTGATCTCAGTGCATTATTTGAATCCACTTAACAATTATTCTGAACACACAGTCAGTGTGTGATCTCATAGTACATTATTTGAATCCACTTAACACTTGTTCTGAACACACAGTCAGTGTGTGATATCATAGTGCATTATTTGAATCCACTTAACACTTGTTCTGAACACACAGTCAGTGTGTGATCTCATAGTGCATTATTTGAATCCACTTAACACTTGTTCTGAACACACAGTCAGTGTGTGATATCATAGTGCATTATTTGAATCCACTTAACAATTATTCTGAACACACAGTCAGTGTGTGATCTCATAGTGCATTATTTGAATCCACTTAACAATTATTCTGAACACACAGTCAGTGTGTGATCTCATAGTGCATTATTTGAATCCACTTAACAATTATTCTGAACACACAGTCAGTGTGTGATCTCATAGTGCATTATTTGAATCCACTTGACACTTGTTCTGAACACACAGTCAGTGTGTGATATCATAGTGCATTATTTGAATCCACTTGACACTTGTTCTGAACACACAGTCAGTGTGTGATATCATAGTGCATTATTTGAATCCACTTAACACTTGTTCTGAACACACAGTCAGTGTGTGATCTCATAGTGCATTATTTGAATCCACTTAACACTTGTTCTGAACACACAGTCAGTGTGTGATCTCATAGTGCATTATTTGAATCCACTTAACAATTATTCTGTACACACAGTCAGTGTGAGATCTCATAGTACATTATTTTAATCCACTTAACAATTATTCTGTACACACAGTCAGTGTGAGATCTCATAGTACATTATTTGAATCCATTTAACAATTGTTCTGAACACACAGTCAGTGAGATCTCATAGTACATTATTTGAATCCATTTAACACTTGTTCTGAACACACAGTCAGTGTGTGATCTCATAGTGCATTATTTTAATCCACTTAACAATTATTCTGTACACACAGTCAGTGTGAGATCTCATAGTACATTATTTGAATCCATTTAACAATTGTTCTGAACACACAGTCAGTGTGTGATCTCATAGTGCATTATTTGAATCCACTTAACACTTGTTCTGAACACACAGTCAGTGTGAGATCTCATAGTACATTATTTGAATCCACTTAACAATTATTCTGAACACACAGTCAGTGTGTGATCTCATAGTGCATTATTTGAATCCACTTAACAATTATTCTGAACACACAGTCAGTATGTGATCTCATAGTGCATTATTTGAATCCACTTAACACTTGTTCTGAACACACAGTCAGTGTGAGATCTCATAGTACATTATTTGAATCCACTTAACAATTATTCTGAACACACAGTCAGTGAGATCTCATAGTACATTATTTGAATCCATTTAACAAGTATTCTGTACACACAGTCAGTGTGAAATCTCATAGTTCATTATTTGAATCCACTTGACACTTGTTCTGAACACACAGTCAGTGTGAGATCTCATTGTACATTTTTTGAATCCACTTAACACTTGTTCTGAACACACAGTCAGTGTGAAATCTCATAGTTCATTATTTGAATCCACTTGACACTTGTTCTGAACACACAGTCAGTGTGTGATCTCATAGTGCATTATTTGAATCCATTTAACAATTATTCTGAACACACAGTCAGTGTGTGATCTCATAGTGCATTATTTGAATCCACTTAACAATTATTCTGAACACACAGTCAGTGAGATCTCATAGTACATTATTTGAATCCATTTAACAAGTATTCTGTACACACAGTCAGTGTGAAATCTCATAGTTCATTATTTGAATCCACTTGACACTTGTTCTGAACACACAGTCAGTGTGAGATCTCATTGTACATTTTTTGAATCCACTTAACACTTGTTCTGAACACACAGTCAGTGTGAAATCTCATAGTTCATTATTTGAATCCACTTGACACTTGTTCTGAACACACAGTCAGTGTGTGATCTCATAGTGCATTATTTGAATCCATTTAACAATTATTCTGTACACACAGTCAGTGTGAGATCTCATAGTACATTATTTGAATCCACTTGACACTTGTTCTGAACACACAGTCAGTGTGAGATCTCATAGTACATTATTTGAATCCACTTGACACTTGTTCTGAACACACAGTCAGTCTGAGATCTCATAGTACATTATTTGAATCCATTTAACAATTATTCTGTACACACAGTCAGTGTGAAATCTCATAGTTCATTATTTGAATCCATTTAACAATTATTCTGTACACACAGTCAGTGTGAAATCTCATAGTTCATTATTTGAATCCATTTAACAATTATTCTGTACACACAGTCAGTGTGAGATCTCATAGTGCATTATTTGAATCCACTTAACACTTGTTCTGAACACACAGTCAGTGTGAGATCTCATAGTACATTATTTTAATCCACTTAACAATTATTTTGTACACACAGTCAGTGTGAGATCTCATAGTACATTATTTGAATCCATTTAACAATTGTTCTGAACACACAGTCAGTGTGTGATCTCATAGTGCATTATTTGAATCCACTTAACACTTGTTCTGAACACACAGTCAGTGTGAGATCTCATAGTACATTATTTGAATCCACTTAACAATTATTCTGAACACACAGTCAGTGTGTGATCTCATAGTGCATTATTTTAATCCACTTAACAATTATTTTGTACACACAGTCAGTGTGAGATCTCATAGTACATTATTTGAATCCATTTAACAATTGTTCTGAACACACAGTCAGTGTGTGATCTCATAGTGCATTATTTGAATCCACTTAACACTTGTTCTGAACACACAGTCAGTGTGAGATCTCATAGTACATTATTTGAATCCATTTAACACTTGTTCTGAACACACAGTCAGTGTGTGATCTCATAGTGCATTATTTTAATCCACTTAACAATTATTTTGTACACACAGTCAGTGTGAGATCTCATAGTACATTATTTGAATCCATTTAACAATTGTTCTGAACACACAGTCAGTGTGTGATCTCATAGTGCATTATTTGAATCCACTTAACACTTGTTCTGAACACACAGTCAGTGTGAGATCTCATAGTACATTATTTGAATCCACTTAACAATTATTCTGAACACACAGTCAGTGTGTGATCTCATAGTGCATTATTTGAATCCACTTAACAATTATTCTGAACACACAGTCAGTATGTGATCTCATAGTGCATTATTTGAATCCACTTAACAATTATTCTGAACACACAGTCAGTGTGTGATCTCATAGTGCATTATTTGAATCCACTTAACAATTATTCTGAACACACAGTCAGTGAGATCTCATAGTACATTATTTGAATCCACTTAACAATTATTCTGAACACACAGTCAGTGAGATCTCATAGTACATTATTTTAATCCACTTGACACTTGTTCTGAACACACAGTCAGTATGTGATCTCATAGTGCATTATTTTAATCCACTTAACACTTGTTCTGAACACACAGTCAGTGTGTGATCTCATAGTGCATTATTTGAATCCACTTAACACTTGTTCTGAACACACAGTCAGTGTGTGATCTCATAGTTCATTATTTGAATCCACTTAACAATTATTCTGTACACACAGTCATTGTGAGATCTCATAGTACATTATTTGAATCCACTTAACAATTGTTCTGAACACACAGTCAGTGAGATCTCATAGTACATTATTTGAATCCATTTAACACTTGTTCTGAACACACAGTCAGTGTGTGATCTC
Source organism: Romanogobio albipinnatus (assembly GCA_023566225.1). NCBI lineage: Eukaryota > Metazoa > Chordata > Actinopteri > Cypriniformes > Gobionidae > Romanogobio > Romanogobio albipinnatus. Next base: position 10,951,364 of record CM042245.1, read on the forward strand.
ATAGTGCATTATTTTAATCCACTTAACAATTATTCTGAACACACAGTCAGTGTGAGATCTCATAGTACATTATTTGAATCCATTTAACAATTGTTCTGAACACACAGTCAGTGTGTGATCTCATAGTGCATTATTTGAATCCACTTAACACTTGTTCTGAACACACAGTCAGTGTGAGATCTCATAGTACATTATTTGAATCCACTTAACAATTATTCTGAACACACAGTCAGTGTGTGATCTCATAGTGCATTATTTTAATCCACTTAACAATTATTCTGAACACACAGTCAGTATGTGATCTCATAGTGCATTATTTTAATCCACTTAACAATTATTCTGAACACACAGTCAGTGAGATCTCATAGTACATTATTTGAATCCACTTAACAATTATTCTGAACACACAGTCAGTGAGATCTCATAGTACATTATTTGAATCCATTTAACAATTGTTCTGAACACACAGTCAGTGTGTGATCTCAGTGCATTATTTGAATCCACTTAACAATTATTCTGTACACACAGTCAGTGTGTGATCTCATAGTGCATTATTTGAATCCACTTAACAATTATTCTGAACACACAGTCAGTGTGAGATCTCATAGTACATTATTTTAATCCATTTAACAATTATTCTGTACACACATTATTCTGTACACACAGTCAGTGTGAGATCTCATAGTACATTATTTGAATCCATTTAACAATTATTCTGTACACACAGTCAGTGTGTGATCTCATAGTGCATTATTTGAATCCACTTAACAATTATTCTGTACACACAGTCAGTGTGTGATCTCATAGTGCATTATTTGAAACCACTTAACAATTATTCTGTACACACAGTCAGTGTGAGATCTCATAGTACATTATTTTAATCCACTTAACAATTATTCTGTACACACAGTCAGTGTGAGATCTCATAGTACATTATTTGAATCCACTTAACAATTATTCTGTACACACAGTCAGTGTGAGATCTCATAGTACATTATTTTAATCCACTTAACAATTATTCTGTACACACAGTCAGTGTGAGATCTCATAGTACATTATTTGAATCCACTTAACAATTATTCTGAACACACAGTCAGTGTGAGATCTCATAGTACATTATTTTAATCCACTTAACAATTATTCTGTACACACAGTCAGTGTGAGATCTCATAGTACATTATTTGAATCCACTTAACACTTGTTCTGAACACACAGTCAGTGTGTGATCTCATAGTGCATTATTTGAATCCACTTAACACTTGTTCTGAACACACAGTCAGTGTGTGATCTCATAGTGCATTATTTGAATCCACTTAACACTTGTTCTGAACACACAGTCAGTGTGAGATCTCATAGTACATTATTTGAATCCACTTAACAATTATTCTGAACACACAGTCAGTGTGTGATCTCATAGTGCATTATTTGAATCCACTTAACAATTATTCTGAACACACAGTCAGTATGTGATCTCATAGTGCATTATTTGAATCCACTTAACAATTATTCTGAACACACAGTCAGTGTGTGATCTCATAGTGCATTATTTGAATCCACTTAACAATTATTCTGAACACACAGTCAGTGAGATTTCATAGTACATTATTTTAATCCACTTGACACTTGTTCTGAACACACAGTCAGTATGTGATCTCATAGTGCATTATTTGAATCCACTTAACAATTATTCTGAACACACAGTCAGTGAGATTTCATAGTACATTATTTTAATCCACTTAACACTTGTTCTGAACACACAGTCAGTGTGTGATCTCATAGTGCATTATTTGAATCCACTTAACAATTATTCTGTACACACAGTCAGTGTGTTATCTCATAGTGCATTATTTGAATCCACTTAACAATTATTCTGAACACACAGTCAGTGTGTGATCTCATAGTGCATTATTTGAATCCACTTAACAATTATTCTGAACACACAGTCAGTGTGTGATCTCATAGTACATTATTTTAATCCACTTAACAATTATTCTGTACACACAGTCAGTGTGTGATCTCATAGTGCATTATTTGAAACCACTTAACAATTATTCTGTACACACAGTCAGTGTGAGATCTCATAGTACATTATTTGAATCCACTTAACAATTATTCTGAACACACAGTCAGTGTGTGATCTCATAGTACATTATTTGAATCCACTTAACACTTGTTCTGAACACACAGTCAGTGTGTGATCTCATAGTGCATTATTTGAATCCACTTAACAATTATTCTGTACACACAGTCAGTGTGTTATCTCATAGTGCATTATTTGAATCCACTTAACAATTATTCTGAACACACAGTCAGTGTGTGATCTCATAGTGCATTATTTGAATCCACTTAACAATTATTCTGAACACACAGTCAGTGTGTGATCTCATAGTACATTATTTGAATCCACTTAACACTTGTTCTGAACACACAGTCAGTGTGTGATATCATAGTGCATTATTTGAATCCACTTAACACTTGTTCTGAACACACAGTCAGTGTGTGATCTCATAGTGCATTATTTGAATCCACTTAACAATTATTCTGAACACACAGTCAGTGTGTGATCTCATAGTACATTATTTGAATCCACTTAACACTTGTTCTGAACACACAGTCAGTGTGTGATATCATAGTGCATTATTTGAATCCACTTAACACTTGTTCTGAACACACAGTCAGTGTGTGATATCATAGTGCATTATTTGAATCCACTTAACACTTGTTCTGAACACACAGTCAGTGTGTGATCTCATAGTGCATTATTTGAATCCACTTAACAATTATTCTGAACACACAGTCAGTGTGTGATCTCATAGTACATTATTTGAATCCACTTAACACTTGTTCTGAACACACAGTCAGTGTGTGATCTCATAGTGCATTATTTGAATCCACTTAACAATTATTCTGAACACACAGTCAGTGTGTGATCTCATAGTGCATTATTTGAATCCACTTAACAATTATTCTGAACACACAGTCAGTGAGATCTCATAGTACATTATTTTAATCCACTTGACACTTGTTCTGAACACACAGTCAGTATGTGATCTCATAGTGCATTATTTTAATCCACTTAACACTTGTTCTGAACACACAGTCAGTGTGTGATCTCATAGTGCATTATTTGAATCCACTTAACAATTATTCTGTACACACAGTCAGTGTGAGATCTCATAGTACATTATTTTAATCCACTTAACAATTATTCTGTACACACAGTAAGTGTGAGATCTCATAGTACATTATTTGAATCCACTTAACACTTGTTCTGAACACACAGTCAGTGTGTGATCTCATAGTGCATTATTTGAATCCACTTAACACTTGTTCTGAACACACAGTCAGTGTGAGATCTCATAGTACATTATTTGAATCCACTTAACAATTATTCTGAACACACAGTCAGTGTGTGATCTCATAGTACATTATTTGAATCCACTTAACAATTATTCTGAACACACAGTCAGTGTGTGATCTCATAGTGCATTATTTGAATCCACTTAACAATTATTCTGAACACACAGTCAGTATGTGATCTCATAGTGCATTATTTGAATCCACTTAACAATTATTCTGAACACACAGTCAGTGAGATCTCATAGTACATTATTTTAATCCACTTAACAATTATTCTGAACACACAGTCAGTGAGATCTCATAGTACATTATTTTAATCCACTTAACAATTATTCTGAACACACAGTCAGTGAGATCTCATAGTACATTATTTGAATCCATTTAACAATTGTTCTGAACACACAGTCAGTGTGAGATCTCATAGTACATTATTTTAATCCACTTAACAATTATTCTGAACACACAGTCAGTGAGATCTCATAGTACATTATTTTAATCCACTTAACAATTATTCTGAACACACAGTCAGTGTGAGATCTCATAGTACATTATTTTAATCCACTTAACAATTATTCTGTACACACAGTCAGTGTGAGATCTCATAGTGCATTATTTGAATCCACTTAACAATTATTCTGAACACACAGTCAGTGTGTGATCTCATAGTGCATTATTTGAATCCACTTAACAATTATTCTGAACACACAGTCAGTGTGTGATCTCATAGTACATTATTTGAATCCACTTGACTCTTGTTCTGAACACACAGTCAGTGAGATCTCATAGTGCATTATTTTAATCCACTTAACAATTATTCTGAACACACAGTCAGTGAGATCTCATAGTGTATTATTTGAATCCACTTGACACTTGTTCTGAACACACAGTCAGTGAGATCTCATAGTGCATTATTTGAATCCACTTGACACTTGTTCTGAACACACAGTCAGTGAGATCTCATAGTGCATTATTTTAATCCACTTAACAATTATTCTGAACACACAGTCAGTGAGATCTCATAGTGCATTATTTGAATCCACTTAACACTTGTTCTGAACACACAGTCAGTGTGTGATCTCATAGTGCATTATTTGAATCCACTTAACAATTATTCTGTACACACAGTCAGTGTGTGATCTCATAGTGCATTATTTGAATCCACTTAACAATTATTCTAAACACACAGTCAGTGTGTGATCTCATAGTGCATTATTTGAATCCACTTAACAATTATTCTGTACACACAGTCAGTGTGTGATCTCATAGTGCATTATTTGAATCCACTTAACAATTATTCTGAACACACAGTCAGTGTGTGATCTCATAGTGCATTATTTGAATCCACTTAACAATTATTCTGAACACACAGTCAGTGTGTGATCTCATAGTACATTATTTGAATCCACTTAACACTTGTTCTGAACACACAGTCAGTGTGTGATATCATAGTGCATTATTTGAATCCACTTAACACTTGTTCTGAACACACAGTCAGTGTGTGATCTCATAGTGCATTATTTGAATCCACTTAACAATTATTCTGAAAACACAGTCAGTGTGTGATCTCATAGTACATTATTTGAATCCACTTAACACTTGTTCTGAACACACAGTCAGTGTGTGATATCATAGTGCATTATTTGAATCCACTTAACAATTATTCTGAACACACAGTCAGTGTGTGATCTCATAGTGCATTATTTGAATCCACTTAACAATTATTCTGAACACACAGTCAGTGTGTGATCTCATAGTACATTATTTGAATCCACTTAACACTTGTTCTGAACACACAGTCAGTGTGTGAAATCATAGTGCATTATTTGAATCCACTTGACACTTGTTCTGAACACACAGTCAGTGTGTGATATCATAGTGCATTATTTGAATCCACTTAACACTTGTTCTGAACACACAGTCAGTGTGTGATCTCATAGTGCATTATTTGAATCCACTTAACACTTGTTCTGAACACACAGTCAGTGTGTGATCTCATAGTGCATTATTTGAATCCACTTAACAATTATTCTGTACACACAGTCAGTGTGAGATCTCATAGTACATTATTTTAATCCACTTAACAATTATTCTGTACACACAGTCAGTGTGAGATCTCATAGTACATTATTTGAATCCATTTAACAATTGTTCTGAACACACAGTCAGTGAGATCTCATAGTACATTATTTGAATCCATTTAACACTTGTTCTGAACACACAGTCAGTGTGTGATCTCATAGTGCAATTTTTTAATCCACTTAACAATTATTCTGTACACACAGTCAGTGTGAGATCTCATAGTACATTATTTGAATCCATTTAACAATTGTTCTGAACACACAGTCAGTGTGTGATCTCATAGTGCATTATTTGAATCCACTTAACACTTGTTCTGAACACACAGTCAGTGTGAGATCTCATAGTGCATTATTTGAATCCACTTAACAATTATTCTGAACACACAGTCAGTATGTGATCTCATAGTGCATTATTTTAATCCACTTAACAATTATTCTGAACACACAGTCAGTGAGATCTCATAGTACATTATTTGAATCCATTTAACAAGTATTCTGTACACACAGTCAGTGTGAAATCTCATAGTTCATTATTTGAATCCACTTGACACTTGTTCTGAACACACAGTCAGTGTGAGATCTCATTGTACATTTTTTGAATCCACTTAACACTTGTTCTGAACACACAGTCAGTGTGAAATCTCATAGTTCATTATTTGAATCCACTTGACACTTGTTCTGAACACACAGTCAGTGTGTGATCTCATAGTGCATTATTTGAATCCATTTAACAATTATTCTGTACACACAGTCAGTGTGAGATCTCATAGTACATTATTTGAATCCACTTGACACTTGTTCTGAACACACAGTCAGTGTGAGATCTCATAGTACATTATTTGAATCCATTTAACAATTATTCTGTACACACAGTCAGTGTGAAATCTCATAGTTCATTATTTGAATCCATTTAACAATTATTCTGTACACACAGTCAGTGTGAAATCTCATAGTTCATTATTTGAATCCATTTAACAATTATTCTGTACACACAGTCAGTGTGAGATCTCATAGTGCATTATTTGAATCCACTTAACACTTGTTCTGAACACACAGTCAGTGTGAGATCTCATAGTACATTATTTTAATCCACTTAACAATTATTTTGTACACACAGTCAGTGTGAGATCTCATAGTACATTATTTGAATCCATTTAACAATTGTTCTGAACACACAGTCAGTGTGTGATCTCATAGTGCATTATTTGAATCCACTTAACACTTGTTCTGAACACACAGTCAGTGTGAGATCTCATAGTACATTATTTGAATCCACTTAACAATTATTCTGAACACACAGTCAGTGTGTGATCTCATAGTGCATTATTTTAATCCACTTAACAATTATTTTGTACACACAGTCAGTGTGAGATCTCATAGTACATTATTTGAATCCATTTAACAATTGTTCTGAACACACAGTCAGTGTGTGATCTCATAGTGCATTATTTGAATCCACTTAACACTTGTTCTGAACACACAGTCAGTGTGAGATCTCATAGTACATTATTTGAATCCATTTAACACTTGTTCTGAACACACAGTCAGTGTGTGATCTCATAGTGCATTATTTTAATCCACTTAACAATTATTTTGTACACACAGTCAGTGTGAGATCTCATAGTACATTATTTGAATCCATTTAACAATTGTTCTGAACACACAGTCAGTGTGTGATCTCATAGTGCATTATTTGAATCCACTTAACACTTGTTCTGAACACACAGTCAGTGTGAGATCTCATAGTACATTATTTGAATCCACTTAACAATTATTCTGAACACACAGTCAGTGTGTGATCTCATAGTGCATTATTTGAATCCACTTAACAATTATTCTGAACACACAGTCAGTATGTGATCTCATAGTGCATTATTTGAATCCACTTAACAATTATTCTGAACACACAGTCAGTGTGTGATCTCATAGTGCATTATTTGAATCCACTTAACAATTATTCTGAACACACAGTCAGTGAGATCTCATAGTACATTATTTGAATCCACTTAACAATTATTCTGAACACACAGTCAGTGAGATCTCATAGTACATTATTTTAATCCACTTGACACTTGTTCTGAACACACAGTCAGTATGTGATCTCATAGTGCATTATTTTAATCCACTTAACACTTGTTCTGAACACACAGTCAGTGTGTGATCTCATAGTGCATTATTTGAATCCACTTAACACTTGTTCTGAACACACAGTCAGTGTGTGATCTCATAGTTCATTATTTGAATCCACTTAACAATTATTCTGTACACACAGTCATTGTGAGATCTCATAGTACATTATTTGAATCCACTTAACAATTGTTCTGAACACACAGTCAGTGAGATCTCATAGTACATTATTTGAATCCATTTAACACTTGTTCTGAACACACAGTCAGTGTGTGATCTCATAGTGCATTATTTTAATCCACTTAACAATTATTCTGAACACACAGTCAGTGTGAGATCTCATAGTACATTATTTGAATCCATTTAACAATTGTTCTGAACACACAGTCAGTGTGTGATCTCATAGTGCATTATTTGAATCCACTTAACACTTGTTCTGAACACACAGTCAGTGTGAGATCTCATAGTACATTATTTGAATCCACTTAACAATTATTCTGAACACACAGTCAGTGTGTGATCTCATAGTGCATTATTTTAATCCACTTAACAATTATTCTGAACACACAGTCAGTATGTGATCTCATAGTGCATTATTTTAATCCACTTAACAATTATTCTGAACACACAGTCAGTGAGATCTCATAGTACATTATTTGAATCCACTTAACAATTATTCTGAACACACAGTCAGTGAGATCTCATAGTACATTATTTGAATCCATTTAACAATTGTTCTGAACACACAGTCAGTGTGTGATCTCAGTGCATTATTTGAATCCACTTAACAATTATTCTGTACACACAGTCAGTGTGTGATCTCATAGTGCATTATTTGAATCCACTTAACAATTATTCTGAACACACAGTCAGTGTGAGATCTCATAGTACATTATTTTAATCCATTTAACAATTATTCTGTACACACATTATTCTGTACACACAGTCAGTGTGAGATCTCATAGTACATTATTTGAATCCATTTAACAATTATTCTGTACACACAGTCAGTGTGTGATCTCATAGTGCATTATTTGAATCCACTTAACAATTATTCTGTACACACAGTCAGTGTGTGATCTCATAGTGCATTATTTGAAACCACTTAACAATTATTCTGTACACACAGTCAGTGTGAGATCTCATAGTACATTATTTTAATCCACTTAACAATTATTCTGTACACACAGTCAGTGTGAGATCTCATAGTACATTATTTGAATCCACTTAACAATTATTCTGTACACACAGTCAGTGTGAGATCTCATAGTACATTATTTTAATCCACTTAACAATTATTCTGTACACACAGTCAGTGTGAGATCTCATAGTACATTATTTGAATCCACTTAACAATTATTCTGAACACACAGTCAGTGTGAGATCTCATAGTACATTATTTTAATCCACTTAACAATTATTCTGTACACACAGTCAGTGTGAGATCTCATAGTACATTATTTGAATCCACTTAACACTTGTTCTGAACACACAGTCAGTGTGTGATCTCATAGTGCATTATTTGAATCCACTTAACACTTGTTCTGAACACACAGTCAGTGTGTGATCTCATAGTGCATTATTTGAATCCACTTAACACTTGTTCTGAACACACAGTCAGTGTGAGATCTCATAGTACATTATTTGAATCCACTTAACAATTATTCTGAACACACAGTCAGTGTGTGATCTCATAGTGCATTATTTGAATCCACTTAACAATTATTCTGAACACACAGTCAGTATGTGATCTCATAGTGCATTATTTGAATCCACTTAACAATTATTCTGAACACACAGTCAGTGTGTGATCTCATAGTGCATTATTTGAATCCACTTAACAATTATTCTGAACACACAGTCAGTGAGATTTCATAGTACATTATTTTAATCCACTTGACACTTGTTCTGAACACACAGTCAGTATGTGATCTCATAGTGCATTATTTGAATCCACTTAACAATTATTCTGAACACACAGTCAGTGAGATTTCATAGTACATTATTTTAATCCACTTAACACTTGTTCTGAACACACAGTCAGTGTGTGATCTCATAGTGCATTATTTGAATCCACTTAACAATTATTCTGTACACACAGTCAGTGTGTTATCTCATAGTGCATTATTTGAATCCACTTAACAATTATTCTGAACACACAGTCAGTGTGTGATCTCATAGTGCATTATTTGAATCCACTTAACAATTATTCTGAACACACAGTCAGTGTGTGATCTCATAGTACATTATTTTAATCCACTTAACAATTATTCTGTACACACAGTCAGTGTGTGATCTCATAGTGCATTATTTGAAACCACTTAACAATTATTCTGTACACACAGTCAGTGTGAGATCTCATAGTACATTATTTGAATCCACTTAACAATTATTCTGAACACACAGTCAGTGTGTGATCTCATAGTACATTATTTGAATCCACTTAACACTTGTTCTGAACACACAGTCAGTGTGTGATCTCATAGTGCATTATTTGAATCCACTTAACAATTATTCTGTACACACAGTCAGTGTGTTATCTCATAGTGCATTATTTGAATCCACTTAACAATTATTCTGAACACACAGTCAGTGTGTGATCTCATAGTGCATTATTTGAATCCACTTAACAATTATTCTGAACACACAGTCAGTGTGTGATCTCATAGTACATTATTTGAATCCACTTAACACTTGTTCTGAACACACAGTCAGTGTGTGATATCATAGTGCATTATTTGAATCCACTTAACACTTGTTCTGAACACACAGTCAGTGTGTGATCTCATAGTGCATTATTTGAATCCACTTAACAATTATTCTGAACACACAGTCAGTGTGTGATCTCATAGTACATTATTTGAATCCACTTAACACTTGTTCTGAACACACAGTCAGTGTGTGATATCATAGTGCATTATTTGAATCCACTTAACACTTGTTCTGAACACACAGTCAGTGTGTGATATCATAGTGCATTATTTGAATCCACTTAACACTTGTTCTGAACACACAGTCAGTGTGTGATCTCATAGTGCATTATTTGAATCCACTTAACAATTATTCTGAACACACAGTCAGTGTGTGATCTCATAGTACATTATTTGAATCCACTTAACACTTGTTCTGAACACACAGTCAGTGTGTGATCTCATAGTGCATTATTTGAATCCACTTAACAATTATTCTGAACACACAGTCAGTGTGTGATCTCATAGTGCATTATTTGAATCCACTTAACAATTATTCTGAACACACAGTCAGTGAGATCTCATAGTACATTATTTTAATCCACTTGACACTTGTTCTGAACACACAGTCAGTATGTGATCTCATAGTGCATTATTTTAATCCACTTAACACTTGTTCTGAACACACAGTCAGTGTGTGATCTCATAGTGCATTATTTGAATCCACTTAACAATTATTCTGTACACACAGTCAGTGTGAGATCTCATAGTACATTATTTTAATCCACTTAACAATTATTCTGTACACACAGTAAGTGTGAGATCTCATAGTACATTATTTGAATCCACTTAACACTTGTTCTGAACACACAGTCAGTGTGTGATCTCATAGTGCATTATTTGAATCCACTTAACACTTGTTCTGAACACACAGTCAGTGTGAGATCTCATAGTACATTATTTGAATCCACTTAACAATTATTCTGAACACACAGTCAGTGTGTGATCTCATAGTGCATTATTTGAATCCACTTAACAATTATTCTGAACACACAGTCAGTATGTGATCTCATAGTGCATTATTTTAATCCACTTAACAATTATTCTGAACACACAGTCAGTGAGATCTCATAGTACATTATTTGAATCCACTTAACAATTGTTCTGAACACACAGTCAGTGTGAGATCTCATAGTACATTATTTTAATCCACTTAACAATTATTCTGAACACACAGTCAGTGAGATCTCATAGTACATTATTTGAATCCATTTAACAATTGTTCTGAACACACAGTCAGTGTGAGATCTCATAGTACATTATTTTAATCCACTTAACAATTATTCTGAACACACAGTCAGTGAGATCTCATAGTACATTATTTTAATCCACTTAACAATTATTCTGAACACACAGTCAGTGTGAGATCTCATAGTACATTATTTTAATCCACTTAACAATTATTCTGAACACACAGTCAGTGAGATCTCATAGTACATTATTTGAATCCATTTAACAATTGTTCTGAACACACAGTCAGTGTGAGATCTCATAGTACATTATTTTAATCCACTTAACAATTATTCTGAACACACAGTCAGTGAGATCTCATAGTACATTATTTGAATCCATTTAACAATTGTTCTGAACACACAGTAAGTGTGAGATCTCATAGTACATTATTTGAATCCACTTAACACTTGTTCTGAACACACAGTCAGTGTGTGATCTCATAGTGCATTATTTGAATCCACTTAACACTTGTTCTGAACACACAGTCAGTGTGAGATCTCATAGTACATTATTTGAATCCACTTAACAATTATTCTGAACACACAGTCAGTGTGAGATCTCATAGTGCATTATTTGAATCCACTTAACAATTATTCTGAACACACAGTCAGTGTGTGATCTCATAGTGCATTATTTGAATCCACTTAACAATTATTCTGAACACACAGTCAGTGTGTGATCTCATAGTACATTATTTGAATCCACTTGACTCTTGTTCTGAACACACAGTCAGTGAGATCTCATAGTGCATTATTTTAATCCACTTAACAATTATTCTGAACACACAGTCAGTGAGATCTCATAGTGTATTATTTGAATCCACTTGACACTTGTTCTGAACACACAGTCAGTGAGATCTCATAGTGCATTATTTGAATCCACTTGACACTTGTTCTGAACACACAGTCAGTGAGATCTCATAGTGCATTATTTTAATCCACTTAACAATTATTCTGAACACACAGTCAGTGAGATCTCATAGTGCATTATTTGAATCCACTTAACACTTGTTCTGAACACACAGTCAGTGTGTGATCTCATAGTGCATTATTTGAATCCACTTAACAATTATTCTGTACACACAGTCAGTGTGTGATCTCATAGTGCATTATTTGAATCCACTTAACAATTATTCTAAACACACAGTCAGTGTGTGATCTCATAGTGCATTATTTGAATCCACTTAACAATTATTCTGTACACACAGTCAGTGTGTGATCTCATAGTGCATTATTTGAATCCACTTAACAATTATTCTGAACACACAGTCAGTGTGTGATCTCATAGTGCATTATTTGAATCCACTTAACAATTATTCTGAACACACAGTCAGTGTGTGATCTCATAGTACATTATTTGAATCCACTTAACACTCGTTCTGAACACACAGTCAGTGTGTGATATCATAGTGCATTATTTGAATCCACTTAACACTTGTTCTGAACACACAGTCAGTGTGTGATCTCATAGTGCATTATTTGAATCCACTTAACAATTATTCTGAAAACACAGTCAGTGTGTGATCTCATAGTACATTATTTGAATCCACTTAACACTTGTTCTGAACACACAGTCAGTGTGTGATATCATAGTGCATTATTTGAATCCACTTAACAATTATTCTGAACACACAGTCAGTGTGTGATCTCATAGTGCATTATTTGAATCCACTTAACAATTATTCTGAACACACAGTCAGTGTGTGATCTCATAGTACATTATTTGAATCCACTTAACACTTGTTCTGAACACACAGTCAGTGTGTGAAATCATAGTGCATTATTTGAATCCACTTGACACTTGTTCTGAACACACAGTCAGTGTGTGATATCATAGTGCATTATTTGAATCCACTTAACACTTGTTCTGAACACACAGTCAGTGTGTGATCTCATAGTGCATTATTTGAATCCACTTAACACTTGTTCTGAACACACAGTCAGTGTGTGATCTCATAGTGCATTATTTGAATCCACTTAACAATTATTCTGTACACACAGTCAGTGTGAGATCTCATAGTACATTATTTTAATCCACTTAACAATTATTCTGTACACACAGTCAGTGTGAGATCTCATAGTACATTATTTGAATCCATTTAACAATTGTTCTGAACACACAGTCAGTGAGATCTCATAGTACATTATTTGAATCCATTTAACACTTGTTCTGAACACACAGTCAGTGTGTGATCTCATAGTGCAATTTTTTAATCCACTTAACAATTATTCTGTACACACAGTCAGTGTGAGATCTCATAGTACATTATTTGAATCCATTTAACAATTGTTCTGAACACACAGTCAGTGTGTGATCTCATAGTGCATTATTTGAATCCACTTAACACTTGTTCTGAACACACAGTCAGTGTGAGATCTCATAGTGCATTATTTGAATCCACTTAACAATTATTCTGAACACACAGTCAGTATGTGATCTCATAGTGCATTATTTTAATCCACTTAACAATTATTCTGAACACACAGTCAGTGAGATCTCATAGTACATTATTTGAATCCATTTAACAAGTATTCTGTACACACAGTCAGTGTGAAATCTCATAGTTCATTATTTGAATCCACTTGACACTTGTTCTGAACACACAGTCAGTGTGAGATCTCATTGTACATTTTTTGAATCCACTTAACACTTGTTCTGAACACACAGTCAGTGTGAAATCTCATAGTTCATTATTTGAATCCACTTGACACTTGTTCTGAACACACAGTCAGTGTGTGATCTCATAGTGCATTATTTGAATCCATTTAACAATTATTCTGTACACACAGTCAGTGTGAGATCTCATAGTACATTATTTGAATCCACTTGACACTTGTTCTGAACACACAGTCAGTGTGAGATCTCATAGTACATTATTTGAATCCACTTGACACTTGTTCTGAACACACAGTCAGTCTGAGATCTCATAGTACATTATTTGAATCCATTTAACAATTATTCTGTACACACAGTCAGTGTGAAATCTCATAGTTCATTATTTGAATCCATTTAACAATTATTCTGTACACACAGTCAGTGTGAAATCTCATAGTTCATTATTTGAATCCATTTAACAATTATTCTGTACACACAGTCAGTGTGAGATCTCATAGTGCATTATTTGAATCCACTTAACACTTGTTCTGAACACACAGTCAGTGTGAGATCTCATAGTACATTATTTGAATCCATTTAACAATTGTTCTGAACACACAGTCAGTGAGATCTCATAGTACATTATTTTAATCCATTTAACACTTGTTCTGAACACACAGTCAGTGTGTGATCTCATAGTGCATTATTTTAATCCACTTAACAATTATTTTGTACACACAGTCAGTGTGAGATCTCATAGTACATTATTTGAATCCATTTAACAATTGTTCTGAACACACAGTCAGTGTGTGATCTCATAGTGCATTATTTGAATCCACTTAACACTTGTTCTGAACACACAGTCAGTGTGAGATCTCATAGTACATTATTTGAATCCACTTAACAATTATTCTGAACACACAGTCAGTGTGTGATCTCATAGTGCATTATTTGAATCCACTTAACAATTATTCTGAACACACAGTCAGTATGTGATCTCATAGTGCATTATTTGAATCCACTTAACAATTATTCTGAACACACAGTCAGTGTGTGATCTCATAGTGCATTATTTGAATCCACTTAACAATTATTCTGAACACACAGTCAGTGAGATCTCATAGTACATTATTTGAATCCACTTAACAATTATTCTGAACACACAGTCAGTGAGATCTCATAGTACATTATTTTAATCCACTTGACACTTGTTCTGAACACACAGTCAGTATGTGATCTCATAGTGCATTATTTTAATCCACTTAACACTTGTTCTGAACACACAGTCAGTGTGTGATCTCATAGTGCATTATTTGAATCCACTTAACACTTGTTCTGAACACACAGTCAGTGTGTGATCTCATAGTGCATTATTTGAATCCACTTAACAATTATTCTGTACACACAGTCAGTGTGAGATCTCATAGTACATTATTTTAATCCACTTAACAATTATTCTGTACACACAGTCAGTGTGAGATCTCATAGTACATTATTTGAATCCATTTAACAATTGTTCTGAACACACAGTCAGTGAGATCTCATAGTACATTATTTGAATCCATTTAACACTTGTTCTGAACACACAGTCAGTGTGTGATCTCATAGTGCATTATTTTAATCCACTTAACAATTATTCTGAACACACAGTCAGTGTGAGATCTCATAGTACATTATTTGAATCCATTTAACAATTGTTCTGAACACACAGTCAGTGTGTGATCTCATAGTGCATTATTTGAATCCACTTAACACTTGTTCTGAACACACAGTCAGTGTGAGATCTCATAGTACATTATTTGAATCCACTTAACAATTATTCTGAACACACAGTCAGTATGTGATCTCATAGTGCATTATTTTAATCCACTTAACAATTATTCTGAACACACAGTCAGTGTGAGATCTCATAGTACATTATTTGAATCCACTTAACAATTATTCTGAACACACAGTCAGTGTGAGATCTCATAGTACATTATTTTAATCCATTTAACAATTATTCTGTACACACATTATTCTGTACACACAGTCAGTGTGAGATCTCATAGTACATTATTTGAATCCATTTAACAATTGTTCTGAACACACAGTCAGTGTGTGATCTCAGTGCATTATTTGAATCCACTTAACAATTATTCTGTACACACAGTCAGTGTGTGATCTCATAGTGCATTATTTGAATCCACTTAACAATTATTCTGAACACACAGTCAGTGTGAGATCTCATAGTACATTATTTTAATCCACTTAACAATTATTCTGTACACACAGTCAGTGTGAGATCTCATAGTACATTATTTGAATCCATTTAACAATCCATTTAACAATTAACAATTATTTTACAATTATTTAACAATTTAACAATTATTCTGTACACACAGTCAGTGTGTGATCTCATAGTGCATTATTTGAATCCACTTAACAATTATTCTGAACACACAGTCAGTGTGAGATCTCATAGTACATTATTTGAATCCATTTAACAATTATTCTGTACACACAGTCAGTGTGTGATCTCATAGTGCATTATTTGAATCCACTTAACAATTATTCTGTACACACAGTCAGTGTGAGATCTCATAGTACATTATTTGAATCCACTTAACAATTATTCTGAACACACAGTCAGTGTGTGATCTCATAGTGCATTATTTGAATCCACTTAACACTTGTTCTGAACACACAGTCAGTGTGTGATCTCATAGTGCATTATTTGAATCCACTTAACACTTGTTCTGAACACACAGTCAGTGTGAGATCTCATAGTACATTATTTGAATCCACTTAACAATTATTCTGAACACACAGTCAGTGTGTGATCTCATAGTGCATTATTTGAATCCACTTAACAATTATTCTGAACACACAGTCAGTATGTGATCTCATAGTGCATTATTTGAATCCACTTAACAATTATTCTGAACACACAGTCAGTGTGTGATCTCATAGTGCATTATTTGAATCCACTTAACAATTATTCTGAACACACAGTCAGTGAGATTTCATAGTACATTATTTTAATCCACTTGACACTTGTTCTGAACACACAGTCAGTATGTGATCTCATAGTGCATTATTTTAATCCACTTAACACTTGTTCTGAACACACAGTCAGTGTGTGATCTCATAGTGCATTATTTGAATCCACTTAACAATTATTCTGTACACACAGTCAGTGTGTTATCTCATAGTGCATTATTTGAATCCACTTAACAATTATTCTGAACACACAGTCAGTGTGTGATCTCATAGTGCATTATTTGAATCCACTTAACAATTATTCTGAACACACAGTCAGTGTGTGATCTCATAGTACATTATTTTAATCCACTTAACAATTATTCTGTACACACAGTCAGTGTGTGATCTCATAGTGCATTATTTGAAACCACTTAACAATTATTCTGTACACACAGTCAGTGTGAGATCTCATAGTACATTATTTGAATCCACTTAACAATTATTCTGAACACACAGTCAGTGTGTGATCTCATAGTACATTATTTGAATCCACTTAACACTTGTTCTGAACACACAGTCAGTGTGTGATCTCATAGTGCATTATTTGAATCCACTTAACAATTATTCTGTACACACAGTCAGTGTGTTATCTCATAGTGCATTATTTGAATCCACTTAACAATTATTCTGAACACACAGTCAGTGTGTGATCTCATAGTGCATTATTTGAATCCACTTAACAATTATTCTGAACACACAGTCAGTGTGTGATATCATAGTACATTATTTGAATCCACTTAACACTTGTTCTGAACACACAGTCAGTGTGTGATATCATAGTGCATTATTTGAATCCACTTAACACTTGTTCTGAACACACAGTCAGTGTGTGATCTCATAGTGCATTATTTGAATCCACTTAACAATTATTCTGAACACACAGTCAGTGTGTGATCTCATAGTACATTATTTGAATCCACTTAACACTTGTTCTGAACACACAGTCAGTGTGTGATATCATAGTGCATTATTTGAATCCACTTAACACTTGTTCTGAACACACAGTCAGTGTGTGATATCATAGTGCATTATTTGAATCCACTTAACACTTGTTCTGAACACACAGTCAGTGTGTGATCTCATAGTGCATTATTTGAATCCACTTAACAATTATTCTGAACACACAGTCAGTGTGTGATCTCATAGTACATTATTTGAATCCACTTAACACTTGTTCTGAACACACAGTCAGTGTGTGATCTCATAGTGCATTATTTGAATCCACTTAACAATTATTCTGAACACACAGTCAGTGTGTGATCTCATAGTGCATTATTTGAATCCACTTAACAATTATTCTGAACACACAGTCAGTGAGATCTCATAGTACATTATTTTAATCCACTTGACACTTGTTCTGAACACACAGTCAGTATGTGATCTCATAGTGCATTATTTTAATCCACTTAACACTTGTTCTGAACACACAGTCAGTGTGTGATCTCATAGTGCATTATTTGAATCCACTTAACAATTATTCTGTACACACAGTCAGTGTGAGATCTCATAGTACATTATTTTAATCCACTTAACAATTATTCTGTACACACAGTAAGTGTGAGATCTCATAGTACATTATTTGAATCCACTTAACACTTGTTCTGAACACACAGTCAGTGTGTGATCTCATAGTGCATTATTTGAATCCACTTAACACTTGTTCTGAACACACAGTCAGTGTGAGATCTCATAGTACATTATTTGAATCCACTTAACAATTATTCTGAACACACAGTCAGTGTGTGATCTCATAGTGCATTATTTGAATCCACTTAACAATTATTCTGAACACACAGTCAGTATGTGATCTCATAGTGCATTATTTTAATCCACTTAACAATTATTCTGAACACACAGTCAGTGAGATCTCATAGTACATTATTTGAATCCACTTAACAATTGTTCTGAACACACAGTCAGTGTGAGATCTCATAGTACATTATTTTAATCCACTTAACAATTATTCTGAACACACAGTCAGTGAGATCTCATAGTACATTATTTGAATCCATTTAACAATTGTTCTGAACACACAGTCAGTGTGAGATCTCATAGTACATTATTTTAATCCACTTAACAATTATTCTGAACACACAGTCAGTGAGATCTCATAGTACATTATTTTAATCCACTTAACAATTATTCTGAACACACAGTCAGTGTGAGATCTCATAGTGCATTATTTGAATCCACTTAACAATTATTCTGAACACACAGTCAGTGTGTGATCTCATAGTGCATTATTTGAATCCACTTAACAATTATTCTGAACACACAGTCAGTGTGTGATCTCATAGTGCATTATTTGAATCCACTTAACAATTATTCTGAACACACAGTCAGTGAGATCTCATAGTGTATTATTTGAATCCACTTGACACTTGTTCTGAACACACAGTCAGTGTGTGATCTCATAGTACATTATTTGAATCCACTTGACTCTTGTTCTGAACACACAGTCAGTGAGATCTCATAGTGCATTATTTTAATCCACTTAACAATTATTCTGAACACACAGTCAGTGAGATCTCATAGTGTATTATTTGAATCCACTTGACACTTGTTCTGAACACACAGTCAGTGAGATCTCATAGTGCATTATTTGAATCCACTTGACACTTGTTCTGAACACACAGTCAGTGAGATCTCATAGTGCATTATTTGAATCCACTTAACACTTGTTCTGAACACACAGTCAGTGTGTGATCTCATAGTGCATTATTTGAATCCACTTAACAATTATTCTGTACACACAGTCAGTGTGTGATCTCATAGTGCATTATTTGAATCCACTTAACAATTATTCTGAAAAAACAGTCAGTGTGTGATCTCATAGTGCATTATTTGAATCCACTTAACAATTATTCTGAACACACAGTCAGTGTGTGATATCATAGTGCATTATTTGAATCCACTTAACAATTATTCTGAACACACAGTCAGTGTGTGATCTCATAGTGCATTATTTGAATCCACTTAACAATTATTCTGAACACACAGTCAGTGTGTGATCTCATAGTGCATTATTTGAATCCACTTAACAATTATTCTGTACACACAGTCAGTGTGTGATCTCATAGTGCATTATTTGAATCCACTTAACAATTATTCTGAACACACAGTCAGTGTGTGATCTCATAGTGCATTATTTGAATCCACTTAACAATTATTCTGAACACACAGTCAGTGTGTGATCTCATAGTACATTATTTGAATCCACTTAACACTTGTTCTGAACACACAGTCAGTGTGTGATATCATAGTGCATTATTTGAATCCACTTAACACTTGTTCTGAACACACAGTCAGTGTGTGATCTCATAGTGCATTATTTGAATCCACTTAACAATTATTCTGAAAACACAGTCAGTGTGTGATCTCATAGTACATTATTTGAATCCACTTAACACTTGTTCTGAACACACAGTCAGTGTGTGATATCATAGTGCATTATTTGAATCCACTTAACAATTATTCTGAACACACAGTCAGTGTGTGATCTCATAGTGCATTATTTGAATCCACTTAACAATTATTCTGAACACACAGTCAGTGTGTGATCTCATAGTACATTATTTGAATCCACTTAACACTTGTTCTGAACACACAGTCAGTGTGTGAAATCATAGTGCATTATTTGAATCCACTTGACACTTGTTCTGAACACACAGTCAGTGTGTGATATCATAGTGCATTATTTGAATCCACTTAACACTTGTTCTGAACACACAGTCAGTGTGTGATCTCATAGTGCATTATTTGAATCCACTTAACACTTGTTCTGAACACACAGTCAGTGTGTGATCTCATAGTGCATTATTTGAATCCACTTAACAATTATTCTGTACACACAGTCAGTGTGAGATCTCATAGTACATTATTTTAATCCACTTAACAATTATTCTGTACACACAGTCAGTGTGAGATCTCATAGTACATTATTTGAATCCATTTAACAATTGTTCTGAACACACAGTCAGTGAGATCTCATAGTACATTATTTGAATCCATTTAACACTTGTTCTGAACACACAGTCAGTGTGTGATCTCATAGTGCATTATTTTAATCCACTTAACAATTATTCTGTACACACAGTCAGTGTGAGATCTCATAGTACATTATTTGAATCCATTTAACAATTGTTCTGAACACACAGTCAGTGTGTGATCTCATAGTGCATTATTTGAATCCACTTAACACTTGTTCTGAACACACAGTCAGTGTGAGATCTCATAGTGCATTATTTGAATCCACTTAACAATTATTCTGAACACACAGTCAGTATGTGATCTCATAGTGCATTATTTTAATCCACTTAACAATTATTCTGAACACACAGTCAGTGAGATCTCATAGTACATTATTTGAATCCATTTAACAAGTATTCTGTACACACAGTCAGTGTGAAATCTCATAGTTCATTATTTGAATCCACTTGACACTTGTTCTGAACACACAGTCAGTGTGAGATCTCATTGTACATTTTTTGAATCCACTTAACACTTGTTCTGAACACACAGTCAGTGTGAAATCTCATAGTTCATTATTTGAATCCACTTGACACTTGTTCTGAACACACAGTCAGTGTGTGATCTCATAGTGCATTATTTGAATCCATTTAACAATTATTCTGTACACACAGTCAGTGTGAGATCTCATAGTACATTATTTGAATCCACTTGACACTTGTTCTGAACACACAGTCAGTGTGAGATCTCATAGTACATTATTTGAATCCACTTGACACTTGTTCTGAACACACAGTCAGTCTGAGATCTCATAGTACATTATTTGAATCCATTTAACAATTATTCTGTACACACAGTCAGTGTGAAATCTCATAGTTCATTATTTGAATCCATTTAACAATTATTCTGTACACACAGTCAGTGTGAAATCTCATAGTTCATTATTTGAATCCATTTAACAATTATTCTGTACACACAGTCAGTGTGAGATCTCATAGTGCATTATTTGAATCCACTTAACACTTGTTCTGAACACACAGTCAGTGTGAGATCTCATAGTACATTATTTGAATCCATTTAACAATTGTTCTGAACACACAGTCAGTGAGATCTCATAGTACATTATTTGAATCCATTTAACAATTGTTCTGAACACACAGTCAGTGTGTGATCTCATAGTGCATTATTTGAATCCACTTAACACTTG
The DNA here is from genome assembly GCA_023566225.1 of Romanogobio albipinnatus. NCBI lineage: Eukaryota > Metazoa > Chordata > Actinopteri > Cypriniformes > Gobionidae > Romanogobio > Romanogobio albipinnatus. Next base: position 10,973,707 of record CM042245.1, read on the forward strand.
TTCTGAACACACAGTCAGTGTGAGATCTCATAGTACATTATTTGAATCCACTTAACAATTATTCTGAACACACAGTCAGTGTGTGATCTCATAGTGCATTATTTGAATCCACTTAACAATTATTCTGAACACACAGTCAGTATGTGATCTCATAGTGCATTATTTGAATCCACTTAACAATTATTCTGAACACACAGTCAGTGTGTGATCTCATAGTGCATTATTTGAATCCACTTAACAATTATTCTGAACACACAGTCAGTGAGATCTCATAGTACATTATTTGAATCCACTTAACAATTATTCTGAACACACAGTCAGTGAGATCTCATAGTACATTATTTTAATCCACTTGACACTTGTTCTGAACACACAGTCAGTATGTGATCTCATAGTGCATTATTTTAATCCACTTAACACTTGTTCTGAACACACAGTCAGTGTGTGATCTCATAGTGCATTATTTGAATCCACTTAACACTTGTTCTGAACACACAGTCAGTGTGTGATCTCATAGTGCATTATTTGAATCCACTTAACAATTATTCTGTACACACAGTCAGTGTGAGATCTCATAGTACATTATTTTAATCCACTTAACAATTATTCTGTACACACAGTCAGTGTGAGATCTCATAGTACATTATTTGAATCCATTTAACAATTGTTCTGAACACACAGTCAGTGAGATCTCATAGTACATTATTTGAATCCATTTAACACTTGTTCTGAACACACAGTCAGTGTGTGATCTCATAGTGCATTATTTTAATCCACTTAACAATTATTCTGAACACACAGTCAGTGTGAGATCTCATAGTACATTATTTGAATCCATTTAACAATTGTTCTGAACACACAGTCAGTGTGTGATCTCATAGTGCATTATTTGAATCCACTTAACACTTGTTCTGAACACACAGTCAGTGTGAGATCTCATAGTACATTATTTGAATCCACTTAACAATTATTCTGAACACACAGTCAGTATGTGATCTCATAGTGCATTATTTTAATCCTCTTAACAATTATTCTGAACACACAGTCAGTGAGATCTCATAGTACATTATTTGAATCCACTTAACAATTATTCTGAACACACAGTCAGTGAGATCTCATAGTAAATTATTTGAATCCATTTAACAATTGTTCTGAACACACAGTCAGTGTGTGATCTCAGTGCATTATTTGAATCCACTTAACAATTATTCTGTACACACAGTCAGTGTGTGATCTCATAGTGCATTATTTGAATCCACTTAACAATTATTCTGAACACACAGTCAGTGTGAGATCTCATAGTACATTATTTGAATCCACTTAACAATTATTCTGAACACACAGTCAGTGAGATCTCATAGTACATTATTTGAATCCATTTAACAATTGTTCTGAACACACAGTCAGTGTGTGATCTCAGTGCATTATTTGAATCCACTTAACAATTATTCTGAACACACAGTCAGTGTGTGATCTCATAGTGCATTATTTTAATCCACTTAACAATTATTCTGAACACACAGTCAGTATGTGATCTCATAGTGCATTATTTTAATCCACTTAACAATTATTCTGAACACACAGTCAGTGAGATCTCATAGTACATTATTTGAATCCACTTAACAATTATTCTGAACACACAGTCAGTGAGATCTCATAGTACATTATTTGAATCCACTTAACAATTATTCTGAACACACAGTCAGTGTGAGATCTCATAGTACATTATTTTAATCCACTTAACAATTATTCTGTACACACAGTCAGTGTGAGATCTCATAGTACATTATTTGAATCCATTTAACAATCCATTTAACAATTAACAATTATTTTACAATTATTTAACAATTTAACAATTATTCTGTACACACAGTCAGTGTGTGATCTCATAGTGCATTATTTGAATCCACTTAACAATTATTCTGAACACACAGTCAGTGTGAGATCTCATAGTACATTATTTTAATCCATTTAACAATTATTCTGTACACACATTATTCTGTACACACAGTCAGTGTGAGATCTCATAGTACATTATTTGAATCCATTTAACAATTATTCTGTACACACAGTCAGTGTGTGATCTCATAGTGCATTATTTGAATCCACTTAACAATTATTCTGTACACACAGTCAGTGTGTGATCTCATAGTGCATTATTTGAAACCACTTAACAATTATTCTGTACACACAGTCAGTGTGAGATCTCATAGTACATTATTTTAATCCACTTAACAATTATTCTGTACACACAGTCAGTGTGAGATCTCATAGTACATTATTTGAATCCACTTAACAATTATTCTGTACACACAGTCAGTGTGAGATCTCATAGTACATTATTTTAATCCACTTAACAATTATTCTGTACACACAGTCAGTGTGAGATCTCATAGTACATTATTTGAATCCACTTAACAATTATTCTGAACACACAGTCAGTGTGAGATCTCATAGTACATTATTTTAATCCACTTAACAATTATTCTGTACACACAGTCAGTGTGAGATCTCATAGTACATTATTTGAATCCACTTAACACTTGTTCTGAACACACAGTCAGTGTGTGATCTCATAGTGCATTATTTGAATCCACTTAACACTTGTTCTGAACACACAGTCAGTGTGTGATCTCATAGTGCATTATTTGAATCCACTTAACACTTGTTCTGAACACACAGTCAGTGTGAGATCTCATAGTACATTATTTGAATCCACTTAACAATTATTCTGAACACACAGTCAGTGTGTGATCTCATAGTGCATTATTTGAATCCACTTAACAATTATTCTGAACACACAGTCAGTATGTGATCTCATAGTGCATTATTTGAATCCACTTAACAATTATTCTGAACACACAGTCAGTGTGTGATCTCATAGTGCATTATTTGAATCCACTTAACAATTATTCTGAACACACAGTCAGTGTGAGATTTCATAGTACATTATTTTAATCCACTTGACACTTGTTCTGAACACACAGTCAGTATGTGATCTCATAGTGCATTATTTTAATCCACTTAACACTTGTTCTGAACACACAGTCAGTGTGTGATCTCATAGTGCATTATTTGAATCCACTTAACAATTATTCTGTACACACAGTCAGTGTGTTATCTCATAGTGCATTATTTGAATCCACTAAACAATTATTCTGAACACACAGTCAGTGTGTGATCTCATAGTGCATTATTTGAATCCACTTAACAATTATTCTGAACACACAGTCAGTGTGTGATCTCATAGTACATTATTTTAATCCACTTAACAATTATTCTGTACACACAGTCAGTGTGTGATCTCATAGTGCATTATTTGAAACCACTTAACAATTATTCTGTACACACAGTCAGTGTGAGATCTCATAGTACATTATTTGAATCCACTTAACAATTATTCTGAACACACAGTCAGTGTGTGATCTCATAGTACATTATTTGAATCCACTTAACACTTGTTCTGAACACACAGTCAGTGTGTGATCTCATAGTGCATTATTTGAATCCACTTAACAATTATTCTGTACACACAGTCAGTGTGTTATCTCATAGTGCATTATTTGAATCCACTTAACAATTATTCTGAACACACAGTCAGTGTGTGATCTCATAGTGCATTATTTGAATCCACTTAACAATTATTCTGAACACACAGTCAGTGTGTGATCTCATAGTACATTATTTGAATCCACTTAACACTTGTTCTGAACACACAGTCAGTGTGTGATATCATAGTGCATTATTTGAATCCACTTAACACTTGTTCTGAACACACAGTCAGTGTGTGATCTCATAGTGCATTATTTGAATCCACTTAACAATTATTCTGAACACACAGTCAGTGTGTGATCTCATAGTACATTATTTGAATCCACTTAACACTTGTTCTGAACACACAGTCAGTGTGTGATATCATAGTGCATTATTTGAATCCACTTAACACTTGTTCTGAACACACAGTCAGTGTGTGATATCATAGTGCATTATTTGAATCCACTTAACACTTGTTCTGAACACACAGTCAGTGTGTGATCTCATAGTGCATTATTTGAATCCACTTAACAATTATTCTGAACACACAGTCAGTGTGTGATCTCATAGTACATTATTTGAATCCACTTAACACTTGTTCTGAACACACAGTCAGTGTGTGATCTCATAGTGCATTATTTGAATCCACTTAACAATTATTCTGAACACACAGTCAGTGTGTGATCTCATAGTGCATTATTTGAATCCACTTAACAATTATTCTGAACACACAGTCAGTGAGATCTCATAGTACATTATTTTAATCCACTTGACACTTGTTCTGAACACACAGTCAGTATGTGATCTCATAGTGCATTATTTTAATCCACTTAACACTTGTTCTGAACACACAGTCAGTGTGTGATCTCATAGTGCATTATTTGAATCCACTTAACAATTATTCTGTACACACAGTCAGTGTGAGATCTCATAGTACATTATTTTAATCCACTTAACAATTATTCTGTACACACAGTAAGTGTGAGATCTCATAGTACATTATTTGAATCCACTTAACACTTGTTCTGAACACACAGTCAGTGTGTGATCTCATAGTGGATTATTTGAATCCACTTAACACTTGTTCTGAACACACAGTCAGTGTGAGATCTCATAGTACATTATTTGAATCCATTTAACAATTGTTCTGAACACACAGTCAGTGTGTGATCTCAGTGCATTATTTGAATCCACTTAACAATTATTCTGAACACACAGTCAGTGTGTGATCTCATAGTGCATTATTTTAATCCACTTAACAATTATTCTGAACACACAGTCAGTATGTGATCTCATAGTGCATTATTTTAATCCACTTAACAATTATTCTGAACACACAGTCAGTGAGATCTCATAGTACATTATTTGAATCCACTTAACAATTATTCTGAACACACAGTCAGTGAGATCTCATAGTACATTATTTGAATCCATTTAACAATTGTTCTGAACACACAGTCAGTGTGTGATCTCAGTGCATTATTTGAATCCACTTAACAATTATTCTGTACACACAGTCAGTGTGTGATCTCATAGTGCATTATTTGAATCCACTTAACAATTATTCTGAACACACAGTCAGTGTGAGATCTCATAGTACATTATTTTAATCCACTTAACAATTATTCTGTACACACAGTCAGTGTGAGATCTCATAGTACATTATTTGAATCCATTTAACAATCCATTTAACAATTAACAATTATTTTACAATTATTTAACAATTTAACAATTATTCTGTACACACAGTCAGTGTGTGATCTCATAGTGCATTATTTGAATCCACTTAACAATTATTCTGAACACACAGTCAGTGTGAGATCTCATAGTACATTATTTTAATCCATTTAACAATTATTCTGTACACACATTATTCTGTACACACAGTCAGTGTGAGATCTCATAGTACATTATTTGAATCCATTTAACAATTATTCTGTACACACAGTCAGTGTGTGATCTCATAGTGCATTATTTGAATCCACTTAACAATTATTCTGTACACACAGTCAGTGTGTGATCTCATAGTGCATTATTTGAAACCACTTAACAATTATTCTGTACACACAGTCAGTGTGAGATCTCATAGTACATTATTTTAATCCACTTAACAATTATTCTGTACACACAGTCAGTGTGAGATCTCATAGTACATTATTTGAATCCACTTAACAATTATTCTGTACACACAGTCAGTGTGAGATCTCATAGTACATTATTTTAATCCACTTAACAATTATTCTGTACACACAGTCAGTGTGAGATCTCATAGTACATTATTTGAATCCACTTAACAATTATTCTGAACACACAGTCAGTGTGAGATCTCATAGTACATTATTTTAATCCACTTAACAATTATTCTGTACACACAGTCAGTGTGAGAACTCATAGTACATTATTTGAATCCACTTAACACTTGTTCTGAACACACAGTCAGTGTGTGATCTCATAGTGCATTATTTGAATCCACTTAACACTTGTTCTGAACACACAGTCAGTGTGTGATCTCATAGTGCATTATTTGAATCCACTTAACACTTGTTCTGAACACACAGTCAGTGTGAGATCTCATAGTACATTATTTGAATCCACTTAACAATTATTCTGAACACACAGTCAGTGTGTGATCTCATAGTGCATTATTTGAATCCACTTAACAATTATTCTGAACACACAGTCAGTATGTGATCTCATAGTGCATTATTTGAATCCACTTAACAATTATTCTGAACACACAGTCAGTGTGTGATCTCATAGTGCATTATTTGAATCCACTTAACAATTATTCTGAACACACAGTCAGTGAGATTTCATAGTACATTATTTTAATCCACTTGACACTTGTTCTGAACACACAGTCAGTATGTGATCTCATAGTGCATTATTTTAATCCACTTAACACTTGTTCTGAACACACAGTCAGTGTGTGATCTCATAGTGCATTATTTGAATCCACTTAACAATTATTCTGTACACACAGTCAGTGTGTTATCTCATAGTGCATTATTTGAATCCACTAAACAATTATTCTGAACACACAGTCAGTGTGTGATCTCATAGTGCATTATTTGAATCCACTTAACAATTATTCTGAACACACAGTCAGTGTGTGATCTCATAGTACATTATTTTAATCCACTTAACAATTATTCTGTACACACAGTCAGTGTGTGATCTCATAGTGCATTATTTGAAACCACTTAACAATTATTCTGTACACACAGTCAGTGTGAGATCTCATAGTACATTATTTGAATCCACTTAACAATTATTCTGAACACACAGTCAGTGTGTGATCTCATAGTACATTATTTGAATCCACTTAACACTTGTTCTGAACACACAGTCAGTGTGTGATCTCATAGTGCATTATTTGAATCCACTTAACAATTATTCTGTACACACAGTCAGTGTGTTATCTCATAGTGCATTATTTGAATCCACTTAACAATTATTCTGAACACACAGTCAGTGTGTGATCTCATAGTGCATTATTTGAATCCACTTAACAATTATTCTGAACACACAGTCAGTGTGTGATCTCATAGTACATTATTTGAATCCACTTAACACTTGTTCTGAACACACAGTCAGTGTGTGATATCATAGTGCATTATTTGAATCCACTTAACACTTGTTCTGAACACACAGTCAGTGTGTGATCTCATAGTGCATTATTTGAATCCACTTAACAATTATTCTGAACACACAGTCAGTGTGTGATCTCATAGTACATTATTTGAATCCACTTAACACTTGTTCTGAACACACAGTCAGTGTGTGATATCATAGTGCATTATTTGAATCCACTTAACACTTGTTCTGAACACACAGTCAGTGTGTGATATCATAGTGCATTATTTGAATCCACTTAACACTTGTTCTGAACACACAGTCAGTGTGTGATCTCATAGTGCATTATTTGAATCCACTTAACAATTATTCTGAACACACAGTCAGTGTGTGATCTCATAGTACATTATTTGAATCCACTTAACACTTGTTCTGAACACACAGTCAGTGTGTGATCTCATAGTGCATTATTTGAATCCACTTAACAATTATTCTGAACACACAGTCAGTGTGTGATCTCATAGTGCATTATTTGAATCCACTTAACAATTATTCTGAACACACAGTCAGTGAGATCTCATAGTACATTATTTTAATCCACTTGACACTTGTTCTGAACACACAGTCAGTGTGTGATCTCATAGTGCATTATTTTAATCCACTTAACACTTGTTCTGAACACACAGTCAGTGTGTGATCTCATAGTGCATTATTTGAATCCACTTAACAATTATTCTGTACACACAGTCAGTGTGAGATCTCATAGTACATTATTTTAATCCACTTAACAATTATTCTGTACACACAGTAAGTGTGAGATCTCATAGTACATTATTTGAATCCACTTAACAATTATTCTGAACACACAGTCAGTGTGAGATCTCATAGTACATTATTTGAATCCACTTAACAATTATTCTGAACACACAGTCAGTGTGTGATCTCATAGTGCATTATTTTAATCCACTTAACAATTATTCTGAACACACAGTCAGTGAGATCTCATAGTACATTATTTGAATCCACTTAACAATTATTCTGAACACACAGTCAGTGAGATCTCATAGTACATTATTTGAATCCATTTAACAATGGTTCTGAACACACAGTCAGTGTGAGATCTCATAGTACATTATTTGAATCCATTTAACAATTGTTCTGAACACACAGTCAGTGAGATCTCATAGTACATTATTTGAATCCATTTAACACTTGTTCTGAACACACAGTCAGTGTGTGATCTCATAGTGCATTATTTGAATCCACTTAACAATTATTCTGTACACACAGTCAGTGTGAGATCTCATAGTACATTATTTTAATCCACTTAACAATTATTCTGTACACACAGTCAGTGTGAGATCTCATAGTACATTATTTGAATCCATTTAACAATTGTTCTGAACACACAGTCAGTGAGATCTCATAGTACATTATTTGAATCCATTTAACACTTGTTCTGAACACACAGTCAGTGTGTGATCTCATAGTGCATTATTTTAATCCACTTAACAATTATTCTGTACACACAGTCAGTGTGAGATCTCATAGTACATTATTTGAATCCATTTAACAATTGTTCTGAACACACAGTCAGTGTGTGATCTCATAGTGCATTATTTGAATCCACTTAACACTTGTTCTGAACACACAGTCAGTGTGAGATCTCATAGTGCATTATTTGAATCCACTTAACAATTATTCTGAACACACAGTCAGTATGTGATCTCATAGTGCATTATTTTAATCCACTTAACAATTATTCTGAACACACAGTCAGTGAGATCTCATAGTACATTATTTGAATCCATTTAACAAGTATTCTGTACACACAGTCAGTGTGAAATCTCATAGTTCATTATTTGAATCCACTTGACACTTGTTCTGAACACACAGTCAGTGTGAGATCTCATTGTACATTTTTTGAATCCACTTAACACTTGTTCTGAACACACAGTCAGTGTGAAATCTCATAGTTCATTATTTGAATCCACTTGACACTTGTTCTGAACACACAGTCAGTGTGTGATCTCATAGTGCATTATTTGAATCCATTTAACAATTATTCTGTACACACAGTCAGTGTGAGATCTCATAGTACATTATTTGAATCCACTTGACACTTGTTCTGAACACACAGTCAGTGTGAGATCTCATAGTACATTATTTGAATCCACTTGACACTTGTTCTGAACACACAGTCAGTGTGAGATCTCATAGTACATTATTTGAATCCACTTAACACTTGTTCTGAACACACAGTCAGTGTGTGATCTCATAGTGCATTATTTGAATCCATTTAACAATTATTCTGTACACACAGTCAGTGTGAGATCTCATAGTACATTATTTGAATCCACTTGACACTTGTTCTGAACACACAGTCAGTGTGAGATCTCATAGTACATTATTTGAATCCACTTGACACTTGTTCTGAACACACAGTCAGTCTGAGATCTCATAGTACATTATTTGAATCCATTTAACAATTATTCTGTACACACAGTCAGTGTGAAATCTCATAGTTCATTATTTGAATCCATTTAACAATTATTCTGTACACACAGTCAGTGTGAAATCTCATAGTTCATTATTTGAATCCATTTAACAATTATTCTGTACACACAGTCAGTGTGAGATCTCATAGTGCATTATTTGAATCCACTTAACACTTGTTCTGAACACACAGTCAGTGTGAGATCTCATAGTACATTATTTGAATCCATTTAACAATTGTTCTGAACACACAGTCAGTGAGATCTCATAGTACATTATTTGAATCCATTTAACAATTGTTCTGAACACACAGTCAGTGTGTGATCTCATAGTGCATTATTTGAATCCACTTAACACTTGTTCTGAACACACAGTCAGTGTGAGATCTCATAGTACATTATTTGAATCCACTTAACAATTATTCTGAACACACAGTCAGTGTGTGATCTCATAGTGCATTATTTGAATCCACTTAACAATTATTCTGAACACACAGTCAGTATGTGATCTCATAGTGCATTATTTGAATCCACTTAACAATTATTCTGAACACACAGTCAGTGTGTGATCTCATAGTGCATTATTTGAATCCACTTAACAATTATTCTGAACACACAGTCAGTGAGATCTCATAGTACATTATTTGAATCCACTTAACAATTATTCTGAACACACAGTCAGTGAGATCTCATAGTACATTATTTTAATCCACTTGACACTTGTTCTGAACACACAGTCAGTATGTGATCTCATAGTGCATTATTTTAATCCACTTAACACTTGTTCTGAACACACAGTCAGTGTGTGATCTCATAGTGCATTATTTGAATCCACTTAACACTTGTTCTGAACACACAGTCAGTGTGTGATCTCATAGTGCATTATTTGAATCCACTTAACAATTATTCTGTACACACAGTCAGTGTGAGATCTCATAGTACATTATTTTAATCCACTTAACAATTATTCTGTACACACAGTCAGTGTGAGATCTCATAGTACATTATTTGAATCCATTTAACAATTGTTCTGAACACACAGTCAGTGAGATCTCATAGTACATTATTTGAATCCATTTAACACTTGTTCTGAACACACAGTCAGTGTGTGATCTCATAGTGCATTATTTTAATCCACTTAACAATTATTCTGAACACACAGTCAGTGTGAGATCTCATAGTACATTATTTGAATCCATTTAACAATTGTTCTGAACACACAGTCAGTGTGTGATCTCATAGTGCATTATTTGAATCCACTTAACACTTGTTCTGAACACACAGTCAGTGTGAGATCTCATAGTACATTATTTGAATCCACTTAACAATTATTCTGAACACACAGTCAGTATGTGATCTCATAGTGCATTATTTTAATCCACTTAACAATTATTCTGAACACACAGTCAGTGAGATCTCATAGTACATTATTTGAATCCACTTAACAATTATTCTGAACACACAGTCAGTGAGATCTCATAGTAAATTATTTGAATCCATTTAACAATTGTTCTGAACACACAGTCAGTGTGTGATCTCAGTGCATTATTTGAATCCACTTAACAATTATTCTGTACACACAGTCAGTGTGTGATCTCATAGTGCATTATTTGAATCCACTTAACAATTATTCTGAACACACAGTCAGTGTGAGATCTCATAGTACATTATTTGAATCCACTTAACAATTATTCTGAACACACAGTCAGTGAGATCTCATAGTACATTATTTGAATCCATTTAACAATTGTTCTGAACACACAGTCAGTGTGTGATCTCAGTGCATTATTTGAATCCACTTAACAATTATTCTGAACACACAGTCAGTGTGTGATCTCATAGTGCATTATTTTAATCCACTTAACAATTATTCTGAACACACAGTCAGTATGTGATCTCATAGTGCATTATTTTAATCCACTTAACAATTATTCTGAACACACAGTCAGTGAGATCTCATAGTACATTATTTGAATCCACTTAACAATTATTCTGAACACACAGTCAGTGAGATCTCATAGTACATTATTTGAATCCACTTAACAATTATTCTGAACACACAGTCAGTGTGAGATCTCATAGTACATTATTTTAATCCACTTAACAATTATTCTGTACACACAGTCAGTGTGAGATCTCATAGTACATTATTTGAATCCATTTAACAATCCATTTAACAATTAACAATTATTTTACAATTATTTAACAATTTAACAATTATTCTGTACACACAGTCAGTGTGTGATCTCATAGTGCATTATTTGAATCCACTTAACAATTATTCTGAACACACAGTCAGTGTGAGATCTCATAGTACATTATTTTAATCCATTTAACAATTATTCTGTACACACATTATTCTGTACACACAGTCAGTGTGAGATCTCATAGTACATTATTTGAATCCATTTAACAATTATTCTGTACACACAGTCAGTGTGTGATCTCATAGTGCATTATTTGAATCCACTTAACAATTATTCTGTACACACAGTCAGTGTGTGATCTCATAGTGCATTATTTGAAACCACTTAACAATTATTCTGTACACACAGTCAGTGTGAGATCTCATAGTACATTATTTTAATCCACTTAACAATTATTCTGTACACACAGTCAGTGTGAGATCTCATAGTACATTATTTGAATCCACTTAACAATTATTCTGTACACACAGTCAGTGTGAGATCTCATAGTACATTATTTTAATCCACTTAACAATTATTCTGTACACACAGTCAGTGTGAGATCTCATAGTACATTATTTGAATCCACTTAACAATTATTCTGAACACACAGTCAGTGTGAGATCTCATAGTACATTATTTTAATCCACTTAACAATTATTCTGTACACACAGTCAGTGTGAGATCTCATAGTACATTATTTGAATCCACTTAACACTTGTTCTGAACACACAGTCAGTGTGTGATCTCATAGTGCATTATTTGAATCCACTTAACACTTGTTCTGAACACACAGTCAGTGTGTGATCTCATAGTGCATTATTTGAATCCACTTAACACTTGTTCTGAACACACAGTCAGTGTGAGATCTCATAGTACATTATTTGAATCCACTTAACAATTATTCTGAACACACAGTCAGTGTGTGATCTCATAGTGCATTATTTGAATCCACTTAACAATTATTCTGAACACACAGTCAGTATGTGATCTCATAGTGCATTATTTGAATCCACTTAACAATTATTCTGAACACACAGTCAGTGTGTGATCTCATAGTGCATTATTTGAATCCACTTAACAATTATTCTGAACACACAGTCAGTGTGAGATTTCATAGTACATTATTTTAATCCACTTGACACTTGTTCTGAACACACAGTCAGTATGTGATCTCATAGTGCATTATTTTAATCCACTTAACACTTGTTCTGAACACACAGTCAGTGTGTGATCTCATAGTGCATTATTTGAATCCACTTAACAATTATTCTGTACACACAGTCAGTGTGTTATCTCATAGTGCATTATTTGAATCCACTAAACAATTATTCTGAACACACAGTCAGTGTGTGATCTCATAGTGCATTATTTGAATCCACTTAACAATTATTCTGAACACACAGTCAGTGTGTGATCTCATAGTACATTATTTTAATCCACTTAACAATTATTCTGTACACACAGTCAGTGTGTGATCTCATAGTGCATTATTTGAAACCACTTAACAATTATTCTGTACACACAGTCAGTGTGAGATCTCATAGTACATTATTTGAATCCACTTAACAATTATTCTGAACACACAGTCAGTGTGTGATCTCATAGTACATTATTTGAATCCACTTAACACTTGTTCTGAACACACAGTCAGTGTGTGATCTCATAGTGCATTATTTGAATCCACTTAACAATTATTCTGTACACACAGTCAGTGTGTTATCTCATAGTGCATTATTTGAATCCACTTAACAATTATTCTGAACACACAGTCAGTGTGTGATCTCATAGTGCATTATTTGAATCCACTTAACAATTATTCTGAACACACAGTCAGTGTGTGATCTCATAGTACATTATTTGAATCCACTTAACACTTGTTCTGAACACACAGTCAGTGTGTGATATCATAGTGCATTATTTGAATCCACTTAACACTTGTTCTGAACACACAGTCAGTGTGTGATCTCATAGTGCATTATTTGAATCCACTTAACAATTATTCTGAACACACAGTCAGTGTGTGATCTCATAGTACATTATTTGAATCCACTTAACACTTGTTCTGAACACACAGTCAGTGTGTGATATCATAGTGCATTATTTGAATCCACTTAACACTTGTTCTGAACACACAGTCAGTGTGTGATATCATAGTGCATTATTTGAATCCACTTAACACTTGTTCTGAACACACAGTCAGTGTGTGATCTCATAGTGCATTATTTGAATCCACTTAACAATTATTCTGAACACACAGTCAGTGTGTGATCTCATAGTACATTATTTGAATCCACTTAACACTTGTTCTGAACACACAGTCAGTGTGTGATCTCATAGTGCATTATTTGAATCCACTTAACAATTATTCTGAACACACAGTCAGTGTGTGATCTCATAGTGCATTATTTGAATCCACTTAACAATTATTCTGAACACACAGTCAGTGTGTGATCTCATAGTGCATTATTTTAATCCACTTGACACTTGTTCTGAACACACAGTCAGTATGTGATCTCATAGTGCATTATTTTAATCCACTTAACACTTGTTCTGAACACACAGTCAGTGTGTGATCTCATAGTGCATTATTTGAATCCACTTAACAATTATTCTGTACACACAGTCAGTGTGAGATCTCATAGTACATTATTTTAATCCACTTAACAATTATTCTGTACACACAGTAAGTGTGAGATCTCATAGTACATTATTTGAATCCACTTAACACTTGTTCTGAACACACAGTCAGTGTGTGATCTCATAGTGGATTATTTGAATCCACTTAACACTTGTTCTGAACACACAGTCAGTGTGAGATCTCATAGTACATTATTTGAATCCATTTAACAATTGTTCTGAACACACAGTCAGTGTGTGATCTCAGTGCATTATTTGAATCCACTTAACAATTATTCTGAACACACAGTCAGTGTGTGATCTCATAGTGCATTATTTTAATCCACTTAACAATTATTCTGAACACACAGTCAGTATGTGATCTCATAGTGCATTATTTTAATCCACTTAACAATTATTCTGAACACACAGTCAGTGAGATCTCATAGTACATTATTTGAATCCACTTAACAATTATTCTGAACACACAGTCAGTGAGATCTCATAGTACATTATTTGAATCCATTTAACAATTGTTCTGAACACACAGTCAGTGTGTGATCTCAGTGCATTATTTGAATCCACTTAACAATTATTCTGTACACACAGTCAGTGTGTGATCTCATAGTGCATTATTTGAATCCACTTAACAATTATTCTGAACACACAGTCAGTGTGAGATCTCATAGTACATTATTTTAATCCACTTAACAATTATTCTGTACACACAGTCAGTGTGAGATCTCATAGTACATTATTTGAATCCATTTAACAATCCATTTAACAATTAACAATTATTTTACAATTATTTAACAATTTAACAATTATTCTGTACACACAGTCAGTGTGTGATCTCATAGTGCATTATTTGAATCCACTTAACAATTATTCTGAACACACAGTCAGTGTGAGATCTCATAGTACATTATTTTAATCCATTTAACAATTATTCTGTACACACATTATTCTGTACACACAGTCAGTGTGAGATCTCATAGTACATTATTTGAATCCATTTAACAATTATTCTGTACACACAGTCAGTGTGTGATCTCATAGTGCATTATTTGAATCCACTTAACAATTATTCTGTACACACAGTCAGTGTGTGATCTCATAGTGCATTATTTGAAACCACTTAACAATTATTCTGTACACACAGTCAGTGTGAGATCTCATAGTACATTATTTTAATCCACTTAACAATTATTCTGTACACACAGTCAGTGTGAGATCTCATAGTACATTATTTGAATCCACTTAACAATTATTCTGTACACACAGTCAGTGTGAGATCTCATAGTACATTATTTTAATCCACTTAACAATTATTCTGTACACACAGTCAGTGTGAGATCTCATAGTACATTATTTGAATCCACTTAACAATTATTCTGAACACACAGTCAGTGTGAGATCTCATAGTACATTATTTTAATCCACTTAACAATTATTCTGTACACACAGTCAGTGTGAGAACTCATAGTACATTATTTGAATCCACTTAACACTTGTTCTGAACACACAGTCAGTGTGTGATCTCATAGTGCATTATTTGAATCCACTTAACACTTGTTCTGAACACACAGTCAGTGTGTGATCTCATAGTGCATTATTTGAATCCACTTAACACTTGTTCTGAACACACAGTCAGTGTGAGATCTCATAGTACATTATTTGAATCCACTTAACAATTATTCTGAACACACAGTCAGTGTGTGATCTCATAGTGCATTATTTGAATCCACTTAACAATTATTCTGAACACACAGTCAGTATGTGATCTCATAGTGCATTATTTGAATCCACTTAACAATTATTCTGAACACACAGTCAGTGTGTGATCTCATAGTGCATTATTTGAATCCACTTAACAATTATTCTGAACACACAGTCAGTGAGATTTCATAGTACATTATTTTAATCCACTTGACACTTGTTCTGAACACACAGTCAGTATGTGATCTCATAGTGCATTATTTTAATCCACTTAACACTTGTTCTGAACACACAGTCAGTGTGTGATCTCATAGTGCATTATTTGAATCCACTTAACAATTATTCTGTACACACAGTCAGTGTGTTATCTCATAGTGCATTATTTGAATCCACTAAACAATTATTCTGAACACACAGTCAGTGTGTGATCTCATAGTGCATTATTTGAATCCACTTAACAATTATTCTGAACACACAGTCAGTGTGTGATCTCATAGTACATTATTTTAATCCACTTAACAATTATTCTGTACACACAGTCAGTGTGTGATCTCATAGTGCATTATTTGAAACCACTTAACAATTATTCTGTACACACAGTCAGTGTGAGATCTCATAGTACATTATTTGAATCCACTTAACAATTATTCTGAACACACAGTTAGTGTGTGATCTCATAGTACATTATTTGAATCCACTTAACACTTGTTCTGAACACACAGTCAGTGTGTGATCTCATAGTGCATTATTTGAATCCACTTAACAATTATTCTGTACACACAGTCAGTGTGTTATCTCATAGTGCATTATTTGAATCCACTTAACAATTATTCTGAACACACAGTCAGTGTGTGATCTCATAGTGCATTATTTGAATCCACTTAACAATTATTCTGAACACACAGTCAGTGTGTGATCTCATAGTACATTATTTGAATCCACTTAACACTTGTTCTGAACACACAGTCAGTGTGTGATATCATAGTGCATTATTTGAATCCACTTAACACTTGTTCTGAACACACAGTCAGTGTGTGATCTCATAGTGCATTATTTGAATCCACTTAACAATTATTCTGAACACACAGTCAGTGTGTGATCTCATAGTACATTATTTGAATCCACTTAACACTTGTTCTGAACACACAGTCAGTGTGTGATATCATAGTGCATTATTTGAATCCACTTAACACTTGTTCTGAACACACAGTCAGTGTGTGATATCATAGTGCATTATTTGAATCCACTTAACACTTGTTCTGAACACACAGTCAGTGTGTGATCTCATAGTGCATTATTTGAATCCACTTAACAATTATTCTGAACACACAGTCAGTGTGTGATCTCATAGTACATTATTTGAATCCACTTAACACTTGTTCTGAACACACAGTCAGTGTGTGATCTCATAGTGCATTATTTGAATCCACTTAACAATTATTCTGAACACACAGTCAGTGTGTGATCTCATAGTGCATTATTTGAATCCACTTAACAATTATTCTGAACACACAGTCAGTGAGATCTCATAGTACATTATTTTAATCCACTTGACACTTGTTCTGAACACACAGTCAGTGTGTGATCTCATAGTGCATTATTTTAATCCACTTAACACTTGTTCTGAACACACAGTCAGTGTGTGATCTCATAGTGCATTATTTGAATCCACTTAACAATTATTCTGTACACACAGTCAGTGTGAGATCTCATAGTACATTATTTTAATCCACTTAACAATTATTCTGTACACACAGTAAGTGTGAGATCTCATAGTACATTATTTGAATCCACTTAACAATTATTCTGAACACACAGTCAGTGTGAGATCTCATAGTACATTATTTGAATCCACTTAACAATTATTCTGAACACACAGTCAGTGTGTGATCTCATAGTGCATTATTTTAATCCACTTAACAATTATTCTGAACACACAGTCAGTGAGATCTCATAGTACATTATTTGAATCCACTTAACAATTATTCTGAACACACAGTCAGTGAGATCTCATAGTACATTATTTGAATCCATTTAACAATTGTTCTGAACACACAGTCAGTGTGAGATCTCATAGTACATTATTTTAATCCACTTAACAATTATTCTGAACACACAGTCAGTGAGATCTCATAGTACATTATTTTAATCCACTTAACAATTATTCTGAACACACAGTCAGTGTGAGATCTCATAGTACATTATTTTAATCCACTTAACAATTATTCTGTACACACAGTCAGTGTGAGATCTCATAGTACATTATTTGAATCCATTTAACAATCCATTTAACAATTAACAATTATTTAACAATTATTTAACAATTTAACAATTATTCTGTACACACAGTCAGTGTGTGATCTCATAGTGCATTATTTGATTCCACTTAACAATTATTCTGAACACACAGTCAGTGTGAGATCTCATAGTACATTATTTTAATCCATTTAACAATTATTCTGTACACACATTATTCTGTACACACAGTCAGTGTGAGATCTCATAGTACATTATTTGAATCCATTTAACAATTATTCTGTACACACAGTCAGTGTGTGATCTCATAGTGCATTATTTGAATCCACTTAACAATTATTCTGTACACACAGTCAGTGTGTGATCTCATAGTGCATTATTTGAAACCACTTAACAATTATTCTGTACACACAGTCAGTGTGAGATCTCATAGTACATTATTTTAATCCACTTAACAATTATTCTGTACACACAGTCAGTGTGAGATCTCATAGTACATTATTTGAATCCACTTAACAATTATTCTGTACACACAGTCAGTGTGAGATCTCATAGTGCATTATTTTAATCCACTTAACAATTATTCTGAACACACAGTCAGTGTGAGATCTCATAGTACATTATTTTAATCCACTTAACAATTATTCTGAACACACAGTCAGTGAGATCTCATAGTACATTATTTTAATCCACTTAACAATTATTCTGAACACACAGTCAGTGTGAGATCTCATAGTACATTATTTTAATCCACTTAACAATTATTCTGTACACACAGTCAGTGTGAGATCTCATAGTACATTATTTGAATCCATTTAACAATCCATTTAACAATTAACAATTATTTAACAATTATTTAACAATTTAACAATTATTCTGTACACACAGTCAGTGTGTGATCTCATAGTGCATTATTTGAATCCACTTAACAATTATTCTGAACACACAGTCAGTGTGTGATCTCATAGTGCATTATTTGAATCCACTTAACAATTATTCTGAACACACAGTCAGTGTGTGATCTCATAGTACATTATTTTAATCCACTTAACAATTATTCTGTACACACAGTCAGTGTGAGATCTCATAGTACATTATTTTAATCCATTTAACAATTATTCTGTACACACATTATTCTGTACACACAGTCAGTGTGAGATCTCATAGTACATTATTTGAATCCATTTAACAATTATTCTGTACACACAGTCAGTGTGTGATCTCATAGTACATTATTTTAATCCACTTAACAATTATTCTGTACACACAGTCAGTGTGAGATCTCATAGTACATTATTTTAATCCATTTAACAATTATTCTGTACACACATTATTCTGTACACACAGTCAGTGTGAGATCTCATAGTACATTATTTGAATCCATTTAACAATTATTCTGTACACACAGTCAGTGTGTGATCTCATAGTGCATTATTTGAATCCACTTAACAATTATTCTGTACACACAGTCAGTGTGTGATCTCATAGTGCATTATTTGAATCCACTTAACAATTATTCTGAACACACAGTCAGTGTGTGATCTCATAGTGCATTATTTGAATCCACTTAACAATTATTCTGTACACACAGTCAGTGTGAGATCTCATAGTTCATTATTTGAATCCACTTAACAATTATTCTGTACACACAGTCAGTGTGTGATCTCATAGTGCATTATTTGAAACCACTTAACAATTATTCTGTACACACAGTCAGTGTGAGATCTCATAGTACATTATTTTAATCCACTTAACAATTATTCTGTACACACAGTCAGTGTGAGATCTCATAGTACATTATTTGAATCCACTTAACAATTATTCTGTACACACAGTCAGTGTGAGATCTCATAGTACATTATTTTAATCCACTTAACAATTATTCTGTACACACAGTCAGTATGTGATCTCATAGTACATTATTTTAATCCACTTAACAATTATTCTGTACACACAGTCAGTGTGAGATCTCATAGTACATTATTTTAATCCACTTAACAATTATTCTGTACACACAGTCAGTGTGAGATCTCATAGTACATTATTTGAATCCACTTAACAATTATTCTAAACACACAGTCAGTGTGAGATCTCATAGTACATTATTTTAATCCACTTAACAATTATTCTGTACACACAGTCAGTGTGAGATCTCATAGTACATTATTTGAATCCACTTAACACTTGTTCTGAACACACAGTCAGTGTGTGATCTCATAGTGCATTATTTGAATCCACTTAACACTTGTTCTGAACACACAGTCAGTGTGTGATCTCATAGTGCATTATTTGAATCCACTTAACAATTATTCTGTACACACAGTCAGTGTGTGATCTCATAGTGCATTATTTGAATCCACTTAACAATTATTCTGAACACACAGTCAGTGTGTGATCTCATAGTACATTATTTTAATCCACTTAACAATTATTCTGTACACACAGTCAGTGTGTGATCTCATAGTGCATTATTTGAAACCACTTAACAATTATTCTGTACACACAGTCAGTGTGAGATCTCATAGTACATTATTTTAATCCACTTAACAATTATTCTGAACACACAGTCAGTGTGTGATCTCATAGTACATTATTTGAATCCACTTAACAATTATTCTGAACACACAGTCAGTGTGTGATCTCATAGTACATTATTTTAATCCACTTAACAATTATTCTGTACACACAGTCAGTGTGTGATCTCATAGTGCATTATTTGAAACCACTTAACAATTATTCTGTACACACAGTCAGTGTGAGATCTCATAGTACATTATTTTAATCCACTTAACAATTATTCTGAACACACAGTCAGTGTGTGATCTCATAGTGCATTATTTGAATCCACTTAACACTTGTTCTGAACACACAGTCAGTGTGTGATCTCATAGTGCATTATTTGAATCCACTTAACAATTATTCTGTACACACAGTCAGTGTGTTATCTCATAGTGCATTATTTGAATCCACTTAACAATTATTCTGAACACACAGTCAGTGTGTGATCTCATAGTGCATTATTTGAATCCACTTAACAATTATTCTGAACACACAGTCAGTGTGTGATCTCATAGTACATTATTTTAATCCACTTAACAATTATTCTGTACACACAGTCAGTGTGTGATCTCATAGTGCATTATTTGAAACCACTTAACAATTATTCTGTACACACAGTCAGTGTGAGATCTCATAGTACATTATTTGAATCCACTTAACAATTATTCTGAACACACAGTCAGTGTGTGATCTCATAGTACATTATTTGAATCCACTTAACACTTGTTCTGAACACACAGTCAGTGTGTGATCTCATAGTGCATTATTTGAATCCACTTAACAATTATTCTGTACACACAGTCAGTGTGTTATCTCATAGTGCATTATTTGAATCCACTTAACAATTATTCTGAACACACAGTCAGTGTGTGATCTCATAGTGCATTATTTGAATCCACTTAACAATTATTCTGAACACACAGTCAGTGTGTGATCTCATAGTACATTATTTGAATCCACTTAACACTTGTTCTGAACACACAGTCAGTGTGTGATATCATAGTGCATTATTTGAATCCACTTAACACTTGTTCTGAACACACAGTCAGTGTGTGATCTCATAGTGCATTATTTGAATCCACTTAACAATTATTCTGAACACACAGTCAGTGTGTGATCTCATAGTACATTATTTGAATCCACTTAACACTTGTTCTGAACACACAGTCAGTGTGTGATATCATAGTGCATTATTTGAATCCACTTAACACTTGTTCTGAACACACAGTCAGTGTGTGATCTCATAGTGCATTATTTGAATCCACTTAACAATTATTCTGAACACACAGTCAGTGTGTGATCTCATAGTACATTATTTGAATCCACTTAACACTTGTTCTGAACACACAGTCAGTGTGTGATCTCATAGTGCATTATTTGAATCCACTTAACAATTATTCTGTACACACAGTCAGTGTGTTATCTCATAGTGCATTATTTGAATCCACTTAACAATTATTCTGAACACACAGTCAGTGTGTGATCTCATAGTGCATTATTTGAATCCACTTAACAATTATTCTGAACACACAGTCAGTGTGTGATCTCATAGTACATTATTTGAATCCACTTAACACTTGTTCTGAACACACAGTCAGTGTGTGATATCATAGTGCATTATTTGAATCCACTTAACACTTGTTCTGAACACACAGTCAGTGTGTGATCTCATAGTGCATTATTTGAATCCACTTAACAATTATTCTGAACACACAGTCAGTGTGTGATCTCATAGTACATTATTTGAATCCATTTAACAATTGTTCTGAACACACAGTCAGTGTGTGATCTCATAGTGCATTATTTGAATCCACTTAACACTTGTTCTGAACACACAGTCAGTGTGTGATCTCATAGTGCATTATTTGAATCCACTTAACAATTATTCTGTACACACAGTCAGTGTGAGATCTCATAGTACATTATTTTAATCCACTTAACAATTATTCTGTACACACAGTCAGTGTGTGATCTCATAGTGCATTATTTGAATCCACTTAACACTTGTTCTGAACACACAGTCAGTGTGTGATCTCATAGTGCATTATTTGAATCCACTTAACAATTATTCTGTACACACAGTCAGTGTGAGATCTCATAGTACATTATTTGAATCCATTTAACAATTGTTCTGAACACACAGTCAGTGAGATCTCATAGTACATTATTTGAATCCATTTAACACTTGTTCTGAACACACAGTCAGTGTGTGATCTCATAGTGCATTATTTGAATCCACTTAACAATTATTCTGTACACACAGTCAGTGTGAGATCTCATAGTACATTATTTGAATCCATTTAACAATTGTTCTGAACACACAGTCAGTGTGTGATCTCATAGTGCATTATTTGAATCCACTTAACAATTATTCTGAACACACAGTCAGTGTGTGATCTCATAGTGCATTATTTGAATCCACTTAACAATTATTCTGAACACACAGTCAGTGTGTGATCTCATAGTACATTATTTGAATCCACTTGACTCTTGTTCTGAACACACAGTCAGTGTGAGATCTCATAGTGCATTATTTTAATCCACTTAACAATTATTCTGAACACACAGTCAGTGAGATCTCATAGTGTATTATTTGAATCCACTTGACACTTGTTCTGAACACACAGTCAGTGAGATCTCATAGTGCATTATTTGAATCCACTTGACACTTGTTCTGAACACACAGTCAGTGAGATCTCATAGTGCATTATTTGAATCCACTTAACACTTGTTCTGAACACACAGTCAGTGTGTGATCTCATAGTGCATTATTTGAATCCACTTAACAATTATTCTGTACACACAGTCAGTGTGTGATCTCATAGTGCATTATTTGAATCCACTTAACAATTATTCTGAAAAAACAGTCAGTGTGTGATCTCATAGTGCATTATTTGAATCCACTTAACAATTATTCTGAACACACAGTCAGTGTGTGATATCATAGTGCATTATTTGAATCCACTTAACAATTATTCTGAACACACAGTCAGTGTGTGATCTCATAGTGCATTATTTGAATCCACTTAACAATTATTCTGAACACACAGTCAGTGTGTGATATCATAGTGCATTATTTGAATCCACTTAACAATTATTCTGTACACACAGTCAGTGTGTGATCTCATAGTGCATTATTTGAATCCACTTAACAATTATTCTGAACACACAGTCAGTGTGTGATCTCATAGTGCATTATTTGAATCCACTTAACAATTATTCTGAACACACAGTCAGTGTGTGATCTCATAGTACATTATTTGAATCCACTTAACACTTGTTCTGAACACACAGTCAGTGTGTGATATCATAGTGCATTATTTGAATCCACTTAACACTTGTTCTGAACACACAGTCAGTGTGTGATCTCATAGTGCATTATTTGAATCCACTTAACAATTATTCTGAAAACACAGTCAGTGTGTGATCTCATAGTACATTATTTGAATCCACTTAACACTTGTTCTGAACACACAGTCAGTGTGTGATATCATAGTGCATTATTTGAATCCACTTAACAATTATTCTGAACACACAGTCAGTGTGTGATCTCATAGTGCATTATTTGAATCCACTTAACAATTATTCTGAACACACAGTCAGTGTGTGATCTCATAGTACATTATTTGAATCCACTTAACACTTGTTCTGAACACACAGTCAGTGTGTGATATCATAGTGCATTATTTGAATCCACTTGACACTTGTTCTGAACACACAGTCAGTGTGTGATATCATAGTGCATTATTTGAATCCACTTAACACTTGTTCTGAACACACAGTCAGTGTGTGATCTCATAGTGCATTATTTGAATCCACTTAACACTTGTTCTGAACACACAGTCAGTGTGTGATCTCATAGTGCATTATTTGAATCCACTTAACAATTATTCTGTACACACAGTCAGTGTGAGATCTCATAGTACATTATTTTAATCCACTTAACAATTATTCTGTACACACAGTCAGTGTGAGATCTCATAGTTCATTATTTGAATCCATTTAACAATTGTTCTGAACACACAGTCAGTGAGATCTCATAGTACATTATTTGAATCCATTTAACACTTGTTCTGAACACACAGTCAGTGTGTGATCTCATAGTGCATTATTTTAATCCACTTAACAATTATTCTGTACACACAGTCAGTGTGAGATCTCATAGTACATTATTTGAATCCATTTAACAATTGTTCTGAACACACAGTCAGTGTGTGATCTCATAGTGCATTATTTGAATCCACTTAACACTTGTTCTGAACACACAGTCAGTGTGAGATCTCATAGTACATTATTTGAATCCACTTAACAATTATTCTGAACACACAGTCAGTGTGTGATCTCATAGTGCATTATTTGAATCCACTTAACAATTATTCTGAACACACAGTCAGTATGTGATCTCATAGTGCATTATTTGAATCCACTTAACAATTATTCTGAACACACAGTCAGTGTGTGATCTCATAGTGCATTATTTTAACCCACTTAACAATTATTCTGAACACACAGTCAGTGAGATCTCATAGTACATTATTTGAATCCATTTAACAAGTATTCTGTACACACAGTCAGTGTGAAATCTCATAGTTCATTATTTGAATCCACTTGACACTTGTTCTGAACACACAGTCAGTGTGTGATCTCATAGTGCATTATTTGAATCCATTTAACAATTATTCTGTACACACAGTCAGTGTGAGATCTCATAGTACATTATTTGAATCCACTTGACACTTGTTCTGAACACACAGTCAGTGTGAGATCTCATAGTACATTATTTGAATCCACTTGACACTTGTTCTGAACACACAGTCAGTCTGAGATCTCATAGTACATTATTTGAATCCATTTAACAATTATTCTGTACACACAGTCAGTGTGAAATCTCATAGTTCATTATTTGAATCCATTTAACAATTATTCTGTACACACAGTCAGTGTGTGATATCATAGTGCATTATTTGAATCCACTTAACAATTATTCTGAACACACAGTCAGTGTGTGATCTCATAGTGCATTATTTGAATCCACTTAACAATTATTCTGAACACACAGTCAGTGTGTGATCTCATAGTACATTATTTTAATCCACTTAACAATTATTCTGTACACACAGTCAGTGTGTGATCTCATAGTGCATTATTTGAAACCACTTAACAATTATTCTGTACACACAGTCAGTGTGAGATCTCATAGTACATTATTTGAATCCACTTAACAATTATTCTGAACACACAGTCAGTGTGTGATCTCATAGTACATTATTTGAATCCACTTAACACTTGTTCTGAACACACAGTCAGTGTGTGATCTCATAGTGCATTATTTGAATCCACTTAACAATTATTCTGTACACACAGTCAGTGTGTTATCTCATAGTGCATTATTTGAATCCACTTAACAATTATTCTGAACACACAGTCAGTGTGTGATCTCATAGTGCATTATTTGAATCCACTTAACAATTATTCTGAACACACAGTCAGTGTGTGATCTCATAGTACATTATTTGAATCCACTTAACACTTGTTCTGAACACACAGTCAGTGTGTGATATCATAGTGCATTATTTGAATCCACTTAACACTTGTTCTGAACACACAGTCAGTGTGTGATCTCATAGTGCATTATTTGAATCCACTTAACAATTATTCTGAACACACAGTCAGTGTGTGATCTCATAGTACATTATTTGAATCCACTTAACACTTGTTCTGAACACACAGTCAGTGTGTGATATCATAGTGCATTATTTGAATCCACTTAACACTTGTTCTGAACACACAGTCAGTGTGTGATCTCATAGTGCATTATTTGAATCCACTTAACAATTATTCTGAACACACAGTCAGTGTGTGATCTCATAGTACATTATTTGAATCCACTTAACACTTGTTCTGAACACACAGTCAGTGTGTGATCTCATAGTGCATTATTTGAATCCACTTAACAATTATTCTGTACACACAGTCAGTGTGTTATCTCATAGTGCATTATTTGAATCCACTTAACAATTATTCTGAACACACAGTCAGTGTGTGATCTCATAGTGCATTATTTGAATCCACTTAACAATTATTCTGAACACACAGTCAGTGTGTGATCTCATAGTACATTATTTGAATCCACTTAACACTTGTTCTGAACACACAGTCAGTGTGTGATATCATAGTGCATTATTTGAATCCACTTAACACTTGTTCTGAACACACAGTCAGTGTGTGATCTCATAGTGCATTATTTGAATCCACTTAACAATTATTCTGAACACACAGTCAGTGTGTGATCTCATAGTACATTATTTGAATCCATTTAACAATTGTTCTGAACACACAGTCAGTGTGTGATCTCATAGTGCATTATTTGAATCCACTTAACACTTGTTCTGAACACACAGTCAGTGTGTGATCTCATAGTGCATTATTTGAATCCACTTAACAATTATTCTGTACACACAGTCAGTGTGAGATCTCATAGTACATTATTTTAATCCACTTAACAATTATTCTGTACACACAGTCAGTGTGTGATCTCATAGTGCATTATTTGAATCCACTTAACACTTGTTCTGAACACACAGTCAGTGTGTGATCTCATAGTGCATTATTTGAATCCACTTAACAATTATTCTGTACACACAGTCAGTGTGAGATCTCATAGTACATTATTTGAATCCATTTAACAATTGTTCTGAACACACAGTCAGTGAGATCTCATAGTACATTATTTGAATCCATTTAACACTTGTTCTGAACACACAGTCAGTGTGTGATCTCATAGTGCATTATTTGAATCCACTTAACAATTATTCTGTACACACAGTCAGTGTGAGATCTCATAGTACATTATTTGAATCCATTTAACAATTGTTCTGAACACACAGTCAGTGTGTGATCTCATAGTGCATTATTTGAATCCACTTAACACTTGTTCTGAACACACAGTCAGTGTGAGATCTCATAGTACATTATTTGAATCCACTTAACAATTATTCTGAACACACAGTCAGTGTGAGATCTCATAGTACATTATTTTAATCCACTTAACAATTATTCTGTACACACAGTCAGTGTGAGATCTCATAGTGCATTATTTGAATCCACTTAACAATTATTCTGAACACACAGTCAGTGTGTGATCTCATAGTGCATTATTTGAATCCACTTAACAATTATTCTGAACACACAGTCAGTGTGTGATCTCATAGTACATTATTTGAATCCACTTGACTCTTGTTCTGAACACACAGTCAGTGTGAGATCTCATAGTGCATTATTTTAATCCACTTAACAATTATTCTGAACACACAGTCAGTGAGATCTCATAGTGTATTATTTGAATCCACTTGACACTTGTTCTGAACACACAGTCAGTGAGATCTCATAGTGCATTATTTGAATCCACTTGACACTTGTTCTGAACACACAGTCAGTGAGATCTCATAGTGCATTATTTGAATCCACTTAACACTTGTTCTGAACACACAGTCAGTGTGTGATCTCATAGTGCATTATTTGAATCCACTTAACAATTATTCTGTACACACAGTCAGTGTGTGATCTCATAGTGCATTATTTGAATCCACTTGACACTTGTTCTGAACACACAGTCAGTGAGATCTCATAGTGCATTATTTGAATCCACTTAACACTTGTTCTGAACACACAGTCAGTGTGTGATCTCATAGTGCATTATTTGAATCCACTTAACAATTATTCTGTACACACAGTCAGTGTGTGATCTCATAGTGCATTATTTGAATCCACTTAACAATTATTCTGTACACACAGTCAGTGTGAGATCTCATAGTACATTATTTTAATCCACTTAACAATTATTCTGAACACACAGTCAGTGTGTGATCTCATAGTACATTATTTGAATCCACTTAACAATTATTCTGAACACACAGTCAGTGTGTGATCTCATAGTACATTATTTTAATCCACTTAACAATTATTCTGTACACACAGTCAGTGTGTGATCTCATAGTGCATTATTTGAAACCACTTAACAATTATTCTGTACACACAGTCAGTGTGAGATCTCATAGTACATTATTTTAATCCACTTAACAATTATTCTGAACACACAGTCAGTGTGTGATCTCATAGTGCATTATTTGAATCCACTTAACACTTGTTCTGAACACACAGTCAGTGTGTGATCTCATAGTGCATTATTTGAATCCACTTAACAATTATTCTGTACACACAGTCAGTGTGTTATCTCATAGTGCATTATTTGAATCCACTTAACAATTATTCTGAACACACAGTCAGTGTGTGATCTCATAGTGCATTATTTGAATCCACTTAACAATTATTCTGAACACACAGTCAGTGTGTGATCTCATAGTACATTATTTTAATCCACTTAACAATTATTCTGTACACACAGTCAGTGTGTGATCTCATAGTGCATTATTTGAAACCACTTAACAATTATTCTGTACACACAGTCAGTGTGAGA
The DNA here is from genome assembly GCA_023566225.1 of Romanogobio albipinnatus. NCBI lineage: Eukaryota > Metazoa > Chordata > Actinopteri > Cypriniformes > Gobionidae > Romanogobio > Romanogobio albipinnatus. The sequence goes on from CM042245.1 coordinate 11,003,127, forward strand.
TCTCATAGTACATTATTTGAATCCACTTAACAATTATTCTGAACACACAGTCAGTGTGTGATCTCATAGTACATTATTTGAATCCACTTAACACTTGTTCTGAACACACAGTCAGTGTGTGATCTCATAGTGCATTATTTGAATCCACTTAACAATTATTCTGTACACACAGTCAGTGTGTTATCTCATAGTGCATTATTTGAATCCACTTAACAATTATTCTGAACACACAGTCAGTGTGTGATCTCATAGTGCATTATTTGAATCCACTTAACAATTATTCTGAACACACAGTCAGTGTGTGATCTCATAGTACATTATTTGAATCCACTTAACACTTGTTCTGAACACACAGTCAGTGTGTGATATCATAGTGCATTATTTGAATCCACTTAACACTTGTTCTGAACACACAGTCAGTGTGTGATCTCATAGTGCATTATTTGAATCCACTTAACAATTATTCTGAACACACAGTCAGTGTGTGATCTCATAGTACATTATTTGAATCCACTTAACACTTGTTCTGAACACACAGTCAGTGTGTGATATCATAGTGCATTATTTGAATCCACTTAACACTTGTTCTGAACACACAGTCAGTGTGTGATCTCATAGTGCATTATTTGAATCCACTTAACAATTATTCTGAACACACAGTCAGTGTGTGATCTCATAGTACATTATTTGAATCCACTTAACACTTGTTCTGAACACACAGTCAGTGTGTGATCTCATAGTGCATTATTTGAATCCACTTAACAATTATTCTGTACACACAGTCAGTGTGTTATCTCATAGTGCATTATTTGAATCCACTTAACAATTATTCTGAACACACAGTCAGTGTGTGATCTCATAGTGCATTATTTGAATCCACTTAACAATTATTCTGAACACACAGTCAGTGTGTGATCTCATAGTACATTATTTGAATCCACTTAACACTTGTTCTGAACACACAGTCAGTGTGTGATATCATAGTGCATTATTTGAATCCACTTAACACTTGTTCTGAACACACAGTCAGTGTGTGATCTCATAGTGCATTATTTGAATCCACTTAACAATTATTCTGAACACACAGTCAGTGTGTGATCTCATAGTACATTATTTGAATCCATTTAACAATTGTTCTGAACACACAGTCAGTGTGTGATCTCATAGTGCATTATTTGAATCCACTTAACACTTGTTCTGAACACACAGTCAGTGTGTGATCTCATAGTGCATTATTTGAATCCACTTAACAATTATTCTGTACACACAGTCAGTGTGAGATCTCATAGTACATTATTTTAATCCACTTAACAATTATTCTGTACACACAGTCAGTGTGTGATCTCATAGTGCATTATTTGAATCCACTTAACACTTGTTCTGAACACACAGTCAGTGTGTGATCTCATAGTGCATTATTTGAATCCACTTAACAATTATTCTGTACACACAGTCAGTGTGAGATCTCATAGTACATTATTTGAATCCATTTAACAATTGTTCTGAACACACAGTCAGTGAGATCTCATAGTACATTATTTGAATCCATTTAACACTTGTTCTGAACACACAGTCAGTGTGTGATCTCATAGTGCATTATTTGAATCCACTTAACAATTATTCTGTACACACAGTCAGTGTGAGATCTCATAGTACATTATTTGAATCCATTTAACAATTGTTCTGAACACACAGTCAGTGTGTGATCTCATAGTGCATTATTTGAATCCACTTAACAATTATTCTGAACACACAGTCAGTGTGTGATCTCATAGTGCATTATTTGAATCCACTTAACAATTATTCTGAACACACAGTCAGTGTGTGATCTCATAGTACATTATTTGAATCCACTTGACTCTTGTTCTGAACACACAGTCAGTGTGAGATCTCATAGTGCATTATTTTAATCCACTTAACAATTATTCTGAACACACAGTCAGTGAGATCTCATAGTGTATTATTTGAATCCACTTGACACTTGTTCTGAACACACAGTCAGTGAGATCTCATAGTGCATTATTTGAATCCACTTGACACTTGTTCTGAACACACAGTCAGTGAGATCTCATAGTGCATTATTTGAATCCACTTAACACTTGTTCTGAACACACAGTCAGTGTGTGATCTCATAGTGCATTATTTGAATCCACTTAACAATTATTCTGTACACACAGTCAGTGTGTGATCTCATAGTGCATTATTTGAATCCACTTAACAATTATTCTGAAAAAACAGTCAGTGTGTGATCTCATAGTGCATTATTTGAATCCACTTAACAATTATTCTGAACACACAGTCAGTGTGTGATATCATAGTGCATTATTTGAATCCACTTAACAATTATTCTGAACACACAGTCAGTGTGTGATCTCATAGTGCATTATTTGAATCCACTTAACAATTATTCTGAACACACAGTCAGTGTGTGATATCATAGTGCATTATTTGAATCCACTTAACAATTATTCTGTACACACAGTCAGTGTGTGATCTCATAGTGCATTATTTGAATCCACTTAACAATTATTCTGAACACACAGTCAGTGTGTGATCTCATAGTGCATTATTTGAATCCACTTAACAATTATTCTGAACACACAGTCAGTGTGTGATCTCATAGTACATTATTTGAATCCACTTAACACTTGTTCTGAACACACAGTCAGTGTGTGATATCATAGTGCATTATTTGAATCCACTTAACACTTGTTCTGAACACACAGTCAGTGTGTGATCTCATAGTGCATTATTTGAATCCACTTAACAATTATTCTGAAAACACAGTCAGTGTGTGATCTCATAGTACATTATTTGAATCCACTTAACACTTGTTCTGAACACACAGTCAGTGTGTGATATCATAGTGCATTATTTGAATCCACTTAACAATTATTCTGAACACACAGTCAGTGTGTGATCTCATAGTGCATTATTTGAATCCACTTAACAATTATTCTGAACACACAGTCAGTGTGTGATCTCATAGTACATTATTTGAATCCACTTAACACTTGTTCTGAACACACAGTCAGTGTGTGATATCATAGTGCATTATTTGAATCCACTTGACACTTGTTCTGAACACACAGTCAGTGTGTGATATCATAGTGCATTATTTGAATCCACTTAACACTTGTTCTGAACACACAGTCAGTGTGTGATCTCATAGTGCATTATTTGAATCCACTTAACACTTGTTCTGAACACACAGTCAGTGTGTGATCTCATAGTGCATTATTTGAATCCACTTAACAATTATTCTGTACACACAGTCAGTGTGAGATCTCATAGTACATTATTTTAATCCACTTAACAATTATTCTGTACACACAGTCAGTGTGAGATCTCATAGTTCATTATTTGAATCCATTTAACAATTGTTCTGAACACACAGTCAGTGAGATCTCATAGTACATTATTTGAATCCATTTAACACTTGTTCTGAACACACAGTCAGTGTGTGATCTCATAGTGCATTATTTTAATCCACTTAACAATTATTCTGTACACACAGTCAGTGTGAGATCTCATAGTACATTATTTGAATCCATTTAACAATTGTTCTGAACACACAGTCAGTGTGTGATCTCATAGTGCATTATTTGAATCCACTTAACACTTGTTCTGAACACACAGTCAGTGTGAGATCTCATAGTACATTATTTGAATCCACTTAACAATTATTCTGAACACACAGTCAGTGTGTGATCTCATAGTGCATTATTTGAATCCACTTAACAATTATTCTGAACACACAGTCAGTATGTGATCTCATAGTGCATTATTTGAATCCACTTAACAATTATTCTGAACACACAGTCAGTGTGTGATCTCATAGTGCATTATTTTAATCCACTTAACAATTATTCTGAACACACAGTCAGTGAGATCTCATAGTACATTATTTGAATCCATTTAACAAGTATTCTGTACACACAGTCAGTGTGAAATCTCATAGTTCATTATTTGAATCCACTTGACACTTGTTCTGAACACACAGTCAGTGTGTGATCTCATAGTGCATTATTTGAATCCATTTAACAATTATTCTGTACACACAGTCAGTGTGAGATCTCATAGTACATTATTTGAATCCACTTGACACTTGTTCTGAACACACAGTCAGTGTGAGATCTCATAGTACATTATTTGAATCCACTTGACACTTGTTCTGAACACACAGTCAGTCTGAGATCTCATAGTACATTATTTGAATCCATTTAACAATTATTCTGTACACACAGTCAGTGTGAAATCTCATAGTTCATTATTTGAATCCATTTAACAATTATTCTGTACACACAGTCAGTGTGTGATATCATAGTGCATTATTTGAATCCACTTAACAATTATTCTGAACACACAGTCAGTGTGTGATCTCATAGTGCATTATTTGAATCCACTTAACAATTATTCTGAACACACAGTCAGTGTGTGATCTCATAGTACATTATTTTAATCCACTTAACAATTATTCTGTACACACAGTCAGTGTGTGATCTCATAGTGCATTATTTGAAACCACTTAACAATTATTCTGTACACACAGTCAGTGTGAGATCTCATAGTACATTATTTGAATCCACTTAACAATTATTCTGAACACACAGTCAGTGTGTGATCTCATAGTACATTATTTGAATCCACTTAACACTTGTTCTGAACACACAGTCAGTGTGTGATCTCATAGTGCATTATTTGAATCCACTTAACAATTATTCTGTACACACAGTCAGTGTGTTATCTCATAGTGCATTATTTGAATCCACTTAACAATTATTCTGAACACACAGTCAGTGTGTGATCTCATAGTGCATTATTTGAATCCACTTAACAATTATTCTGAACACACAGTCAGTGTGTGATCTCATAGTACATTATTTGAATCCACTTAACACTTGTTCTGAACACACAGTCAGTGTGTGATATCATAGTGCATTATTTGAATCCACTTAACACTTGTTCTGAACACACAGTCAGTGTGTGATCTCATAGTGCATTATTTGAATCCACTTAACAATTATTCTGAACACACAGTCAGTGTGTGATCTCATAGTACATTATTTGAATCCACTTAACACTTGTTCTGAACACACAGTCAGTGTGTGATATCATAGTGCATTATTTGAATCCACTTAACACTTGTTCTGAACACACAGTCAGTGTGTGATCTCATAGTGCATTATTTGAATCCACTTAACAATTATTCTGAACACACAGTCAGTGTGTGATCTCATAGTACATTATTTGAATCCACTTAACACTTGTTCTGAACACACAGTCAGTGTGTGATCTCATAGTGCATTATTTGAATCCACTTAACAATTATTCTGTACACACAGTCAGTGTGTTATCTCATAGTGCATTATTTGAATCCACTTAACAATTATTCTGAACACACAGTCAGTGTGTGATCTCATAGTGCATTATTTGAATCCACTTAACAATTATTCTGAACACACAGTCAGTGTGTGATCTCATAGTACATTATTTGAATCCACTTAACACTTGTTCTGAACACACAGTCAGTGTGTGATATCATAGTGCATTATTTGAATCCACTTAACACTTGTTCTGAACACACAGTCAGTGTGTGATCTCATAGTGCATTATTTGAATCCACTTAACAATTATTCTGAACACACAGTCAGTGTGTGATCTCATAGTACATTATTTGAATCCATTTAACAATTGTTCTGAACACACAGTCAGTGTGTGATCTCATAGTGCATTATTTGAATCCACTTAACACTTGTTCTGAACACACAGTCAGTGTGTGATCTCATAGTGCATTATTTGAATCCACTTAACAATTATTCTGTACACACAGTCAGTGTGAGATCTCATAGTACATTATTTTAATCCACTTAACAATTATTCTGTACACACAGTCAGTGTGTGATCTCATAGTGCATTATTTGAATCCACTTAACACTTGTTCTGAACACACAGTCAGTGTGTGATCTCATAGTGCATTATTTGAATCCACTTAACAATTATTCTGTACACACAGTCAGTGTGAGATCTCATAGTACATTATTTGAATCCATTTAACAATTGTTCTGAACACACAGTCAGTGAGATCTCATAGTACATTATTTGAATCCATTTAACACTTGTTCTGAACACACAGTCAGTGTGTGATCTCATAGTGCATTATTTGAATCCACTTAACAATTATTCTGTACACACAGTCAGTGTGAGATCTCATAGTACATTATTTGAATCCATTTAACAATTGTTCTGAACACACAGTCAGTGTGTGATCTCATAGTGCATTATTTGAATCCACTTAACACTTGTTCTGAACACACAGTCAGTGTGAGATCTCATAGTACATTATTTGAATCCACTTAACAATTATTCTGTACACACAGTCAGTGTGAGATCTCATAGTACATTATTTTAATCCACTTAACAATTATTCTGTACACACAGTCAGTGTGAGATCTCATAGTGCATTATTTGAATCCACTTAACAATTATTCTGAACACACAGTCAGTGTGTGATCTCATAGTGCATTATTTGAATCCACTTAACAATTATTCTGAACACACAGTCAGTGTGTGATCTCATAGTACATTATTTGAATCCACTTGACTCTTGTTCTGAACACACAGTCAGTGTGAGATCTCATAGTGCATTATTTTAATCCACTTAACAATTATTCTGAACACACAGTCAGTGAGATCTCATAGTGTATTATTTGAATCCACTTGACACTTGTTCTGAACACACAGTCAGTGAGATCTCATAGTGCATTATTTGAATCCACTTGACACTTGTTCTGAACACACAGTCAGTGAGATCTCATAGTGCATTATTTGAATCCACTTAACACTTGTTCTGAACACACAGTCAGTGTGTGATCTCATAGTGCATTATTTGAATCCACTTAACAATTATTCTGTACACACAGTCAGTGTGTGATCTCATAGTGCATTATTTGAATCCACTTAACAATTATTCTGAAAAAACAGTCAGTGTGTGATCTCATAGTGCATTATTTGAATCCACTTAACAATTATTCTGAACACACAGTCAGTGTGTGATATCATAGTGCATTATTTGAATCCACTTAACAATTATTCTGAACACACAGTCAGTGTGTGATCTCATAGTGCATTATTTGAATCCACTTAACAATTATTCTGAACACACAGTCAGTGTGTGATATCATAGTGCATTATTTGAATCCACTTAACAATTATTCTGTACACACAGTCAGTGTGTGATCTCATAGTGCATTATTTGAATCCACTTAACAATTATTCTGAACACACAGTCAGTGTGTGATCTCATAGTGCATTATTTGAATCCACTTAACAATTATTCTGAACACACAGTCAGTGTGTGATCTCATAGTACATTATTTGAATCCACTTAACACTTGTTCTGAACACACAGTCAGTGTGTGATATCATAGTGCATTATTTGAATCCACTTAACACTTGTTCTGAACACACAGTCAGTGTGTGATCTCATAGTGCATTATTTGAATCCACTTAACAATTATTCTGAAAACACAGTCAGTGTGTGATCTCATAGTACATTATTTGAATCCACTTAACACTTGTTCTGAACACACAGTCAGTGTGTGATATCATAGTGCATTATTTGAATCCACTTAACAATTATTCTGAACACACAGTCAGTGTGTGATCTCATAGTGCATTATTTGAATCCACTTAACAATTATTCTGAACACACAGTCAGTGTGTGATCTCATAGTACATTATTTGAATCCACTTAACACTTGTTCTGAACACACAGTCAGTGTGTGATATCATAGTGCATTATTTGAATCCACTTGACACTTGTTCTGAACACACAGTCAGTGTGTGATATCATAGTGCATTATTTGAATCCACTTAACACTTGTTCTGAACACACAGTCAGTGTGTGATCTCATAGTGCATTATTTGAATCCACTTAACACTTGTTCTGAACACACAGTCAGTGTGTGATCTCATAGTGCATTATTTGAATCCACTTAACAATTATTCTGTACACACAGTCAGTGTGAGATCTCATAGTACATTATTTTAATCCACTTAACAATTATTCTGTACACACAGTCAGTGTGAGATCTCATAGTTCATTATTTGAATCCATTTAACAATTGTTCTGAACACACAGTCAGTGAGATCTCATAGTACATTATTTGAATCCATTTAACACTTGTTCTGAACACACAGTCAGTGTGTGATCTCATAGTGCATTATTTTAATCCACTTAACAATTATTCTGTACACACAGTCAGTGTGAGATCTCATAGTACATTATTTGAATCCATTTAACAATTGTTCTGAACACACAGTCAGTGTGTGATCTCATAGTGCATTATTTGAATCCACTTAACACTTGTTCTGAACACACAGTCAGTGTGAGATCTCATAGTACATTATTTGAATCCACTTAACAATTATTCTGAACACACAGTCAGTGTGTGATCTCATAGTGCATTATTTGAATCCACTTAACAATTATTCTGAACACACAGTCAGTATGTGATATCATAGTGCATTATTTGAATCCACTTAACAATTATTCTGAACACACAGTCAGTGTGTGATCTCATAGTGCATTATTTTAATCCACTTAACAATTATTCTGAACACACAGTCAGTGAGATCTCATAGTACATTATTTGAATCCATTTAACAAGTATTCTGTACACACAGTCAGTGTGAAATCTCATAGTTCATTATTTGAATCCACTTGACACTTGTTCTGAACACACAGTCAGTGTGTGATCTCATAGTGCATTATTTGAATCCATTTAACAATTATTCTGTACACACAGTCAGTGTGAGATCTCATAGTACATTATTTGAATCCACTTGACACTTGTTCTGAACACACAGTCAGTGTGAGATCTCATAGTACATTATTTGAATCCACTTGACACTTGTTCTGAACACACAGTCAGTCTGAGATCTCATAGTACATTATTTGAATCCATTTAACAATTATTCTGTACACACAGTCAGTGTGAAATCTCATAGTTCATTATTTGAATCCATTTAACAATTATTCTGTACACACAGTCAGTGTGTGATATCATAGTGCATTATTTGAATCCACTTAACAATTATTCTGAACACACAGTCAGTGTGTGATCTCATAGTGCATTATTTGAATCCACTTAACAATTATTCTGAACACACAGTCAGTGTGTGATCTCATAGTACATTATTTTAATCCACTTAACAATTATTCTGTACACACAGTCAGTGTGTGATCTCATAGTGCATTATTTGAAACCACTTAACAATTATTCTGTACACACAGTCAGTGTGAGATCTCATAGTACATTATTTGAATCCACTTAACAATTATTCTGAACACACAGTCAGTGTGTGATCTCATAGTACATTATTTGAATCCACTTAACACTTGTTCTGAACACACAGTCAGTGTGTGATCTCATAGTGCATTATTTGAATCCACTTAACAATTATTCTGTACACACAGTCAGTGTGTTATCTCATAGTGCATTATTTGAATCCACTTAACAATTATTCTGAACACACAGTCAGTGTGTGATCTCATAGTGCATTATTTGAATCCACTTAACAATTATTCTGAACACACAGTCAGTGTGTGATCTCATAGTACATTATTTGAATCCACTTAACACTTGTTCTGAACACACAGTCAGTGTGTGATATCATAGTGCATTATTTGAATCCACTTAACACTTGTTCTGAACACACAGTCAGTGTGTGATCTCATAGTGCATTATTTGAATCCACTTAACAATTATTCTGAACACACAGTCAGTGTGTGATCTCATAGTACATTATTTGAATCCACTTAACACTTGTTCTGAACACACAGTCAGTGTGTGATATCATAGTGCATTATTTGAATCCACTTAACACTTGTTCTGAACACACAGTCAGTGTGTGATCTCATAGTGCATTATTTGAATCCACTTAACAATTATTCTGAACACACAGTCAGTGTGTGATCTCATAGTACATTATTTGAATCCACTTAACACTTGTTCTGAACACACAGTCAGTGTGTGATCTCATAGTGCATTATTTGAATCCACTTAACAATTATTCTGTACACACAGTCAGTGTGTTATCTCATAGTGCATTATTTGAATCCACTTAACAATTATTCTGAACACACAGTCAGTGTGTGATCTCATAGTGCATTATTTGAATCCACTTAACAATTATTCTGAACACACAGTCAGTGTGTGATCTCATAGTACATTATTTGAATCCACTTAACACTTGTTCTGAACACACAGTCAGTGTGTGATATCATAGTGCATTATTTGAATCCACTTAACACTTGTTCTGAACACACAGTCAGTGTGTGATCTCATAGTGCATTATTTGAATCCACTTAACAATTATTCTGAACACACAGTCAGTGTGTGATCTCATAGTACATTATTTGAATCCATTTAACAATTGTTCTGAACACACAGTCAGTGTGTGATCTCATAGTGCATTATTTGAATCCACTTAACACTTGTTCTGAACACACAGTCAGTGTGTGATCTCATAGTGCATTATTTGAATCCACTTAACAATTATTCTGTACACACAGTCAGTGTGAGATCTCATAGTACATTATTTTAATCCACTTAACAATTATTCTGTACACACAGTCAGTGTGTGATCTCATAGTGCATTATTTGAATCCACTTAACACTTGTTCTGAACACACAGTCAGTGTGTGATCTCATAGTGCATTATTTGAATCCACTTAACAATTATTCTGTACACACAGTCAGTGTGAGATCTCATAGTACATTATTTGAATCCATTTAACAATTGTTCTGAACACACAGTCAGTGAGATCTCATAGTACATTATTTGAATCCATTTAACACTTGTTCTGAACACACAGTCAGTGTGTGATCTCATAGTGCATTATTTGAATCCACTTAACAATTATTCTGTACACACAGTCAGTGTGAGATCTCATAGTACATTATTTGAATCCATTTAACAATTGTTCTGAACACACAGTCAGTGTGTGATCTCATAGTGCATTATTTGAATCCACTTAACACTTGTTCTGAACACACAGTCAGTGTGAGATCTCATAGTACATTATTTGAATCCACTTAACAATTATTCTGTACACACAGTCAGTGTGAGATCTCATAGTACATTATTTTAATCCACTTAACAATTATTCTGTACACACAGTCAGTGTGAGATCTCATAGTGCATTATTTGAATCCACTTAACAATTATTCTGAACACACAGTCAGTGTGTGATCTCATAGTGCATTATTTGAATCCACTTAACAATTATTCTGAACACACAGTCAGTGTGTGATCTCATAGTACATTATTTGAATCCACTTGACTCTTGTTCTGAACACACAGTCAGTGTGAGATCTCATAGTGCATTATTTTAATCCACTTAACAATTATTCTGAACACACAGTCAGTGAGATCTCATAGTGTATTATTTGAATCCACTTGACACTTGTTCTGAACACACAGTCAGTGAGATCTCATAGTGCATTATTTGAATCCACTTGACACTTGTTCTGAACACACAGTCAGTGAGATCTCATAGTGCATTATTTGAATCCACTTAACACTTGTTCTGAACACACAGTCAGTGTGTGATCTCATAGTGCATTATTTGAATCCACTTAACAATTATTCTGTACACACAGTCAGTGTGTGATCTCATAGTGCATTATTTGAATCCACTTAACAATTATTCTGAAAAAACAGTCAGTGTGTGATCTCATAGTGCATTATTTGAATCCACTTAACAATTATTCTGAACACACAGTCAGTGTGTGATATCATAGTGCATTATTTGAATCCACTTAACAATTATTCTGAACACACAGTCAGTGTGTGATCTCATAGTGCATTATTTGAATCCACTTAACAATTATTCTGAACACACAGTCAGTGTGTGATATCATAGTGCATTATTTGAATCCACTTAACAATTATTCTGTACACACAGTCAGTGTGTGATCTCATAGTGCATTATTTGAATCCACTTAACAATTATTCTGAACACACAGTCAGTGTGTGATCTCATAGTGCATTATTTGAATCCACTTAACAATTATTCTGAACACACAGTCAGTGTGTGATCTCATAGTACATTATTTGAATCCACTTAACACTTGTTCTGAACACACAGTCAGTGTGTGATATCATAGTGCATTATTTGAATCCACTTAACACTTGTTCTGAACACACAGTCAGTGTGTGATCTCATAGTGCATTATTTGAATCCACTTAACAATTATTCTGAAAACACAGTCAGTGTGTGATCTCATAGTACATTATTTGAATCCACTTAACACTTGTTCTGAACACACAGTCAGTGTGTGATATCATAGTGCATTATTTGAATCCACTTAACAATTATTCTGAACACACAGTCAGTGTGTGATCTCATAGTGCATTATTTGAATCCACTTAACAATTATTCTGAACACACAGTCAGTGTGTGATCTCATAGTACATTATTTGAATCCACTTAACACTTGTTCTGAACACACAGTCAGTGTGTGATATCATAGTGCATTATTTGAATCCACTTGACACTTGTTCTGAACACACAGTCAGTGTGTGATATCATAGTGCATTATTTGAATCCACTTAACACTTGTTCTGAACACACAGTCAGTGTGTGATCTCATAGTGCATTATTTGAATCCACTTAACACTTGTTCTGAACACACAGTCAGTGTGTGATCTCATAGTGCATTATTTGAATCCACTTAACAATTATTCTGTACACACAGTCAGTGTGAGATCTCATAGTACATTATTTTAATCCACTTAACAATTATTCTGTACACACAGTCAGTGTGAGATCTCATAGTTCATTATTTGAATCCATTTAACAATTGTTCTGAACACACAGTCAGTGAGATCTCATAGTACATTATTTGAATCCATTTAACACTTGTTCTGAACACACAGTCAGTGTGTGATCTCATAGTGCATTATTTTAATCCACTTAACAATTATTCTGTACACACAGTCAGTGTGAGATCTCATAGTACATTATTTGAATCCATTTAACAATTGTTCTGAACACACAGTCAGTGTGTGATCTCATAGTGCATTATTTGAATCCACTTAACACTTGTTCTGAACACACAGTCAGTGTGAGATCTCATAGTACATTATTTGAATCCACTTAACAATTATTCTGAACACACAGTCAGTGTGTGATCTCATAGTGCATTATTTGAATCCACTTAACAATTATTCTGAACACACAGTCAGTATGTGATCTCATAGTGCATTATTTGAATCCACTTAACAATTATTCTGAACACACAGTCAGTGTGTGATCTCATAGTGCATTATTTTAATCCACTTAACAATTATTCTGAACACACAGTCAGTGAGATCTCATAGTACATTATTTGAATCCATTTAACAAGTATTCTGTACACACAGTCAGTGTGAAATCTCATAGTTCATTATTTGAATCCACTTGACACTTGTTCTGAACACACAGTCAGTGTGTGATCTCATAGTGCATTATTTGAATCCATTTAACAATTATTCTGTACACACAGTCAGTGTGAGATCTCATAGTACATTATTTGAATCCACTTGACACTTGTTCTGAACACACAGTCAGTGTGAGATCTCATAGTACATTATTTGAATCCACTTGACACTTGTTCTGAACACACAGTCAGTCTGAGATCTCATAGTACATTATTTGAATCCATTTAACAATTATTCTGTACACACAGTCAGTGTGAAATCTCATAGTTCATTATTTGAATCCATTTAACAATTATTCTGTACACACAGTCAGTGTGAAATCTCATAGTTCATTATTTGAATCCATTTAACAATTATTCTGTACACACAGTCAGTGTGAGATCTCATAGTGCATTATTTGAATCCACTTGACACTTGTTCTGAACACACAGTCAGTGTGAGATCTCATAGTACATTATTTGAATCCATTTAACAATTGTTCTGAACACACAGTCAGTGAGATCTCATAGTACATTATTTGAATCCATTTAACACTTGTTCTGAACACACAGTCAGTGTGTGATCTCATAGTGCATTATTTTAATCCACTTAACAATTATTTTGTACACACAGTCAGTGTGAGATCTCATAGTACATTATTTGAATCCATTTAACAATTGTTCTGAACACACAGTCAGTGTGTGATCTCATAGTGCATTATTTGAATCCACTTAACACTTGTTCTGAACACACAGTCAGTGTGAGATCTCATAGTACATTATTTGAATCCACTTAACAATTATTCTGAACACACAGTCAGTGTGTGATCTCATAGTGCATTATTTGAATCCACTTAACAATTATTCTGAACACACAGTCAGTATGTGATCTCATAGTGCATTATTTGAATCCACTTAACAATTATTCTGAACACACAGTCAGTGTGTGATCTCATAGTGCATTATTTGAATCCACTTAACAATTATTCTGAACACACAGTCAGTGAGATCTCATAGTACATTATTTGAATCCACTTAACAATTATTCTGAACACACAGTCAGTGAGATCTCATAGTACATTATTTTAATCCACTTGACACTTGTTCTGAACACACAGTCAGTATGTGATCTCATAGTGCATTATTTTAATCCACTTAACACTTGTTCTGAACACACAGTCAGTGTGTGATCTCATAGTGCATTATTTGAAACCACTTAACACTTGTTCTGAACACACAGTCAGTGTGTGATCTCATAGTGCATTATTTGAATCCACTTAACAATTATTCTGTACACACAGTCAGTGTGAGATCTCATAGTACATTATTTTAATCCACTTAACAATTATTCTGTACACACAGTCAGTGTGAGATCTCATAGTACATTATTTGAATCCACTTAACAATTATTCTGAACACACAGTCAGTGTGAGATCTCATAGTACATTATTTGAATCCACTTAACAATTATTCTGAACACACAGTCAGTGTGTGATCTCATAGTGCATTATTTGAATCCACTTAACAATTATTCTGAACACACAGTCAGTATGTGATCTCATAGTGCATTATTTGAATCCACTTAACAATTATTCTGAACACACAGTCAGTGTGTGATCTCATAGTGCATTATTTGAATCCACTTAACAATTATTCTGAACACACAGTCAGTGAGATTTCATAGTACATTATTTTAATCCACTTGACACTTGTTCTGAACACACAGTCAGTATGTGATCTCATAGTGCATTATTTTAATCCACTTAACACTTGTTCTGAACACACAGTCAGTGTGTGATCTCATAGTGCATTATTTGAATCCACTTAACAATTATTCTGTACACACAGTCAGTGTGTTATCTCATAGTGCATTATTTGAATCCACTTAACAATTATTCTGAACACACAGTCAGTGTGTGATCTCATAGTGCATTATTTGAATCCACTTAACAATTATTCTGAACACACAGTCAGTGTGTGATCTCATAGTACATTATTTTAATCCACTTAACAATTATTCTGTACACACAGTCAGTGTGTGATCTCATAGTGCATTATTTGAAACCACTTAACAATTATTCTGTACACACAGTCAGTGTGAGATCTCATAGTACATTATTTGAATCCACTTAACAATTATTCTGAACACACAGTCAGTGTGTGATCTCATAGTACATTATTTGAATCCACTTAACACTTGTTCTGAACACACAGTCAGTGTGTTATCTCATAGTGCATTATTTGAATCCACTTAACAATTATTCTGTACACACAGTCAGTGTGTTATCTCATAGTGCATTATTTGAATCCACTTAACAATTATTCTGAACACACAGTCAGTGTGTGATCTCATAGTGCATTATTTGAATCCACTTAACAATTATTCTGAACACACAGTCAGTGTGTGATCTCATAGTACATTATTTGAATCCACTTAACACTTGTTCTGAACACACAGTCAGTGTGTGATATCATAGTGCATTATTTGAATCCACTTAACACTTGTTCTGAACACACAGTCAGTGTGTGATCTCATAGTGCATTATTTGAATCCACTTAACAATTATTCTGAACACACAGTCAGTGTGTGATCTCATAGTACATTATTTGAATCCACTTAACACTTGTTCTGAACACACAGTCAGTGTGTGATATCATAGTGCATTATTTGAATCCACTTAACACTTGTTCTGAACACACAGTCAGTGTGTGATATCATAGTGCATTATTTGAATCCACTTAACACTTGTTCTGAACACACAGTCAGTGTGTGATCTCATAGTGCATTATTTGAATCCACTTAACAATTATTCTGAACACACAGTCAGTGTGTGATCTCATAGTACATTATTTGAATCCACTTAACACTTGTTCTGAACACACAGTCAGTGTGTGATCTCATAGTGCATTATTTGAATCCACTTAACAATTATTCTGTACACACAGTCAGTGTGTTATCTCATAGTGCATTATTTGAATCCACTTAACAATTATTCTGAACACACAGTCAGTGTGTGATCTCATAGTGCATTATTTGAATCCACTTAACAATTATTCTGAACACACAGTCAGTGTGTGATCTCATAGTACATTATTTGAATCCACTTAACACTTGTTCTGAACACACAGTCAGTGTGTGATATCATAGTGCATTATTTGAATCCACTTAACACTTGTTCTGAACACACAGTCAGTGTGAGATCTCATAGTACATTATTTGAATCCATTTAACAATTATTCTGAACACACAGTCAGTGTGAGATCTCATAGTGCATTATTTGAATCCACTTGACACTTGTTCTGAACACACAGTCAGTGTGTGATCTCATAGTGCATTATTTGAATCCACTTAACAATTATTCTGAACACACAGTCAGTGAGATTTCATAGTACATTATTTTAATCCACTTGACACTTGTTCTGAACACACAGTCAGTATGTGATCTCATAGTGCATTATTTTAATCCACTTAACACTTGTTCTGAACACACAGTCAGTGTGTGATCTCATAGTGCATTATTTGAATCCACTTAACAATTATTCTGTACACACAGTCAGTGTGTTATCTCATAGTGCATTATTTGAATCCACTTAACAATTATTCTGAACACACAGTCAGTGTGTGATCTCATAGTGCATTATTTGAATCCACTTAACAATTATTCTGAACACACAGTCAGTGTGTGATCTCATAGTACATTATTTTAATCCACTTAACAATTATTCTGTACACACAGTCAGTGTGTGATCTCATAGTGCATTATTTGAAACCACTTAACAATTATTCTGTACACACAGTCAGTGTGAGATCTCATAGTACATTATTTGAATCCACTTAACAATTATTCTGAACACACAGTCAGTGTGTGATCTCATAGTACATTATTTGAATCCACTTAACACTTGTTCTGAACACACAGTCAGTGTGTGATCTCATAGTGCATTATTTGAATCCACTTAACAATTATTCTGTACACACAGTCAGTGTGTTATCTCATAGTGCATTATTTGAATCCACTTAACAATTATTCTGAACACACAGTCAGTGTGTGATCTCATAGTGCATTATTTGAATCCACTTAACAATTATTCTGAACACACAGTCAGTGTGTGATCTCATAGTACATTATTTGAATCCACTTAACACTTGTTCTGAACACACAGTCAGTGTGTGATATCATAGTGCATTATTTGAATCCACTTAACACTTGTTCTGAACACACAGTCAGTGTGTGTTCTCATAGTGCATTATTTGAATCCACTTAACAATTATTCTGAACACACAGTCAGTGTGTGATCTCATAGTACATTATTTGAATCCACTTAACACTTGTTCTGAACACACAGTCAGTGTGTGATATCATAGTGCATTATTTGAATCCACTTAACACTTGTTCTGAACACACAGTCAGTGTGTGATATCATAGTGCATTATTTGAATCCACTTAACACTTGTTCTGAACACACAGTCAGTGTGTGATCTCATAGTGCATTATTTGAATCCACTTAACAATTATTCTGAACACACAGTCAGTGTGTGATCTCATAGTACATTATTTGAATCCACTTAACACTTGTTCTGAACACACAGTCAGTGTGTGATCTCATAGTGCATTATTTGAATCCACTTAACAATTATTCTGTACACACAGTCAGTGTGTTATCTCATAGTGCATTATTTGAATCCACTTAACAATTATTCTGAACACACAGTCAGTGTGTGATCTCATAGTGCATTATTTGAATCCACTTAACAATTATTCTGAACACACAGTCAGTGTGTGATCTCATAGTACATTATTTGAATCCACTTAACACTTGTTCTGAACACACAGTCAGTGTGTGATCTCATAGTACATTATTTGAATCCACTTAACACTTGTTCTGAACACACAGTCAGTGTGTGATATCATAGTGCATTATTTGAATCCACTTAACACTTGTTCTGAACACACAGTCAGTGTGTGATCTCATAGTGCATTATTTGAATCCACTTAACAATTATTCTGAACACACAGTCAGTGTGTGATCTCATAGTACATTATTTGAATCCACTTAACACTTGTTCTGAACACACAGTCAGTGTGTGATATCATAGTGCATTATTTGAATCCACTTAACAATTATTCTGAACACACAGTCAGTGTGTGATCTCATAGTGCATTATTTGAATCCACTTAACAATTATTCTGAACACACAGTCAGTGTGTGATCTCATAGTACATTATTTGAATCCACTTAACACTTGTTCTGAACACACAGTCAGTGTGTGATATCATAGTGCATTATTTGAATCCACTTGACACTTGTTCTGAACACACAGTCAGTGTGTGATCTCATAGTGCATTATTTGAATCCACTTAACACTTGTTCTGAACACACAGTCAGTGTGTGATATCATAGTGCATTATTTGAATCCACTTAACACTTGTTCTGAACACACAGTCAGTGTGTGATCTCATAGTGCATTATTTGAATCCACTTAACACTTGTTCTGAACACACAGTCAGTGTGTGATCTCATAGTGCATTATTTGAATCCACTTAACAATTATTCTGTACACACAGTCAGTGTGAGATCTCATAGTACATTATTTTAATCCACTTAACAATTATTCTGTACACACAGTCAGTGTGAGATCTCATAGTACATTATTTGAATCCATTTAACACTTGTTCTGAACACACAGTCAGTGTGTGATCTCATAGTGCATTATTTGAATCCACTTAACAATTATTCTGTACACACAGTCAGTGTGAGATCTCATAGTACATTATTTGAATCCATTTAACAATTGTTCTGAACACACAGTCAGTGTGTGATCTCATAGTGCATTATTTGAATCCACTTAACACTTGTTCTGAACACACAGTCAGTGTGAGATCTCATAGTACATTATTTGAATCCACTTAACAATTATTCTGTACACACAGTCAGTGTGAGATCTCATAGTACATTATTTTAATCCACTTAACAATTATTCTGTACACACAGTCAGTGTGAGATCTCATAGTGCATTATTTGAATCCACTTAACAATTATTCTGAACACACAGTCAGTGTGTGATCTCATAGTGCATTATTTGAATCCACTTAACAATTATTCTGAACACACAGTCAGTGTGTGATCTCATAGTACATTATTTGAATCCACTTGACTCTTGTTCTGAACACACAGTCAGTGTGAGATCTCATAGTGCATTATTTTAATCCACTTAACAATTATTCTGAACACACAGTCAGTGAGATCTCATAGTGTATTATTTGAATCCACTTGACACTTGTTCTGAACACACAGTCAGTGAGATCTCATAGTGCATTATTTGAATCCACTTGACACTTGTTCTGAACACACAGTCAGTGAGATCTCATAGTGCATTATTTGAATCCACTTAACACTTGTTCTGAACACACAGTCAGTGTGTGATCTCATAGTGCATTATTTGAATCCACTTAACAATTATTCTGTACACACAGTCAGTGTGTGATCTCATAGTGCATTATTTGAATCCACTTAACAATTATTCTGAAAAAACAGTCAGTGTGTGATCTCATAGTGCATTATTTGAATCCACTTAACAATTATTCTGAACACACAGTCAGTGTGTGATATCATAGTGCATTATTTGAATCCACTTAACAATTATTCTGAACACACAGTCAGTGTGTGATCTCATAGTGCATTATTTGAATCCACTTAACAATTATTCTGAACACACAGTCAGTGTGTGATATCATAGTGCATTATTTGAATCCACTTAACAATTATTCTGTACACACAGTCAGTGTGTGATCTCATAGTGCATTATTTGAATCCACTTAACAATTATTCTGAACACACAGTCAGTGTGTGATCTCATAGTGCATTATTTGAATCCACTTAACAATTATTCTGAACACACAGTCAGTGTGTGATCTCATAGTACATTATTTGAATCCACTTAACACTTGTTCTGAACACACAGTCAGTGTGTGATATCATAGTGCATTATTTGAATCCACTTAACACTTGTTCTGAACACACAGTCAGTGTGTGATCTCATAGTGCATTATTTGAATCCACTTAACAATTATTCTGAAAACACAGTCAGTGTGTGATCTCATAGTACATTATTTGAATCCACTTAACACTTGTTCTGAACACACAGTCAGTGTGTGATATCATAGTGCATTATTTGAATCCACTTAACAATTATTCTGAACACACAGTCAGTGTGTGATCTCATAGTGCATTATTTGAATCCACTTAACAATTATTCTGAA
Source organism: Romanogobio albipinnatus (assembly GCA_023566225.1). Lineage (NCBI taxonomy): Eukaryota > Metazoa > Chordata > Actinopteri > Cypriniformes > Gobionidae > Romanogobio > Romanogobio albipinnatus. Next base: position 11,023,858 of record CM042245.1, read on the forward strand.
CACACAGTCAGTGTGTGATCTCATAGTACATTATTTGAATCCACTTAACACTTGTTCTGAACACACAGTCAGTGTGTGATATCATAGTGCATTATTTGAATCCACTTGACACTTGTTCTGAACACACAGTCAGTGTGTGATATCATAGTGCATTATTTGAATCCACTTAACACTTGTTCTGAACACACAGTCAGTGTGTGATCTCATAGTGCATTATTTGAATCCACTTAACACTTGTTCTGAACACACAGTCAGTGTGTGATCTCATAGTGCATTATTTGAATCCACTTAACAATTATTCTGTACACACAGTCAGTGTGAGATCTCATAGTACATTATTTTAATCCACTTAACAATTATTCTGTACACACAGTCAGTGTGAGATCTCATAGTTCATTATTTGAATCCATTTAACAATTGTTCTGAACACACAGTCAGTGAGATCTCATAGTACATTATTTGAATCCATTTAACACTTGTTCTGAACACACAGTCAGTGTGTGATCTCATAGTGCATTATTTTAATCCACTTAACAATTATTCTGTACACACAGTCAGTGTGAGATCTCATAGTACATTATTTGAATCCATTTAACAATTGTTCTGAACACACAGTCAGTGTGTGATCTCATAGTGCATTATTTGAATCCACTTAACACTTGTTCTGAACACACAGTCAGTGTGAGATCTCATAGTACATTATTTGAATCCACTTAACAATTATTCTGAACACACAGTCAGTGTGTGATCTCATAGTGCATTATTTGAATCCACTTAACAATTATTCTGAACACACAGTCAGTATGTGATCTCATAGTGCATTATTTGAATCCACTTAACAATTATTCTGAACACACAGTCAGTGTGTGATCTCATAGTGCATTATTTTAATCCACTTAACAATTATTCTGAACACACAGTCAGTGAGATCTCATAGTACATTATTTGAATCCATTTAACAAGTATTCTGTACACACAGTCAGTGTGAAATCTCATAGTTCATTATTTGAATCCACTTGACACTTGTTCTGAACACACAGTCAGTGTGTGATCTCATAGTGCATTATTTGAATCCATTTAACAATTATTCTGTACACACAGTCAGTGTGAGATCTCATAGTACATTATTTGAATCCACTTGACACTTGTTCTGAACACACAGTCAGTGTGAGATCTCATAGTACATTATTTGAATCCACTTGACACTTGTTCTGAACACACAGTCAGTCTGAGATCTCATAGTACATTATTTGAATCCATTTAACAATTATTCTGTACACACAGTCAGTGTGAAATCTCATAGTTCATTATTTGAATCCATTTAACAATTATTCTGTACACACAGTCAGTGTGAGATCTCATAGTGCATTATTTGAATCCACTTGACACTTGTTCTGAACACACAGTCAGTGTGAGATCTCATAGTACATTATTTGAATCCATTTAACAATTGTTCTGAACACACAGTCAGTGAGATCTCATAGTACATTATTTGAATCCATTTAACACTTGTTCTGAACACACAGTCAGTGTGTGATCTCATAGTGCATTATTTTAATCCACTTAACAATTATTTTGTACACACAGTCAGTGTGAGATCTCATAGTACATTATTTGAATCCATTTAACAATTGTTCTGAACACACAGTCAGTGTGTGATCTCATAGTGCATTATTTGAATCCACTTAACACTTGTTCTGAACACACAGTCAGTGTGAGATCTCATAGTACATTATTTGAATCCACTTAACAATTATTCTGAACACACAGTCAGTGTGTGATCTCATAGTGCATTATTTGAATCCACTTAACAATTATTCTGAACACACAGTCAGTATGTGATCTCATAGTGCATTATTTGAATCCACTTAACAATTATTCTGAACACACAGTCAGTGAGATCTCATAGTACATTATTTGAATCCACTTAACAATTATTCTGAACACACAGTCAGTGAGATCTCATAGTACATTATTTTAATCCACTTGACACTTGTTCTGAACACACAGTCAGTATGTGATCTCATAGTGCATTATTTTAATCCACTTAACACTTGTTCTGAACACACAGTCAGTGTGTGATCTCATAGTGCATTATTTGAAACCACTTAACACTTGTTCTGAACACACAGTCAGTGTGTGATCTCATAGTGCATTATTTGAATCCACTTAACAATTATTCTGTACACACAGTCAGTGTGAGATCTCATAGTACATTATTTTAATCCACTTAACAATTATTCTGTACACACAGTCAGTGTGAGATCTCATAGTACATTATTTGAATCCACTTAACAATTATTCTGAACACACAGTCAGTGTGAGATCTCATAGTACATTATTTGAATCCACTTAACAATTATTCTGAACACACAGTCAGTGTGTGATCTCATAGTGCATTATTTGAATCCACTTAACAATTATTCTGAACACACAGTCAGTATGTGATCTCATAGTGCATTATTTGAATCCACTTAACAATTATTCTGAACACACAGTCAGTGTGTGATCTCATAGTGCATTATTTGAATCCACTTAACAATTATTCTGAACACACAGTCAGTGAGATTTCATAGTACATTATTTTAATCCACTTGACACTTGTTCTGAACACACAGTCAGTATGTGATCTCATAGTGCATTATTTTAATCCACTTAACACTTGTTCTGAACACACAGTCAGTGTGTGATCTCATAGTGCATTATTTGAATCCACTTAACAATTATTCTGTACACACAGTCAGTGTGTTATCTCATAGTGCATTATTTGAATCCACTTAACAATTATTCTGAACACACAGTCAGTGTGTGATCTCATAGTGCATTATTTGAATCCACTTAACAATTATTCTGAACACACAGTCAGTGTGTGATCTCATAGTACATTATTTTAATCCACTTAACAATTATTCTGTACACACAGTCAGTGTGTGATCTCATAGTGCATTATTTGAAACCACTTAACAATTATTCTGTACACACAGTCAGTGTGAGATCTCATAGTACATTATTTGAATCCACTTAACAATTATTCTGAACACACAGTCAGTGTGTGATCTCATAGTACATTATTTGAATCCACTTAACACTTGTTCTGAACACACAGTCAGTGTGTTATCTCATAGTGCATTATTTGAATCCACTTAACAATTATTCTGTACACACAGTCAGTGTGTTATCTCATAGTGCATTATTTGAATCCACTTAACAATTATTCTGAACACACAGTCAGTGTGTGATCTCATAGTGCATTATTTGAATCCACTTAACAATTATTCTGAACACACAGTCAGTGTGTGATCTCATAGTACATTATTTGAATCCACTTAACACTTGTTCTGAACACACAGTCAGTGTGTGATATCATAGTGCATTATTTGAATCCACTTAACACTTGTTCTGAACACACAGTCAGTGTGTGATCTCATAGTGCATTATTTGAATCCACTTAACAATTATTCTGAACACACAGTCAGTGTGTGATCTCATAGTACATTATTTGAATCCACTTAACACTTGTTCTGAACACACAGTCAGTGTGTGATATCATAGTGCATTATTTGAATCCACTTAACACTTGTTCTGAACACACAGTCAGTGTGTGATATCATAGTGCATTATTTGAATCCACTTAACACTTGTTCTGAACACACAGTCAGTGTGTGATCTCATAGTGCATTATTTGAATCCACTTAACAATTATTCTGAACACACAGTCAGTGTGTGATCTCATAGTACATTATTTGAATCCACTTAACACTTGTTCTGAACACACAGTCAGTGTGTGATCTCATAGTGCATTATTTGAATCCACTTAACAATTATTCTGTACACACAGTCAGTGTGTTATCTCATAGTGCATTATTTGAATCCACTTAACAATTATTCTGAACACACAGTCAGTGTGTGATCTCATAGTGCATTATTTGAATCCACTTAACAATTATTCTGAACACACAGTCAGTGTGTGATCTCATAGTACATTATTTGAATCCACTTAACACTTGTTCTGAACACACAGTCAGTGTGTGATATCATAGTGCATTATTTGAATCCACTTAACACTTGTTCTGAACACACAGTCAGTGTGAGATCTCATAGTACATTATTTGAATCCATTTAACAATTATTCTGAACACACAGTCAGTGTGAGATCTCATAGTGCATTATTTGAATCCACTTGACACTTGTTCTGAACACACAGTCAGTGTGTGATCTCATAGTGCATTATTTGAATCCACTTAACAATTATTCTGAACACACAGTCAGTGAGATTTCATAGTACATTATTTTAATCCACTTGACACTTGTTCTGAACACACAGTCAGTATGTGATCTCATAGTGCATTATTTTAATCCACTTAACACTTGTTCTGAACACACAGTCAGTGTGTGATCTCATAGTGCATTATTTGAATCCACTTAACAATTATTCTGTACACACAGTCAGTGTGTTATCTCATAGTGCATTATTTGAATCCACTTAACAATTATTCTGAACACACAGTCAGTGTGTGATCTCATAGTGCATTATTTGAATCCACTTAACAATTATTCTGAACACACAGTCAGTGTGTGATCTCATAGGACATTATTTGAATCCACTTAACACTTGTTCTGAACACACAGTCAGTGTGTGATATCATAGTGCATTATTTGAATCCACTTAACACTTGTTCTGAACACACAGTCAGTGTGTGTTCTCATAGTGCATTATTTGAATCCACTTAACAATTATTCTGAACACACAGTCAGTGTGTGATCTCATAGTACATTATTTGAATCCACTTAACACTTGTTCTGAACACACAGTCAGTGTGTGATATCATAGTGCATTATTTGAATCCACTTAACACTTGTTCTGAACACACAGTCAGTGTGTGATATCATAGTGCATTATTTTAATCCACTTAACACTTGTTCTGAACACACAGTCAGTGTGTGATCTCATAGTGCATTATTTGAATCCACTTAACAATTATTCTGAACACACAGTCAGTGTGTGATCTCATAGTACATTATTTGAATCCACTTAACACTTGTTCTGAACACACAGTCAGTGTGTGATCTCATAGTGCATTATTTGAATCCACTTAACAATTATTCTGTACACACAGTCAGTGTGTTATCTCATAGTGCATTATTTGAATCCACTTAACAATTATTCTGAACACACAGTCAGTGTGTGATCTCATAGTGCATTATTTGAATCCACTTAACAATTATTCTGAACACACAGTCAGTGTGTGATCTCATAGTACATTATTTGAATCCACTTAACACTTGTTCTGAACACACAGTCAGTGTGTGATCTCATAGTACATTATTTGAATCCACTTAACACTTGTTCTGAACACACAGTCAGTGTGTGATATCATAGTGCATTATTTGAATCCACTTAACACTTGTTCTGAACACACAGTCAGTGTGTGATCTCATAGTGCATTATTTGAATCCACTTAACAATTATTCTGAACACACAGTCAGTGTGTGATCTCATAGTACATTATTTGAATCCACTTAACACTTGTTCTGAACACACAGTCAGTGTGTGATATCATAGTGCATTATTTGAATCCACTTAACAATTATTCTGAACACACAGTCAGTGTGTGATCTCATAGTGCATTATTTGAATCCACTTAACAATTATTCTGAACACACAGTCAGTGTGTGATCTCATAGTACATTATTTGAATCCACTTAACACTTGTTCTGAACACACAGTCAGTGTGTGATATCATAGTGCATTATTTGAATCCACTTGACACTTGTTCTGAACACACAGTCAGTGTGTGATATCATAGTGCATTATTTGAATCCACTTAACACTTGTTCTGAACACACAGTCAGTGTGTGATCTCATAGTGCATTATTTGAATCCACTTAACACTTGTTCTGAACACACAGTCAGTGTGTGATCTCATAGTGCATTATTTGAATCCACTTAACAATTATTCTGTACACACAGTCAGTGTGAGATCTCATAGTACATTATTTTAATCCACTTAACAATTATTCTGAACACACAGTCAGTGAGATCTCATAGTACATTATTTGAATCCATTTAACACTTGTTCTGAACACACAGTCAGTGTGTGATCTCATAGTGCATTATTTGAATCCACTTAACAATTATTCTGTACACACAGTCAGTGTGAGATCTCATAGTACATTATTTGAATCCATTTAACAATTGTTCTGAACACACAGTCAGTGTGTGATCTCATAGTGCATTATTTGAATCCACTTAACACTTGTTCTGAACACACAGTCAGTGTGAGATCTCATAGTACATTATTTGAATCCACTTAACAATTATTCTGTACACACAGTCAGTGTGAGATCTCATAGTACATTATTTTAATCCACTTAACAATTATTCTGTACACACAGTCAGTGTGAGATCTCAGTGCATTATTTGAATCCACTTAACAATTATTCTGTACACACAGTCAGTGTGTTATCTCATAGTGCATTATTTGAATCCACTTAACAATTATTCTGAACACACAGTCAGTGTGTGATCTCATAGTGCATTATTTGAATCCACTTAACAATTATTCTGAACACACAGTCAGTGTGTGATCTCATAGTACATTATTTGAATCCACTTAACACTTGTTCTGAACACACAGTCAGTGTGTGATATCATAGTGCATTATTTGAATCCACTTAACACTTGTTCTGAACACACAGTCAGTGTGTGATCTCATAGTGCATTATTTGAATCCACTTAACAATTATTCTGAACACACAGTCAGTGTGTGATCTCATAGTACATTATTTGAATCCACTTAACACTTGTTCTGAACACACAGTCAGTGTGTGATATCATAGTGCATTATTTGAATCCACTTAACACTTGTTCTGAACACACAGTCAGTGTGTGATATCATAGTGCATTATTTGAATCCACTTAACACTTGTTCTGAACACACAGTCAGTGTGTGATCTCATAGTGCATTATTTGAATCCACTTAACAATTATTCTGAACACACAGTCAGTGTGTGATCTCATAGTACATTATTTGAATCCACTTAACACTTGTTCTGAACACACAGTCAGTGTGTGATCTCATAGTGCATTATTTGAATCCACTTAACAATTATTCTGTACACACAGTCAGTGTGTTATCTCATAGTGCATTATTTGAATCCACTTAACAATTATTCTGAACACACAGTCAGTGTGTGATCTCATAGTGCATTATTTGAATCCACTTAACAATTATTCTGAACACACAGTCAGTGTGTGATCTCATAGTACATTATTTGAATCCACTTAACACTTGTTCTGAACACACAGTCAGTGTGTGATATCATAGTGCATTATTTGAATCCACTTAACACTTGTTCTGAACACACAGTCAGTGTGAGATCTCATAGTACATTATTTGAATCCATTTAACAATTATTCTGAACACACAGTCAGTGTGAGATCTCATAGTGCATTATTTGAATCCACTTGACACTTGTTCTGAACACACAGTCAGTGTGTGATCTCATAGTGCATTATTTGAATCCACTTAACAATTATTCTGAACACACAGTCAGTGAGATTTCATAGTACATTATTTTAATCCACTTGACACTTGTTCTGAACACACAGTCAGTATGTGATCTCATAGTGCATTATTTTAATCCACTTAACACTTGTTCTGAACACACAGTCAGTGTGTGATCTCATAGTGCATTATTTGAATCCACTTAACAATTATTCTGTACACACAGTCAGTGTGTTATCTCATAGTGCATTATTTGAATCCACTTAACAATTATTCTGAACACACAGTCAGTGTGTGATCTCATAGTGCATTATTTGAATCCACTTAACAATTATTCTGAACACACAGTCAGTGTGTGATCTCATAGTACATTATTTTAATCCACTTAACAATTATTCTGTACACACAGTCAGTGTGTGATCTCATAGTGCATTATTTGAAACCACTTAACAATTATTCTGTACACACAGTCAGTGTGAGATCTCATAGTACATTATTTGAATCCACTTAACAATTATTCTGAACACACAGTCAGTGTGTGATCTCATAGTACATTATTTGAATCCACTTAACACTTGTTCTGAACACACAGTCAGTGTGTGATCTCATAGTGCATTATTTGAATCCACTTAACAATTATTCTGTACACACAGTCAGTGTGTTATCTCATAGTGCATTATTTGAATCCACTTAACAATTATTCTGAACACACAGTCAGTGTGTGATCTCATAGTGCATTATTTGAATCCACTTAACAATTATTCTGAACACACAGTCAGTGTGTGATCTCATAGTACATTTTTTGAATCCACTTAACACTTGTTCTGAACACACAGTCAGTGTGTGATATCATAGTGCATTATTTGAATCCACTTAACACTTGTTCTGAACACACAGTCAGTGTGTGTTCTCATAGTGCATTATTTGAATCCACTTAACAATTATTCTGAACACACAGTCAGTGTGTGATCTCATAGTACATTATTTGAATCCACTTAACACTTGTTCTGAACACACAGTCAGTGTGTGATATCATAGTGCATTATTTGAATCCACTTAACACTTGTTCTGAACACACAGTCAGTGTGTGATATCATAGTACATTATTTGAATCCACTTAACACTTGTTCTGAACACACAGTCAGTGTGTGATCTCATAGTGCATTATTTGAATCCACTTAACAATTATTCTGAACACACAGTCAGTGTGTGATCTCATAGTACATTATTTGAATCCACTTAACACTTGTTCTGAACACACAGTCAGTGTGTGATCTCATAGTGCATTATTTGAATCCACTTAACAATTGTTCTGAACACACAGTCAGTGTGTGATATCATAGTGCATTATTTGAATCCACTTAACACTTGTTCTGAACACACAGTCAGTGTGTGATCTCATAGTGCATTATTTGAATCCACTTAACAATTATTCTGAACACACAGTCAGTGTGTGATCTCATAGTACATTATTTGAATCCACTTAACACTTGTTCTGAACACACAGTCAGTGTGTGATATCATAGTGCATTATTTGAATCCACTTAACAATTATTCTGAACACACAGTCAGTGTGTGATCTCATAGTGCATTATTTGAATCCACTTAACAATTATTCTGAACACACAGTCAGTGTGTGATCTCATAGTACATTATTTGAATCCACTTAACACTTGTTCTGAACACACAGTCAGTGTGTGATATCATAGTGCATTATTTGAATCCACTTGACACTTGTTCTGAACACACAGTCAGTGTGTGATATCATAGTGCATTATTTGAATCCACTTAACACTTGTTCTGAACACACAGTCAGTGTGTGATCTCATAGTGCATTATTTGAATCCACTTAACACTTGTTCTGAACACACAGTCAGTGTGTGATCTCATAGTGCATTATTTGAATCCACTTAACAATTATTCTGTACACACAGTCAGTGTGAGATCTCATAGTACATTATTTTAATCCACTTAACAATTATTCTGTACACACAGTCAGTGTGAGATCTCATAGTACATTATTTGAATCCATTTAACAATTGTTCTGAACACACAGTCAGTGAGATCTCATAGTACATTATTTGAATCCATTTAACACTTGTTCTGAACACACAGTCAGTGTGTGATCTCATAGTGCATTATTTGAATCCACTTAACAATTATTCTGTACACACAGTCAGTGTGAGATCTCATAGTACATTATTTGAATCCATTTAACAATTGTTCTGAACACACAGTCAGTGTGTGATCTCATAGTGCATTATTTGAATCCACTTAACACTTGTTCTGAACACAGTCAGTGTGAGATCTCATAGTACATTATTTGAATCCACTTAACAATTATTCTGTACACACAGTCAGTGTGAGATCTCATAGTACATTATTTTAATCCACTTAACAATTATTCTGTACACACAGTCAGTGTGAGATCTCATAGTGCATTATTTGAATCCACTTAACAATTATTCTGAACACACAGTCAGTGTGTGATCTCATAGTGCATTATTTGAATCCACTTAACAATTATTCTGAACACACAGTCAGTGTGTGATCTCATAGTGCATTATTTGAATCCACTTAACAATTATTCTGAACACACAGTCAGTGTGTGATCTCATAGTACATTATTTGAATCCACTTGACTCTTGTTCTGAACACACAGTCAGTGAGATCTCATAGTGCATTATTTTAATCCACTTAACAATTATTCTGAACACACAGTCAGTGAGATCTCATAGTGTATTATTTGAATCCACTTGACACTTGTTCTGAACACACAGTCAGTGAGATCTCATAGTGCATTATTTGAATCCACTTGACACTTGTTCTGAACACACAGTCAGTGAGATCTCATAGTGCATTATTTTAATCCACTTAACAATTATTCTGAACACACAGTCAGTGAGATCTCATAGTGCATTATTTGAATCCACTTAACACTTGTTCTGAACACACAGTCAGTGTGTGATCTCATAGTGCATTATTTGAATCCACTTAACAATTATTCTGAACACACAGTCAGTGTGTGATCTCATAGTGCATTATTTGAATCCACTTAACAATTATTCTGAACACACAGTCAGTGTGTGATCTCATAGTGCATTATTTGAATCCACTTAACAATTATTCTGTACACACAGTCAGTGTGTGATCTCATAGTGCATTATTTGAATCCACTTAACAATTATTCTGAACACACAGTCAGTGTGTGATCTCATAGTGCATTATTTGAATCCACTTAACACTTGTTCTGAACACACAGTCAGTGTGTGATATCATAGTGCATTATTTGAATCCACTTAACACTTGTTCTGAACACACAGTCAGTGTGTGATCTCATAGTGCATTATTTGAATCCACTTAACACTTGTTCTGAACACACAGTCAGTGTGTGATCTCATAGTGCATTATTTGAATCCACTTAACACTTGTTCTGAACACACAGTCAGTGTGTGATCTCATAGTGCATTATTTGAATCCACTTAACAATTATTCTGAACACACAGTCAGTGTGTGATCTCATAGTGCATTATTTGAATCCACTTAACAATTATTCTGAACACACAGTCAGTGTGTGATCTCATAGTACATTATTTGAATCCACTTAACACTTGTTCTGAACACACAGTCAGTGTGTGATATCATAGTGCATTATTTGAATCCACTTAACACTTGTTCTGAACACACAGTCAGTGTGTGATCTCATAGTGCATTATTTGAATCCACTTAACACTTGTTCTGAACACACAGTCAGTGTGTGATCTCATAGTGCATTATTTGAATCCACTTAACAATTATTCTGTACACACAGTCAGTGTGAGATCTCATAGTACATTATTTTAATCCACTTAACAATTATTCTGTACACACAGTCAGTGTGAGATCTCATAGTACATTATTTGAATCCATTTAACAATTGTTCTGAACACACAGTCAGTGAGATCTCATAGTACATTATTTGAATCCATTTAACACTTGTTCTGAACACACAGTCAGTGTGTGATCTCATAGTGCATTATTTTAATCCACTTAACAATTATTCTGTACACACAGTCAGTGTGAGATCTCATAGTACATTATTTGAATCCATTTAACAATTGTTCTGAACACACAGTCAGTGTGTGATCTCATAGTGCATTATTTGAATCCACTTAACACTTGTTCTGAACACACAGTCAGTGTGAGATCTCATAGTACATTATTTGAATCCACTTAACAATTATTCTGAACACACAGTCAGTGTGTGATCTCATAGTGCATTATTTGAATCCACTTAACAATTATTCTGAACACACAGTCAGTGTGAAATCTCATAGTGCATTATTTTAATCCACTTAACAATTATTCTGAACACACAGTCAGTGAGATCTCATAGTACATTATTTGAATCCATTTAACAATTATTCTGTACACACAGTCAGTGTGAAATCTCATAGTTCATTATTTGAATCCACTTGACACTTGTTCTGAACACACAGTCAGTGTGTGATCTCATAGTGCATTATTTGAATCCATTTAACAATTATTCTGTACACACAGTCAGTGTGAGATCTCATAGTACATTATTTGAATCCACTTGACACTTGTTCTGAACACACAGTCAGTGTGAGATCTCATAGTACATTATTTGAATCCACTTGACACTTGTTCTGAACACACAGTCAGTCTGAGATCTCATAGTACATTATTTGAATCCATTTAACAATTATTCTGTACACACAGTCAGTGTGAAATCTCATAGTTCATTATTTGAATCCATTTAACAATTATTCTGTACACACAGTCAGTGTGAAATCTCATAGTTCATTATTTGAATCCACTTAACACTTGTTCTGAACACACAGTCAGTGTGAGATCTCATAGTACATTATTTGAATCCATTTAACACTTGTTCTGAACACACAGTCAGTGTGTGATCTCATAGTGCATTATTTTAATCCACTTAACAATTATTTTGTACACACAGTCAGTGTGAGATCTCATAGTACATTATTTGAATCCATTTAACAATTGTTCTGAACACACAGTCAGTGTGTGATCTCATAGTGCATTATTTGAATCCACTTAACACTTGTTCTGAACACACAGTCAGTGTGAGATCTCATAGTACATTATTTGAATCCACTTAACAATTATTCTGAACACACAGTCAGTGTGTGATCTCATAGTGCATTATTTGAATCCACTTAACAATTATTCTGAACACACAGTCAGTATGTGATCTCATAGTGCATTATTTGAATCCACTTAACAATTATTCTGAACACACAGTCAGTGTGTGATCTCATAGTGCATTATTTGAATCCACTTAACAATTATTCTGAACACACAGTCAGTGAGGTCTCATAGTACATTATTTGAATCCACTTAACAATTATTCTGAACACACAGTCAGTGAGATCTCATAGTACATTATTTTAATCCACTTGACACTTGTTCTGAACACACAGTCAGTATGTTATCTCATAGTGCATTATTTGAATCCACTTAACAATTATTCTGAACACACAGTCAGTGTGTGATCTCATAGTGCATTATTTGAATCCACTTAACAATTATTCTGAACACACAGTCAGTGTGTGATCTCATAGTGAATTATTTGAATCCACTTAACAATTATTCTGAACACACAGTCAGTGTGTGATCTCATAGTACATTATTTGAATCCACTTAACACTTGTTCTGAACACACAGTCAGTGTGTGATATCATAGTGCATTATTTGAATCCACTTAACACTTGTTCTGAACACACAGTCAGTGTGTGATCTCATAGTGCATTATTTGAATCCACTTAACAATTATTCTGAAAACACAGTCAGTGTGTGATCTCATAGTACATTATTTGAATCCACTTAACACTTGTTCTGAACACACAGTCAGTGTGTGATATCATAGTGCATTATTTGAATCCACTTAACAATTATTCTGAACACACAGTCAGTGTGTGATCTCATAGTGCATTATTTGAATCCACTTAACAATTATTCTGAACACACAGTCAGTGTGTGATCTCATAGTACATTATTTGAATCCACTTAACACTTGTTCTGAACACACAGTCAGTGTGTGATATCATAGTGCATTATTTGAATCCACTTGACACTTGTTCTGAACACACAGTCAGTGTGTGATATCATAGTGCATTATTTGAATCCACTTAACACTTGTTCTGAACACACAGTCAGTGTGTGATCTCATAGTGCATTATTTGAATCCACTTAACAATTATTCTGTACACACAGTCAGTGTGAGATCTCATAGTACATTATTTTAATCCACTTAACAATTATTCTGTACACACAGTCAGTGTGAGATCTCATAGTACATTATTTGAATCCATTTAACAATTGTTCTGAACACACAGTCAGTGAGATCTCATAGTACATTATTTGAATCCATTTAACACTTGTTCTGAACACACAGTCAGTGTGTGATCTCATAGTGCATTATTTTAATCCACTTAACAATTATTCTGTACACACAGTCAGTGTGAGATCTCATAGTACATTATTTGAATCCATTTAACAATTGTTCTGAACACACAGTCAGTGTGTGATCTCATAGTGCATTATTTGAATCCACTTAACACTTGTTCTGAACACACAGTCAGTGTGAGATCTCATAGTACATTATTTGAATCCACTTAACAATTATTCTGAACACACAGTCAGTGTGTGATCTCATAGTGCATTATTTGAATCCACTTAACAATTATTCTGAAAACACAGTCAGTATGTGATCTCATAGTGCATTATTTTAATCCACTTAACAATTATTCTGAACACACAGTCAGTGAGATCTCATAGTACATTATTTGAATCCATTTAACAATTATTCTGTACACACAGTCAGTGTGAAATCTCATAGTTCATTATTTGAATCCACTTGACACTTGTTCTGAACACACAGTCAGTGTGAAATCTCATAGTTCATTATTTGAATCCACTTGACACTTGTTCTGAACACACAGTCAGTGTGTGATCTCATAGTGCATTATTTGAATCCATTTAACAATTATTCTGTACACACAGTCAGTGTGAGATCTCATAGTACATTATTTGAATCCACTTGACACTTGTTCTGAACACACAGTCAGTGTGAGATCTCATAGTACATTATTTGAATCCACTTGACACTTGTTCTGAACACACAGTCAGTCTGAGATCTCATAGTACATTATTTGAATCCATTTAACAATTATTCTGTACACACAGTCAGTGTGAAATCTCATAGTTCATTATTTGAATCCATTTAACAATTATTCTGTACACACAGTCAGTGTGAAATCTCATAGTTCATTATTTGAATCCATTTAACAATTATTCTGTACACACAGTCAGTGTGAGATCTCATAGTGCATTATTTGAATCCACTTAACACTTGTTCTGAACACACAGTCAGTGTGAGATCTCATAGTACATTATTTGAATCCATTTAACAATTGTTCTGAACACACAGTCAGTGAGATCTCATAGTACATTATTTGAATCCATTTAACAATTGTTCTGAACACACAGTCAGTGTGTGATCTCATAGTGCATTATTTGAATCCACTTAACACTTGTTCTGAACACACAGTCAGTGTGAGATCTCATAGTACATTATTTGAATCCACTTAACAATTATTCTGAACACACAGTCAGTGTGTGATCTCATAGTGCATTATTTGAATCCACTTAACAATTATTCTGAACACACAGTCAGTATGTGATCTCATAGTGCATTATTTGAATCCACTTAACAATTATTCTGAACACACAGTCAGTGTGTGATCTCATAGTGCATTATTTGAATCCACTTAACAATTATTCTGAACACACAGTCAGTGAGATCTCATAGTACATTATTTGAATCCACTTAACAATTATTCTGAACACACAGTCAGTGAGATCTCATAGTACATTATTTTAATCCACTTGACACTTGTTCTGAACACACAGTCAGTATGTGATCTCATAGTGCATTATTTTAATCCACTTAACACTTGTTCTGAACACACAGTCAGTGTGTGATCTCATAGTGCATTATTTGAATCCACTTAACACTTGTTCTGAACACACAGTCAGTGTGTGATCTCATAGTGCATTATTTGAATCCACTTAACAATTATTCTGTACACACAGTCAGTGTGAGATCTCATAGTACATTATTTTAATCCACTTAACAATTATTCTGTACACACAGTCAGTGTGAGATCTCATAGTACATTATTTGAATCCATTTAACAATTGTTCTGAACACACAGTCAGTGAGATCTCATAGTACATTATTTGAATCCATTTAACACTTGTTCTGAACACACAGTCAGTGTGTGATCTCATAGTGCATTATTTTAATCCACTTAACAATTATTCTGTACACACAGTCAATGTGAGATCTCATAGTACATTATTTGAATCCATTTAACAATTGTTCTGAACACACAGTCAGTGTGTGATCTCATAGTGCATTATTTGAATCCACTTAACACTTGTTCTGAACACACAGTCAGTGTGAGATCTCATAGTACATTATTTGAATCCACTTAACAATTATTCTGAACACACAGTCAGTGTGTGATCTCATAGTGCATTATTTGAATCCACTTAACAATTATTCTGAACACACAGTCAGTATGTGATCTCATAGTGCATTATTTTAATCCACTTAACAATTATTCTGAACACACAGTCAGTGAGATCTCATAGTACATTATTTGAATCCATTTAACAATTGTTCTGAACACACAGTCAGTGTGTGATCTCAGTGCATTATTTGAATCCACTTAACAATTATTCTGTACACACAGTCAGTGTGTGATCTCATAGTGCATTATTTGAATCCACTTAACAATTATTCTGAACACACAGTCAGTGTGAGATCTCATAGTACATTATTTGAATCCATTTAACAATCCATTTAACAATTAACAATTATTTAACAATTATTTAACAATTTAACAATTATTCTGTACACACAGTCAGTGTGTGATCTCATAGTGCATTATTTGAATCCACTTAACAATTATTCTGAACACACAGTCAGTGTGAGATCTCATAGTACATTATTTTAATCCATTTAACAATTATTCTGTACACACATTATTCTGTACACACAGTCAGTGTGAGATCTCATAGTACATTATTTGAATCCATTTAACAATTATTCTGTACACACAGTCAGTGTGTGATCTCATAGTGCATTATTTGAATCCACTTAACAATTATTCTGTACACACAGTCAGTGTGAGATCTCATAGTACATTATTTTAATCCACTTAACAATTATTCTGTACACACAGTCAGTGTGAGATCTCATAGTACATTATTTGAATCCACTTAACAATTATTCTGTACACACAGTCAGTGTGAGATCTCATAGTACATTATTTTAATCCACTTAACAATTATTCTGTACACACAGTCAGTGTGAGATCTCATAGTACATTATTTTAATCCACTTAACAATTATTCTGTACACACAGTCAGTGTGAGATCTCATAGTACATTATTTGAATCCACTTAACAATTATTCTGTACACACAGTCAGTGTGAAATCTCATAGTTCATTATTTGAATCCACTTGACACTTGTTCTGAACACACAGTCAGTGTGAGATCTCATTGTACATTTTTTGAATCCACTTAACACTTGTTCTGAACACACAGTCAGTGTGAAATCTCATAGTTCATTATTTGAATCCACTTGACACTTGTTCTGAACACACAGTCAGTGTGTGATCTCATAGTGCATTATTTGAATCCATTTAACAATTATTCTGTACACACAGTCAGTGTGAGATCTCATAGTACATTATTTGAATCCACTTGACACTTGTTCTGAACACACAGTCAGTGTGAGATCTCATAGTACATTATTTGAATCCACTTGACACTTGTTCTGAACACACAGTCAGTCTGAGATCTCATAGTACATTATTTGAATCCATTTAACAATTATTCTGTACACACAGTCAGTGTGAAATCTCATAGTTCATTATTTGAATCCATTTAACAATTATTCTGTACACACAGTCAGTGTGAGATCTCATAGTGCATTATTTGAATCCACTTAACACTTGTTCTGAACACACAGTCAGTGTGAGATCTCATAGTACATTATTTGAATCCATTTAACAATTATTCTGAAAACACAGTCAGTGTGTGATCTCATAGTACATTATTTGAATCCACTTAACACTTGTTCTGAACACACAGTCAGTGTGTGATATCATAGTGCATTATTTGAATCCACTTAACAATTATTCTGAACACACAGTCAGTGTGTGATCTCATAGTGCATTATTTGAATCCACTTAACAATTATTCTGAACACACAGTCAGTGTGTGATCTCATAGTACATTATTTGAATCCACTTAACACTTGTTCTGAACACACAGTCAGTGTGTGATATCATAGTGCATTATTTGAATCCACTTGACACTTGTTCTGAACACACAGTCAGTGTGTGATATCATAGTGCATTATTTGAATCCACTTAACACTTGTTCTGAACACACAGTCAGTGTGTGATCTCATAGTGCATTATTTGAATCCACTTAACACTTGTTCTGAACACACAGTCAGTGTGTGATCTCATAGTGCATTATTTGAATCCACTTAACAATTATTCTGTACACACAGTCAGTGTGAGATCTCATAGTACATTATTTTAATCCACTTAACAATTATTCTGTACACACAGTCAGTGTGAGATCTCATAGTACATTATTTGAATCCATTTAACAATTGTTCTGAACACACAGTCAGTGAGATCTCATAGTACATTATTTGAATCCATTTAACACTTGTTCTGAACACACAGTCAGTGTGTGATCTCATAGTGCATTATTTTAATCCACTTAACAATTATTCTGTACACACAGTCAGTGTGAGATCTCATAGTACATTATTTGAATCCATTTAACAATTGTTCTGAACACACAGTCAGTGTGTGATCTCATAGTGCATTATTTGAATCCACTTAACACTTGTTCTGAACACACAGTCAGTGTGAGATCTCATAGTACATTATTTGAATCCACTTAACAATTATTCTGAACACACAGTCAGTGGGTGATCTCATAGTGCATTATTTGAATCCACTTAACAATTATTCTGAACACACAGTCAGTATGTGATCTCATAGTGCATTATTTTAATCCACTTAACAATTATTCTGAACACACAGTCAGTGAGATCTCATAGTACATTATTTGAATCCATTTAACAATTATTCTGTACACACAGTCAGTGTGAAATCTCATAGTTCATTATTTGAATCCACTTGACACTTGTTCTGAACACACAGTCAGTGTGAGATCTCATTGTACATTTTTTGAATCCATTTAACAATTATTCTGTACACACAGTCAGTGTGAGATCTCATAGTACATTATTTGAATCCACTTGACACTTGTTCTGAACACACAGTCAGTGTGAGATCTCATAGTACATTATTTGAATCCACTTGACACTTGTTCTGAACACACAGTCAGTCTGAGATCTCATAGTACATTATTTGAATCCATTTAACACTTGTTCTGAACACACAGTCAGTGTGAAATCTCATAGTTCATTATTTGAATCCATTTAACAATTATTCTGTACACACAGTCAGTGTGAAATCTCATAGTTCATTATTTGAATCCATTTAACAATTATTCTGTACACACAGTCAGTGTGAGATCTCATAGTGCATTATTTGAATCCATTTAACAATTATTCTGTACACACAGTCAGTGTGAGATCTCATAGTGCATTATTTGAATCCACTTAACACTTGTTCTGAACACACAGTCAGTGTGAGATCTCATAGTACATTATTTGAATCCATTTAACACTTGTTCTGAACACACAGTCAGTGTGTGATCTCATAGTGCATTATTTTAATCCACTTAACAATTATTTTGTACACACAGTCAGTGTGAGATCTCATAGTACATTATTTGAATCCACTTAACAATTATTCTGAACACACAGTCAGTGTGTGATCTCATAGTGCATTATTTGAATCCACTTAACAATTATTCTGAACACACAGTCAGTATGTGATCTCATAGTGCATTATTTGAATCCACTTAACAATTATTCTGAACACACAGTCAGTGTGTGATCTCATAGTGCATTATTTGAATCCACTTAACACTTGTTCTGAACACACAGTCAGTGTGTGATCTCATAGTGCATTATTTGAATCCACTTAACACTTGTTCTGAACACACAGTCAGTGTGTGATCTCATAGTACATTATTTGAATCCATTTAACAATTGTTCTGAACACACAGTCAGTGTGTGATCTCATAGTGCATTATTTGAATCCACTTAACACTTGTTCTGAACACACAGTCAGTGTGAGATCTCATAGTACATTATTTGAATCCACTTAACAATTATTCTGAACACACAGTCAGTATGTGATCTCATAGTGCATTATTTGAATCCACTTAACAATTATTCTGAACACACAGTCAGTGTGTGATCTCATAGTGCATTATTTGAATCCACTTAACAATTATTCTGAACACACAGTCAGTGAGATCTCATAGTACATTATTTGAATCCACTTAACAATTATTCTGAACACACAGTCAGTGAGATCTCATAGTACATTATTTTAATCCACTTGACACTTGTTCTGAACACACAGTCAGTATGTTATCTCATAGTGCATTATTTGAATCCACTTAACAATTATTCTGAACACACAGTCTGTGTGTGATCTCATAGTGCATTATTTGAATCCACTTAACAATTATTCTGAACACACAGTCAGTGTGTGATCTCATAGTGCATTATTTGAATCCACTTAACAATTATTCTGTACACACAGTCAGTGTGTGATCTCATAGTGCATTATTTGAATCCACTTAACAATTATTCTAAACACACAGTCAGTGTGTGATCTCATAGTGCATTATTTGAATCCACTTAACAATTATTCTGAACACACAGTCAGTGTGTGATCTCATAGTACATTATTTGAATCCACTTAACACTTGTTCTGAACACACAGTCAGTGTGTGATATCATAGTGCATTATTTGAATCCACTTAACACTTGTTCTGAACACACAGTCAGTGTGTGATCTCATAGTGCATTATTTGAATCCACTTAACAATTATTCTGAAAACACAGTCAGTGTGTGATCTCATAGTACATTATTTGAATCCACTTAACACTTGTTCTGAACACACAGTCAGTGTGTGATATCATAGTGCATTATTTGAATCCACTTAACAATTATTCTGAACACACAGTCAGTGTGTGATCTCATAGTGCATTATTTGAATCCACTTAACAATTATTCTGAACACACAGTCAGTGTGTGATCTCATAGTACATTATTTGAATCCACTTAACACTTGTTCTGAACACACAGTCAGTGTGTGATATCATAGTGCATTATTTGAATCCACTTGACACTTGTTCTGAACACACAGTCAGTGTGTGATATCATAGTGCATTATTTGAATCCACTTAACACTTGTTCTGAACACACAGTCAGTGTGTGATCTCATAGTGCATTATTTGAATCCACTTAACACTTGTTCTGAACACACAGTCAGTGTGTGATCTCATAGTGCATTATTTGAATCCACTTAACAATTATTCTGTACACACAGTCAGTGTGAGATCTCATAGTACATTATTTTAATCCACTTAACAATTATTCTGTACACACAGTCAGTGTGAGATCTCATAGTACATTATTTGAATCCATTTAACAATTGTTCTGAACACACAGTCAGTGAGATCTCATAGTACATTATTTGAATCCATTTAACACTTGTTCTGAACACACAGTCAGTGTGTGATCTCATAGTGCATTATTTTAATCCACATAACAATTATTCTGTACACACAGTCAGTGTGAGATCTCATAGTACATTATTTGAATCCATTTAACAATTGTTCTGAACACACAGTCAGTGTGTGATCTCATAGTGCATTATTTGAATCCACTTAACACTTGTTCTGAACACACAGTCAGTGTGAGATCTCATAGTACATTATTTGAATCCACTTAACAATTATTCTGAACACACAGTCAGTGTGTGATCTCATAGTGCATTATTTGAATCCACTTAACAATTATTCTGAACACACAGTCAGTATGTGATCTCATAGTGCATTATTTTAATCCACTTAACAATTATTCTGAACACACAGTCAGTGAGATCTCATAGTACATTATTTGAATCCATTTAACAATTATTCTGTACACACAGTCAGTGTGAAATCTCATAGTTCATTATTTGAATCCACTTGACACTTGTTCTGAACACACAGTCAGTGTGAAATCTCATAGTTCATTATTTGAATCCACTTGACACTTGTTCTGAACACACAGTCAGTGTGTGATCTCATAGTGCATTATTTGAATCCATTTAACAATTATTCTGTACACACAGTCAGTGTGAGATCTCATAGTACATTATTTGAATCCACTTGACACTTGTTCTGAACACACAGTCAGTGTGAGATCTCATAGTACATTATTTGAATCCACTTGACACTTGTTCTGAACACACAGTCAGTCTGAGATCTCATAGTACATTATTTGAATCCATTTAACAATTATTCTGTACACACAGTCAGTGTGAAATCTCATAGTTCATTATTTGAATCCATTTAACAATTATTCTGTACACACAGTCAGTGTGAAATCTCATAGTTCATTATTTGAATCCATTTAACAATTATTCTGTACACACAGTCAGTGTGAGATCTCATAGTGCATTATTTGAATCCACTTAACACTTGTTCTGAACACACAGTCAGTGTGAGATCTCATAGTACATTATTTGAATCCATTTAACAATTGTTCTGAACACACAGTCAGTGAGATCTCATAGTACATTATTTGAATCCATTTAACACTTGTTCTGAACACACAGTCAGTGTGTGATCTCATAGTGCATTATTTTAATCCACTTAACAATTATTTTGTACACACAGTCAGTTTGAGATCTCATAGTACATTATTTGAATCCATTTAACAATTGTTCTGAACACACAGTCAGTGTGTGATCTCATAGTGCATTATTTGAATCCACTTAACACTTGTTCTGAACACACAGTCAGTGTGAGATCTCATAGTACATTATTTGAATCCACTTAACAATTATTCTGAACACACAGTCAGTGTGTGATCTCATAGTGCATTATTTGAATCCACTTAACAATTATTCTGAACACACAGTCAGTATGTGATCTCATAGTGCATTATTTGAATCCACTTAACAATTATTCTGAACACACAGTCAGTGTGTGATCTCATAGTGCATTATTTGAATCCACTTAACAATTATTCTGAACACACAGTCAGTGAGATCTCATAGTACATTATTTTAATCCACTTGACACTTGTTCTGAACACACAGTCAGTATGTGATCTCATAGTGCATTATTTTAATCCACTTAACACTTGTTCTGAACACACAGTCAGTGTGTGATCTCATAGTGCATTATTTGAATCCACTTAACACTTGTTCTGAACACACAGTCAGTGTGTGATCTCATAGTGCATTATTTGAATCCACTTAACAATTATTCTGTACACACAGTCAGTGTGAGATCTCATAGTACATTATTTTAATCCACTTAACAATTATTCTGTACACACAGTCAGTGTGAGATCTCATAGTACATTATTTGAATCCATTTAACAATTGTTCTGAACACACAGTCAGTGAGATCTCATAGTACATTATTTGAATCCATTTAACACTTGTTCTGAACACACAGTCAGTGTGAGATCTCATAGTACATTATTTTAATCCACTTAACAATTATTCTGAACACACAGTCAGTGTGTGATCTCATAGTGCATTATTTGAATCCACTTAACAATTATTCTGAACACACAGTCAGTATGTGATCTCATAGTGCATTATTTTAATCCACTTAACAATTATTCTGAACACACAGTCAGTGAGATCTCATAGTACATTATTTGAATCCACTTAACAATTATTCTGAACACACAGTCAGTGAGATCTCATAGTACATTATTTGAATCCATTTAACAATTGTTCTGAACACACAGTCAGTGTGTGATCTCAGTGCATTATTTTAATCCACTTAACAATTATTCTGAACACACAGTCAGTGTGAGATCTCATAGTACATTATTTTAATCCACTTAACAATTATTCTGTACACACAGTCAGTGTGAGATCTCATAGTACATTATTTGAATCCATTTAACAATCCATTTAACAATTATTTAACAATTATTTAACAATTTAACAATTATTCTGTACACACAGTCAGTGTGTGATCTCATAGTGCATTATTTGAATCCACTTAACAATTATTCTGAACACACAGTCAGTGTGAGATCTCATAGTACATTATTTTAATCCATTTAACAATTATTCTGTACACACAGTCAGTGTGTGATCTCATAGTGCATTATTTGAATCCACTTAACAATTATTCTGTACACACAGTCAGTGTGTGATCTCATAGTGCATTATTTGAAACCACTTAACAATTATTCTGTACACACAGTCAGTGTGAGATCTCATAGTACATTATTTTAATCCACTTAACAATTATTCTGTACACACAGTCAGTGTGAGATCTCATAGTACATTATTTGAATCCACTTAACAATTATTCTGTACACACAGTCAGTGTGAGATCTCATAGTACATTATTTTAATCCACTTAACAATTATTCTGTACACACAGTCAGTGTGAGATCTCATAGTACATTATTTGAATCCACTTAACAATTATTCTGAACACACAGTCAGTGAGATCTCATAGTACATTATTTGAATCCATTTAACAATTATTCTGTACACACAGTCAGTGTGAAATCTCATAGTTCATTATTTGAATCCACTTGACACTTGTTCTGAACACACAGTCAGTGTGAGATCTCATTGTACATTTTTTGAATCCACTTAACACTTGTTCTGAACACACAGTCAGTGTGAAATCTCATAGTTCATTATTTGAATCCACTTGACACTTGTTCTGAACACACAGTCAGTGTGTGATCTCATAGTGCATTATTTGAATCCATTTAACAATTATTCTGTACACACAGTCAGTGTGAGATCTCATAGTACATTATTTGAATCCACTTGACACTTGTTCTGAACACACAGTCAGTGTGAGATCTCATAGTACATTATTTGAATCCACTTGACACTTGTTCTGAACACACAGTCAGTCTGAGATCTCATAGTGCATTATTTGAATCCATTTAACAATTATTCTGTACACACAGTCAGTGTGAGATCTCATAGTACATTATTTGAATCCACTTGACACTTGTTCTGAACACACAGTCAGTGTGAGATCTCATAGTACATTATTTGAATCCACTTGACACTTGTTCTGAACACACAGTCAGTCTGAGATCTCATAGTACATTATTTGAATCCATTTAACAATTATTCTGTACACACAGTCAGTGTGAAATCTCATAGTTCATTATTTGAATCCATTTAACAATTATTCTGTACACACAGTCAGTGTGAGATCTCATAGTGCATTATTTGAATCCACTTAACACTTGTTCTGAACACACAGTCAGTGTGAGATCTCATAGTACATTATTTGAATCCATTTAACAATTGTTCTGAACACACAGTCAGTGAGATCTCATAGTACATTATTTGAATCCATTTAACACTTGTTCTGAACACACAGTCAGTGTGTGATCTCATAGTGCATTATTTTAATCCACTTAACAATTATTTTGTACACACAGTCAGTGTGAGATCTCATAGTACATTATTTGAATCCATTTAACAATTGTTCTGAACACACAGTCAGTGTGTGATCTCATAGTGCATTATTTGAATCCACTTAACACTTGTTCTGAACACACAGTCAGTGTGAGATCTCATAGTACATTATTTGAATCCACTTAACAATTATTCTGAACACACAGTCAGTGTGTGATCTCATAGTGCATTATTTGAATCCACTTAACAATTATTCTGAACACACAGTCAGTATGTGATCTCATAGTGCATTATTTGAATCCACTTAACAATTATTCTGAACACACAGTCAGTGTGTGATCTCATAGTGCATTATTTGAATCCACTTAACAATTATTCTGAACACACAGTCAGTGAGATCTCATAGTACATTATTTGAATCCACTTAACAATTATTCTGAACACACAGTCAGTGAGATCTCATAGTACATTATTTTAATCCACTTGACACTTGTTCTGAACACACAGTCAGTATGTGATCTCATAGTGCATTATTTGAATCCACTTAACAATTATTCTGAACACACAGTCAGTGTGTGATCTCATAGTGCATTATTTGAATCCACTTAACAATTATTCTGAACACACAGTCAGTGTGTGATCTCATAGTGCATTATTTGAATCCACTTAACAATTATTCTGTACACACAGTCAGTGTGTGATCTCATAGTGCATTATTTGAATCCACTTAACAATTATTCTGTACACACAGTCAGTGTGAAATCTCATAGTTCATTATTTGAATCCACTTGACACTTGTTCTGAACACACAGTCAGTGTGAAATCTCATAGTTCATTATTTGAATCCACTTGACACTTGTTCTGAACACACAGTCAGTGTGTGATCTCATAGTGCATTATTTGAATCCATTTAACAATTATTCTGTACACACAGTCAGTGTGAGATCTCATAGTACATTATTTGAATCCACTTGACACTTGTTCTGAACACACAGTCAGTGTGAGATCTCATAGTACATTATTTGAATCCACTTGACACTTGTTCTGAACACACAGTCAGTCTGAGATCTCATAGTACATTATTTGAATCCATTTAACAATTATTCTGTACACACAGTCAGTGTGAAATCTCATAGTTCATTATTTGAATCCATTTAACAATTATTCTGTACACACAGTCAGTGTGAAATCTCATAGTTCATTATTTGAATCCATTTAACAATTATTCTGTACACACAGTCAGTGTGAGATCTCATAGTGCATTATTTGAATCCACTTAACACTTGTTCTGAACACACAGTCAGTGTGAGATCTCATAGTACATTATTTGAATCCATTTAACAATTGTTCTGAACACACAGTCAGTGAGATCTCATAGTACATTATTTGAATCCATTTAACACTTGTTCTGAACACACAGTCAGTGTGTGATCTCATAGTGCATTATTTTAATCCACTTAACAATTATTTTGTACACACAGTCAGTTTGAGATCTCATAGTACATTATTTGAATCCATTTAACAATTATTCTGAACACACAGTCAGTGTGTAATCTCATAGTGCATTATTTGAATCCACTTAACACTTGTTCTGAACACACAGTCAGTGTGAGATCTCATAGTACATTATTTGAATCCACTTAACAATTATTCTGAACACACAGTCAGTGTGTGATCTCATAGTGCATTATTTGAATCCACTTAACAATTATTCTGAACACACAGTCAGTATGTGATCTCATAGTGCATTATTTGAATCCACTTAACAATTATTCTGAACACACAGTCAGTGTGTGATCTCATAGTGCATTATTTGAATCCACTTAACAATTATTCTGAACACACAGTCAGTGAGATCTCATAGTACATTATTTGAATCCACTTAACAATTATTCTGAACACACAGTCAGTGAGATCTCATAGTACATTATTTTAATCCACTTGACACTTGTTCTGAACACACAGTCAGTATGTGATCTCATAGTGCATTATTTTAATCCAATTAACACTTGTTCTGAACACACAGTCAGTGTGTGATCTCATAGTGCATTATTTGAATCCACTTAACACTTGTTCTGAACACACAGTCAGTGTGTGATCTCATAGTGCATTATTTGAATCCACTTAACAATTATTCTGTACACACAGTCAGTGTGAGATCTCATAGTACATTATTTTAATCCACTTAACAATTATTCTGTACACACAGTCAGTGTGAGATCTCATAGTACATTATTTGAATCCATTTAACAATTGTTCTGAACACACAGTCAGTGTGTGATCTCATAGTGCATTATTTGAATCCACTTAACACTTGTTCTGAACACACAGTCAGTGTGTGATCTCATAGTACATTATTTGAATCCACTTAACAATTATTCTGAACACACAGTCAGTGTGTGATCTCATAGTGCATTATTTGAATCCACTTAACAATTATTCTGAACACACAGTCAGTATGTGATCTCATAGTGCATTATTTTAATCCACTTAACAATTATTCTGAACACACAGTCAGTGAGATCTCATAGTACATTATTTGAATCCATTTAACAATTGTTCTGAACACACAGTCAGTGTGTTATCTCAGTGCATTATTTGAATCCACTTAACAATTATTCTGTACACACAGTCAGTGTGTGATCTCATAGTGCATTATTTGAATCCACGTAACAATTATTCTGAACACACAGTCAGTGTGAGATCTCATAGTACATTATTTTAATCCACTTAACAATTATTCTGTACACACAGTCAGTGTGAGATCTCATAGTACATTATTTGAATCCATTTAACAATCCATTTAACAATTAACAATTATTTAACAATTATTTAACAATTTAACAATTATTCTGTACACACAGTCAGTGTGTGATCTCATAGTGCATTATTTGAATCCACTTAACAATTATTCTGAACACACAGTCAGTGTGAGATCTCATAGTACATTATTTTAATCCATTTAACAATTATTCTGTACACACATTATTCTGTACACACAGTCAGTGTGAGATCTCATAGTACATTATTTGAATCCATTTAACAATTATTCTGTACACACAGTCAGTGTGTGATCTCATAGTGCATTATTTGAATCCACTTAACAATTATTCTGTACACACAGTCAGTGTGTGATCTCATAGTGCATTATTTGAAACCACTTAACAATTATTCTGTACACACAGTCAGTGTGAGATCTCATAGTACATTATTTTAATCCACTTAACAATTATTCTGTACACACAGTCAGTGTGAGATCTCATAGTACATTATTTGAATCCACTTAACAATTATTCTGTACACACAGTCAGTGTGAGATCTCATAGTACATTATTTGAATCCACTTAACAATTATTCTGAACACACAGTCAGTGTGAGATCTCATAGTACATTATTTGAATCCACTTAACACTTGTTCTGAACACACAGTCAGTGTGTGATCTCAGTGCATTATTTGAATCCACTTAACACTTGTTCTGAACACACAGTCAGTGTGTGATCTCATAGTGCATTATTTGAATCCACTTAACACTTGTTCTGAACACACAGTCAGTGTGTGATCTCATAGTGCATTATTTGAATCCACTTAACACTTGTTCTGAACACACAGTCAGTGTGAGATCTCATAGTACATTATTTGAATCCACTTAACAATTATTCTGAACACACAGTCAGTGTGTGATCTCATAGTGCATTATTTGAATCCACTTAACAATTATTCTGAACACACAGTCAGTATGTGATCTCATAGTGCATTATTTGAATCCACTTAACAATTATTCTGAACACACAGTCAGTGTGTGATCTCATAGTGCATTATTTGAATCCACTTAACACTTGTTCTGAACACACAGTCAGTATGTGATCTCATAGTGCATTATTTTAATCCACTTAACACTTGTTCTGAACACACAGTCAGTGTGTGATCTCATAGTGCATTATTTGAATCCACTTAACAATTATTCTGTACACACAGTCAGTGTGTTATCTCATAGTGCATTATTTGAATCCACTTAACAATTATTCTGAACACACAGTCAGTGTGTGATCTCATAGTGCATTATTTGAATCCACTTAACAATTATTCTGAACACACAGTCAGTGTGTGATCTCATAGTACATTATTTTAATCCACTTAACAATTATTCTGTACACACAGTCAGTGTGTGATCTCATAGTGCATTATTTGAAACCACTTAACAATTATTCTGTACACACAGTCAGTGTGAGATCTCATAGTACATTATTTGAATCCACTTAACAATTATTCTGAACAAACAGTCAGTGTGTGATCTCATAGTACATTATTTGAATCCACTTAACACTTGTTCTGAACACACAGTCAGTGTGTGATCTCATAGTGCATTATTTGAATCCACTTAACAATTATTCTGTACACACAGTCAGTGTGTTATCTCATAGTGCATTATTTGAATCCACTTAACAATTATTCTGAACACACAGTCAGTGTGTGATCTCATAGTGCATTATTTGAATCCACTTAACAATTATTCTGAACACACAGTCAGTATGTGATCTCATAGTGCATTATTTGAATCCACTTAACAATTATTCTGAACACACAGTCAGTGTGTGATCTCATAGTGCATTATTTGAATCCACTTAACACTTGTTCTGAACACACAGTCAGTATGTGATCTCATAGTGCATTATTTTAATCCACTTAACACTTGTTCTGAACACACAGTCAGTGTGTGATCTCATAGTGCATTATTTGAATCCACTTAACAATTATTCTGTACACACAGTCAGTGTGTTATCTCATAGTGCATTATTTGAATCCACTTAACAATTATTCTGAACACACAGTCAGTGTGTGATCTCATAGTGCATTATTTGAATCCACTTAACAATTATTCTGAACACACAGTCAGTGTGTGATCTCATAGTACATTATTTTAATCCACTTAACAATTATTCTGTACACACAGTCAGTGTGTGATCTCATAGTGCATTATTTGAAACCACTTAACAATTATTCTGTACACACAGTCAGTGTGAGATCTCATAGTACATTATTTGAATCCACTTAACAATTATTCTGAACAAACAGTCAGTGTGTGATCTCATAGTACATTATTTGAATCCACTTAACACTTGTTCTGAACACACAGTCAGTGTGTGATCTCATAGTGCATTATTTGAATCCACTTAACAATTATTCTGTACACACAGTCAGTGTGTTATCTCATAGTGCATTATTTGAATCCACTTAACAATTATTCTGAACACACAGTCAGTGTGTGATCTCATAGTGCATTATTTGAATCCACTTAACAATTATTCTGAACACACAGTCAGTGTGTGATCTCATAGTACATTATTTGAATCCACTTAACACTTGTTCTGAACACACAGTCAGTGTGTGATATCATAGTGCATTATTTGAATCCACTTAACACTTGTTCTGAACACACAGTCAGTGTGTGATCTCATAGTGCATTATTTGAATCCACTTAACAATTATTCTGAACACACAGTCAGTGTGTGATCTCATAGTACATTATTTGAATCCACTTAACACTTGTTCTGAGCACACAGTCAGTGTGTGATCTCATAGTGCATTATTTGAATCCACTTAACAATTATTCTGTACACACAGTCAGTGTGTTATCTCATAGTGCATTATTTGAATCCACTTAACAATTATTCTGAACACACAGTCAGTGTGTGATCTCATAGTGCATTATTTGAATCCACTTAACAATTATTCTGAACACACAGTCAGTGTGTGATCTCATAGTACATTATTTGAATCCACTTAACACTTGTTCTGAACACACAGTCAGTGTGTGATATCATAGTGCATTATTTGAATCCACTTAACACTTGTTCTGAACACACAGTCAGTGTGTGATCTCATAGTGCATTATTTGAATCCACTTAACAATTATTCTGAACACACAGTCAGTGTGTGATCTCATAGTACATTATTTGAATCCACTTAACACTTGTTCTGAACACACAGTCAGTGTGTGATATCATAGTGCATTATTTGAATCCACTTAACAATTATTCTGAACACACAGTCAGTGTGTGATCTCATAGTGCATTATTTGAATCCACTTAACAATTATTCTGAACACACAGTCAGTGTGTGATCTCATAGTACATTATTTGAATCCACTTAACACTTGTTCTGAACACACAGTCGGTGTGTGATATCATAGTGCATTATTTGAATCCACTTGACACTTGTTCTGAACACACAGTCAGTGTGTGATATCATAGTGCATTATTTGAATCCACTTAACACTTGTTCTGAACACACAGTCAGTGTGTGATCTCATAGTGCATTATTTGAATCCACTTAACACTTGTTCTGGACACACAGTCAGTGTGTGATCTCATAGTGCATTATTTGAATCCACTTAACAATTATTCTGTACACACAGTCAGTGTGAGATCTCATAGTACATTATTTTAATCCACTTAACAATTATTCTGTACACACAGTCAGTGTGAGATCTCATAGTACATTATTTGAATCCATTTAACAATTGTTCTGAACACACAGTCAGTGAGATCTCATAGTACATTATTTGAATCCATTTAACACTTGTTCTGAACACACAGTCAGTGTGTGATCTCATAGTGCATTATTTGAATCCACTTAACAATTATTCTGTACACACAGTCAGTGTGAGATCTCATAGTACATTATTTGAATCCATTTAACAATTGTTCTGAACACACAGTCAGTGTGTGATCTCATAGTGCATTATTTGAATCCACTTAACACTTGTTCTGAACACACAGTCAGTGTGAGATCTCATAGTACATTATTTGAATCCACTTAACAATTATTCTGTACACACAGTCAGTGTGAGATCTCATAGTACATTATTTTAATCCACTTAACAATTATTCTGTACACACAGTCAGTGTGAGATCTCATAGTGCATTATTTGAATCCACTTAACAATTATTCTGAACACACAGTCAGTGTGTGATCTCATAGTGCATTATTTGAATTCACTTAACAATTATTCTGAACACACAGTCAGTGTGTGATCTCATAGTGCATTATTTGAATCCACTTAACAATTATTCTGAACACACAGTCAGTGTGTGATCTCATAGTACATTATTTGAATCCACTTGACTCTTGTTCTGAACACACAGTCAGTGAGATCTCATAGTGCATTATTTTAATCCACTTAACAATTATTCTGTACACACAGTCAGTGTGTTATCTCATAGTGCATTATTTGAATCCACTTAACAATTATTCTGAACACACAGTCAGTGTGTGATCTCATAGTGCATTATTTGAATCCACTTAACAATTATTCTGAACACACAGTCAGTGTGTGATCTCATAGTACATTATTTTAATCCACTTAACAATTATTCTGTACACACAGTCAGTGTGTGATCTCATAGTGCATTATTTGAAACCACTTAACAATTATTCTGTACACACAGTCAGTGTGAGATCTCATAGTACATTATTTGAATCCACTTAACACTTGTTCTGAACACACAGTCAGTGTGTGATCTCATAGTGCATTATTTGAATCCACTTAACAATTATTCTGTACACACAGTCAGTGTGTTATCTCATAGTGCATTATTTGAATCCACTTAACAATTATTCTGAACACACAGTCAGTGTGTGATCTCATAGTGCATTATTTGAATCCACTTAACAATTATTCTGAACACACAGTCAGTGTGTGATCTCATAGTACATTATTTGAATCCACTTAACACTTGTTCTGAACACACAGTCAGTGTGTGATATCATAGTGCATTATTTGAATCCACTTAACACTTGTTCTGAACACACAGTCAGTGTGTGATCTCATAGTGCATTATTTGAATCCACTTAACAATTATTCTGAACACACAGTCAGTGTGTGATCTCATAGTACATTATTTGAATCCACTTAACACTTGTTCTGAGCACACAGTCAGTGTGTGATCTCATAGTGCATTATTTGAATCCACTTAACAATTATTCTGTACACACAGTCAGTGTGTTATCTCATAGTGCATTATTTGAATCCACTTAACAATTATTCTGAACACACAGTCAGTGTGTGATCTCATAGTGCATTATTTGAATCCACTTAACAATTATTCTGAACACACAGTCAGTGTGTGATCTCATAGTACATTATTTGAATCCACTTAACACTTGTTCTGAACACACAGTCACTGTGTGATATCATAGTGCATTATTTGAATCCACTTAACACTTGTTCTGAACACACAGTCAGTGTGTGATCTCAGTGCATTATTTGAATCCACTTAACAATTATTCTGAACACACAGTCAGTGTGTGATCTCATAGTACATTATTTGAATCCACTTAACACTTGTTCTGAACACACAGTCAGTGTGTGATATCATAGTGCATTATTTGAATCCACTTAACAATTATTCTGAACACACAGTCAGTGTGTGATCTCATAGTGCATTATTTGAATCCACTTAACAATTATTCTGAACACACAGTCAGTGTGTGATCTCATAGTACATTATTTGAATCCACTTAACACTTGTTCTGAACACACAGTCGGTGTGTGATATCATAGTGCATTATTTGAATCCACTTGACACTTGTTCTGAACACACAGTCAGTGTGTGATATCATAGTGCATTATTTGAATCCACTTAACACTTGTTCTGAACACACAGTCAGTGTGTGATCTCATAGTGCATTATTTGAATCCACTTAACACTTGTTCTGGACACACAGTCAGTGTGTGATCTCATAGTGCATTATTTGAATCCACTTAACAATTATTCTGTACACACAGTCAGTGTGAGATCTCATAGTACATTATTTTAATCCACTTAACAATTATTCTGTACACACAGTCAGTGTGAGATCTCATAGTACATTATTTGAATCCATTTAACAATTGTTCTGAACACACAGTCAGTGAGATCTCATAGTACATTATTTGAATCCATTTAACACTTGTTCTGAACACACAGTCAGTGTGTGATCTCATAGTGCATTATTTGAATCCACTTAACAATTATTCTGTACACACAGTCAGTGTGAGATCTCATAGTACATTATTTGAATCCATTTAACAATTGTTCTGAACACACAGTCAGTGTGTGATCTCATAGTGCATTATTTGAATCCACTTAACACTTGTTCTGAACACACAGTCAGTGTGAGATCTCATAGTACATTATTTGAATCCACTTAACAATTATTCTGTACACACAGTCAGTGTGAGATCTCATAGTACATTATTTTAATCCACTTAACAATTATTCTGTACACACAGTCAGTGTGAGATCTCATAGTGCATTATTTGAATCCACTTAACAATTATTCTGAACACACAGTCAGTGTGTGATCTCATAGTGCATTATTTGAATCCACTTAACAATTATTCTGAACACACAGTCAGTGTGTGATCTCATAGTGCATTATTTGAATCCACTTAACAATTATTCTGAACACACAGTCAGTGTGTGATCTCATAGTACATTATTTGAATCCACTTGACTCTTGTTCTGAACACACAGTCAGTGAGATCTCATAGTGCATTATTTTAATCCACTTAAAAATTATTCTGAACACACAGTCAGTGAGATCTCATAGTGTATTATTTGAATCCACTTGACACTTGTTCTGAACACACAGTCAGTGAGATCTCATAGTGCATTATTTGAATCCACTTGACACTTGTTCTGAACACACAGTCAGTGAGATCTCATAGTGCATTATTTTAATCCACTTAACAATTATTCTGAACACACAGTCAGTGAGATCTCATAGTGCATTATTTGAATCCACTTAACACTTGTTCTGAACACACAGTCAGTGTGTGATCTCATAGTGCATTATTTGAATCCACTTAACAATTATTCTGTACACACAGTCAGTGTGTGATCTCATAGTGCATTATTTGAATCCACTTAACAATTATTCTGAACACACAGTCAGTGTGTGATATCATAGTGCATTATTTGAATCCACTTAACAATTATTCTGAACACACAGTCAGTGTGTGATCTCATAGTGCATTATTTGAATCCACTTAACAATTATTCTGAACACACAGTCAGTGTGTGATCTCATAGTGCATTATTTGAATCCACTTAACAATTATTCTGTACACACAGTCAGTGTGTGATCTCATAGTGCATTATTTGAATCCACTTAACAATTATTCTGAACACACAGTCAGTGTGTGATCTCATAGTGCATTATTTGAATCCACTTAACAATTATTCTGAACACACAGTCAGTGTGTGATCTCATAGTACATTATTTGAATCCACTTAACACTTGTTCTGAACACACAGTCAGTGTGTGATATCATAGTGCATTATTTGAATCCACTTAACACTTGTTCTGAACACACAGTCAGTGTGTGATCTCATAGTGCATTATTTGAATCCACTTAACAATTATTCTGAACACACAGTCAGTGTGTGATCTCATAGTGCATTATTTGAATCCACTTAACAATTATTCTGAACACACAGTCAGTGTGTGATCTCATAGTACATTATTTGAATCCACTTAACACTTGTTCTGAACACACAGTCAGTGTGTGATATCATAGTGCATTATTTGAATCCACTTGACACTTGTTCTGAACACACAGTCAGTGTGTGATATCATAGTGCATTATTTGAATCCACTTAACACTTGTTCTGAACACACAGTCAGTGTGTGATCTCATAGTGCATTATTTGAATCCACTTAACACTTGTTCTGAACACACAGTCAGTGTGTGATCTCATAGTGCATTATTTGAATCCACTTAACAATTATTCTGTACACACAGTCAGTGTGAGATCTCATAGTACATTATTTTAATCCACTTAACAATTATTCTGTACACACAGTCAGTGTGAGATCTCATAGTACATTATTTGAATCCACTTAACACTTGTTCTGAACACACAGTCAGTGTGTGATCTCATAGTGCATTATTTGAATCCACTTAACACTTGTTCTGAACACACAGTCAGTGTGAGATCTCATAGTGCATTATTTGAATCCACTTAACAATTATTCTGTACACACAGTCAGTGTGAGATCTCATAGTACATTATTTTAATCCACTTAACAATTATTCTGTACACACAGTCAGTGTGAGATCTCATAGTACATTATTTGAATCCATTTAACAATTGTTCTGAACACACAGTCAGTGAGATCTCATAGTACATTATTTGAATCCATTTAACAATTGTTCTGAACACACAGTCAGTGTGTGATCTCATAGTGCATTATTTGAATCCACTTAACACTTGTTCTGAACACACAGTCAGTGTGAGATCTCATAGTACATTATTTGAATCCACTTAACAATTATTCTGAACACACAGTCAGTGTGTGATCTCATAGTGCATTATTTGAATCCACTTAACAATTATTCTGAACACACAGTCAGTATGTGATCTCATAGTGCATTATTTTAATCCACTTAACAATTATTCTGAACACACAGTCAGTGAGATCTCATAGTACATTATTTGAATCCATTTAACAATTATTCTGTACACACAGTCAGTGTGAAATCTCATAGTTCATTATTTGAATCCACTTGACACTTGTTCTGAACACACAGTCAGTGTGAGATCTCATTGTACATTTTTTGAATCCACTTAACACTTGTTCTGAACACACAGTCAGTGTGAAATCTCATAGTTCATTATTTGAATCCACTTGACACTTGTTCTGAACACACAGTCAGTGTGTGATCTCATAGTGCATTATTTGAATCCATTTAACAATTATTCTGTACACACAGTCAGTGTGAGATCTCATAGTACATTATTTGAATCCACTTGACACTTGTTCTGAACACACAGTCAGTGTGAGATCTCATAGTACATTATTTGAATCCACTTGACACTTGTTCTGAACACACAGTCAGTCTGAGATCTCATAGTACATTATTTGAATCCATTTAACAATTATTCTGTACACACAGTCAGTGTGAAATCTCATAGTTCATTATTTGAATCCATTTAACAATTATTCTGTACACACAGTCAGTGTGAAATCTCATAGTTCATTATTTGAATCCATTTAACAATTATTCTGTACACACAGTCAGTGTGAGATCTCATAGTGCATTATTTGAATCCACTTAACACTTGTTCTGAACACACAGTCAGTGTGAGATCTCATAGTACATTATTTGAATCCATTTAACAATTGTTCTGAACACACAGTCAGTGAGATCTCATAGTACATTATTTGAATCCATTTAACACTTGTTCTGAACACACAGTCAGTGTGTGATCTCATAGTGCATTATTTTAATCCACTTAACAATTATTTTGTACACACAGTCAGTGTGAGATCTCATAGTACATTATTTGAATCCATTTAACAATTGTTCTGAACACACAGTCAGTGTGTGATCTCATAGTGCATTATTTGAATCCACTTAACACTTGTTCTGAACACACAGTCAGTGTGAGATCTCATAGTACATTATTTGAATCCACTTAACAATTATTCTGAACACACAGTCAGTGTGTGATCTCATAGTGCATTATTTGAATCCACTTAACAATTATTCTGAACACACAGTCAGTATGTGATCTCATAGTGCATTATTTGAATCCACTTAACAATTATTCTGAACACACAGTCAGTGTGTGATCTCATAGTGCATTATTTGAATCCACTTAACAATTATTCTGAACACACAGTCAGTGAGATCTCATAGTACATTATTTGAATCCACTTAACAATTATTCTGAACACACAGTCAGTGAGATCTCATAGTACATTATTTTAATCCACTTGACACTTGTTCTGAACACACAGTCAGTATGTGATCTCATAGTGCATTATTTTAATCCACTTAACACTTGTTCTGAACACACAGTCAGTGTGTGATCTCATAGTGCATTATTTGAATCCACTTAACACTTGTTCTGAACACACAGTCAGTGTGTGATCTCATAGTGCATTATTTGAATCCACTTAACAATTATTCTGTACACACAGTCAGTGTGAGATCTCATAGTACATTATTTTAATCCACTTAACAATTATTCTGTACACACAGTCAGTGTGTGATCTCATAGTGCATTATTTGAATCCACTTAACACTTGTTCTGAACACACAGTCAGTGTGTGATCTCATAGTGCATTATTTGAATCCACTTAACAATTATTCTGTACACACAGTCAGTGTGAGATCTCATAGTACATTATTTGAATCCATTTAACAATTATTCTGAACACACAGTCAGTGTGAGATCTCATAGTGCATTATTTTAATCCACTTAACACTTGTTCTGAACACACAGTCAGTGTGTGATCTCATAGTGCATTATTTGAATCCACTTAACACTTGTTCTGAACACACAGTCAGTGTGTGATCTCATAGTGCATTATTTGAATCCACTTAACAATTATTCTGTACACACAGTCAGTGTGAGATCTCATAGTACATTATTTGAATCCATTTAACAATTGTTCTGAACACACAGTCAGTGAGATCTCATAGTACATTATTTGAATCCACTTAACACTTGTTCTGAACACACAGTCAGTGTGTGATCTCATAGTGCATTATTTGAATCCACTTAACACTTGTTCTGAACACACAGTCAGTGTGTGATCTCATAGTGCATTATTTGAATCCACTTAACAATTATTCTGTACACACAGTCAGTGTGAGATCTCATAGTGCATTATTTTAATCCACTTAACACTTGTTCTGAACACACAGTCAGTGTGTGATCTCATAGTGCATTATTTGAATCCACTTAACACTTGTTCTGAACACACAGTCAGTGTGTGATCTCATAGTGCATTATTTGAATCCACTTAACAATTATTCTGTACACACAGTCAGTGTGAGATCTCATAGTGCATTATTTTAATCCACTTAACACTTGTTCTGAACACACAGTCAGTGTGTGATCTCATAGTGCATTATTTGAATCCACTTAACACTTGTTCTGAACACACAGTCAGTGTGTGATCTCATAGTGCATTATTTGAATCCACTTAACAATTATTCTGTACACACAGTCAGTGTGAGATCTCATAGTACATTATTTGAATCCATTTAACAATTGTTCTGAACACACAGTCAGTGAGATCTCATAGTACATTATTTGAATCCACTTAACACTTGTTCTGAACACACAGTCAGTGTGTGATCTCATAGTGCATTATTTGAATCCACTTAACACTTGTTCTGAACACACAGTCTGTGTGTGATCTCATAGTGCATTATTTGAATCCCCTTAACACTTGTTCTGAACACACAGTCAGTGTGAGATCTCATAGTACATTATTTGAATCCACTTAACAATTATTCTGAACACACAGTCAGTGTGTGATCTCATAGTGCATTATTTGAATCCACTTAACAATTATTCTGAACACACAGTCAGTATGTGATCTCATAGTGCATTATTTGAATCCACTTAACAATTATTCTGAACACACAGTCAGTGTGTGATCTCATAGTGCATTATTTGAATCCACTTAACAATTATTCTGAACACACAGTCAGTGAGATTTCATAGTACATTATTTTAATCCACTTGACACTTGTTCTGAACACACAGTCAGTATGTGATCTCATAGTGCATTATTTTAATCCACTTAACACTTGTTCTGAACACACAGTCAGTGTGTGATCTCATAGTGCATTATTTGAATCCACTTAACACTTGTTCTGAACACACAGTCAGTGTGTGATCTCATAGTGCATTATTTGAATCCACTTAACAATTATTCTGTACACACAGTCAGTGTGAGATCTCATAGTACATTATTTTAATCCACTTAACAATTATTCTGTACACACAGTCAGTGTGAGATCTCATAGTACATTATTTGAATCCATTTAACAATTGTTCTGAACACACAGTCAGTGAGATCTCATAGTACATTATTTGAATCCATTTAACACTTGTTCTGAACACACAGTCAGTGTGTGATCTCATAGTGCATTATTTGAATCCACTTAACAATTATTCTGTACACACAGTCAGTGTGAGATCTCATAGTACATTATTTGAATCCATTTAACAAT
Organism: Romanogobio albipinnatus; assembly: GCA_023566225.1. Classification (NCBI taxonomy): domain Eukaryota; kingdom Metazoa; phylum Chordata; class Actinopteri; order Cypriniformes; family Gobionidae; genus Romanogobio; species Romanogobio albipinnatus. Next base: position 11,064,082 of record CM042245.1, read on the forward strand.
TGTTCTGAACACACAGTCAGTGTGTGATCTCATAGTGCATTATTTGAATCCACTTAACACTTGTTTTGAACACACAGTCAGTGAGATCTCATAGTGTATTATTTGAATCCACTTGACACTTGTTCTGAACACACAGTCAGTGAGATCTCATAGTGCATTATTTGAATCCACTTGACACTTGTTCTGAACACACAGTCAGTGTGTGATCTCATAGTGCATTATTTGAATCCACTTAACAATTATTCTGTACACACAGTCAGTGTGAGATCTCATAGTACATTATTTGAATCCATTTAACAATTGTTCTGAACACACAGTCAGTGTGTGATCTCATAGTGCATTATTTGAATCCACTTAACACTTGTTTTGAACACACAGTCAGTGAGATCTCATAGTGTATTATTTGAATCCACTTGACACTTGTTCTGAACACACAGTCAGTGAGATCTCATAGTGCATTATTTTAATCCACTTAACAATTATTCTGAACACACAGTCAGTGAGATCTCATAGTGCATTATTTGAATCCACTTAACACTTGTTCTGAACACACAGTCAGTGTGTGATCTCATAGTGCATTATTTGAATCCACTTAACAATTATTCTGTACACACAGTCAGTGTGTGATCTCATAGTGCATTATTTGAATCCACTTAACAATTATTCTGAACACACAGTCAGTGTGTGATCTCATAGTGCATTATTTGAATCCACTTAACAATTATTCTGAACACACAGTCAGTGTGTGATATCATAGTGCATTATTTGAATCCACTTAACAATTATTCTGAACACACAGTCAGTGTGTGATCTCATAGTGCATTATTTGAATCCACTTAACAATTATTCTGAACACACAGTCAGTGTGTGATCTCATAGTGCATTATTTGAATCCACTTAACAATTATTCTGTACACACAGTCAGTGTGTGATCTCATAGTGCATTATTTGAATCCACTTAACAATTATTCTGAACACACAGTCAGTGTGTGATCTCATAGTGCATTATTTGAATCCACTTAACAATTATTCTGAACACACAGTCAGTGTGTGATCTCATAGTACATTATTTGAATCCACTTAACACTTGTTCTGAACACACAGTCAGTGTGTGATATCATAGTGCATTATTTGAATCCACTTAACAATTATTCTGAACACACAGTCAGTGTGTGATCTCATAGTGCATTATTTGAATCCACTTAACAATTATTCTGAACACACAGTCAGTGTGTGATCTCATAGTACATTATTTGAATCCACTTAACACTTGTTCTGAACACACAGTCAGTGTGTGATATCATAGTGCATTATTTGAATCCACTTGACACTTGTTCTGAACACACAGTCAGTGTGTGATATCATAGTGCATTATTTGAATCCACTTAACACTTGTTCTGAACACACAGTCAGTGTGTGATCTCATAGTACATTATTTGAATCCATTTAACAATTATTCTGTACACACAGTCAGTGTGAAATCTCATAGTTCATTATTTGAATCCACTTGACACTTGTTCTGAACACACAGTCAGTGAGATCTCATAGTACATTATTTGAATCCACTTAACACTTGTTCTGAACACACAGTCAGTGTGAAATCTCATAGTTCATTATTTGAATCCACTTGACACTTGTTCTGAACACACAGTCAGTGTGTGATCTCATAGTGCATTATTTGAATCCATTTAACAATTATTCTGTACACACAGTCAGTGTGAGATCTCATAGTACATTATTTGAATCCACTTGACACTTGTTCTGAACACACAGTCAGTGTGAGATCTCATAGTACATTATTTGAATCCACTTGACACTTGTTCTGAACACACAGTCAGTCTGAGATCTCATAGTACATTATTTGAATCCATTTAACAATTATTCTGTACACACAGTCAGTGTGAAATCTCATAGTTCATTATTTGAATCCATTTAACAATTATTCTGTACACACAGTCAGTGTGAAATCTCATAGTTCATTATTTGAATCCATTTAACAATTATTCTGTACACACAGTCAGTGTGAGATCTCATAGTGCATTATTTGAATCCACTTAACACTTGTTCTGAACACACAGTCAGTGTGAGATCTCATAGTACATTATTTGAATCCATTTAACAATTGTTCTGAACACACAGTCAGTGAGATCTCATAGTACATTATTTGAATCCATTTAACAATTGTTCTGAACACACAGTCAGTGTGTGATCTCATAGTGCATTATTTGAATCCACTTAACACTTGTTCTGAACACACAGTCAGTGTGAGATCTCATAGTACATTATTTGAATCCACTTAACAATTATTCTGAACACACAGTCAGTGTGTGATCTCATAGTGCATTATTTGAATCCACTTAACAATTATTCTGAACACACAGTCAGTATGTGATCTCATAGTGCATTATTTGAATCCACTTAACAATTATTCTGAACACACAGTCAGTGTGTGATCTCATAGTGCATTATTTGAATCCACTTAACAATTATTCTGAACACACAGTCAGTGAGATCTCATAGTACATTATTTGAATCCACTTAACAATTATTCTGAACACACAGTCAGTGAGATCTCATAGTACATTATTTTAATCCACTTGACACTTGTTCTGAACACACAGTCAGTATGTGATCTCATAGTGCATTATTTTAATCCACTTAACACTTGTTCTGAACACACAGTCAGTGTGTGATCTCATAGTGCATTATTTGAATCCACTTAACACTTGTTCTGAACACACAGTCAGTGTGTGATCTCATAGTGCATTATTTGAATCCACTTAACAATTATTCTGTACACACAGTCAGTGTGAGATCTCATAGTACATTATTTTAATCCACTTAACAATTATTCTGTACACACAGTCAGTGTGTGATCTCATAGTGCATTATTTGAATCCACTTAACACTTGTTCTGAACACACAGTCAGTGTGTGATCTCATAGTGCATTATTTGAATCCACTTAACAATTATTCTGTACACACAGTCAGTGTGAGATCTCATAGTACATTATTTGAATCCATTTAACAATTGTTCTGAACACACAGTCAGTGAGATCTCATAGTGCATTATTTTAATCCACTTAACACTTGTTCTGAACACACAGTCAGTGTGTGATCTCATAGTGCATTATTTGAATCCACTTAACACTTGTTCTGAACACACAGTCAGTGTGTGATCTCATAGTGCATTATTTGAATCCACTTAACAATTATTCTGTACACACAGTCAGTGTGAGATCTCATAGTGCATTATTTTAATCCACTTAACACTTGTTCTGAACACACAGTCAGTGTGTGATCTCATAGTGCATTATTTGAATCCACTTAACACTTGTTCTGAACACACAGTCAGTGTGTGATCTCATAGTGCATTATTTGAATCCACTTAACAATTATTCTGTACACACAGTCAGTGTGAGATCTCATAGTACATTATTTGAATCCATTTAACAATTGTTCTGAACACACAGTCAGTGAGATCTCATAGTACATTATTTGAATCCACTTAACACTTGTTCTGAACACACAGTCAGTGTGTGATCTCATAGTGCATTATTTGAATCCACTTAACACTTGTTCTGAACACACAGTCTGTGTGTGATCTCATAGTGCATTATTTGAATCCCCTTAACACTTGTTCTGAACACACAGTCAGTGTGAGATCTCATAGTACATTATTTGAATCCACTTAACAATTATTCTGAACACACAGTCAGTGTGTGATCTCATAGTGCATTATTTGAATCCACTTAACAATTATTCTGAACACACAGTCAGTATGTGATCTCATAGTGCATTATTTGAATCCACTTAACAATTATTCTGAACACACAGTCAGTGTGTGATCTCATAGTGCATTATATGAATCCACTTAACAATTATTCTGAACACACAGTCAGTGAGATTTCATAGTACATTATTTTAATCCACTTGACACTTGTTCTGAACACACAGTCAGTATGTGATCTCATAGTGCATTATTTTAATCCACTTAACACTTGTTCTGAACACACAGTCAGTGTGTGATCTCATAGTGCATTATTTGAATCCACTTAACACTTGTTCTGAACACACAGTCAGTGTGTGATCTCATAGTGCATTATTTGAATCCACTTAACAATTATTCTGTACACACAGTCAGTGTGAGATCTCATAGTACATTATTTTAATCCACTTAACAATTATTCTGTACACACAGTCAGTGTGAGATCTCATAGTACATTATTTGAATCCATTTAACAATTGTTCTGAACACACAGTCAGTGAGATCTCATAGTACATTATTTGAATCCATTTAACACTTGTTCTGAACACACAGTCAGTGTGTGATCTCATAGTGCATTATTTGAATCCACTTAACAATTATTCTGTACACACAGTCAGTGTGAGATCTCATAGTACATTATTTGAATCCATTTAACAATTGTTCTGAACACACAGTCAGTGTGTGATCTCATAGTGCATTATTTGAATCCACTTAACACTTGTTTTGAACACACAGTCAGTGAGATCTCATAGTGTATTATTTGAATCCACTTGACACTTGTTCTGAACACACAGTCAGTGAGATCTCATAGTGCATTATTTGAATCCACTTGACACTTGTTCTGAACACACAGTCAGTGAGATCTCATAGTGCATTATTTTAATCCACTTAACAATTATTCTGAACACACAGTCAGTGAGATCTCATAGTGCATTATTTGAATCCACTTAACACTTGTTCTGAACACACAGTCAGTGTGTGATCTCATAGTGCATTATTTGAATCCACTTAACAATTATTCTGTACACACAGTCAGTGTGTGATCTCATAGTGCATTATTTGAATCCACTTAACAATTATTCTGAACACACAGTCAGTGTGTGATCTCATAGTGCATTATTTGAATCCACTTAACAATTATTCTGAACACACAGTCAGTGTGTGATATCATAGTGCATTATTTGAATCCACTTAACAATTATTCTGAACACACAGTCAGTGTGTGATCTCATAGTGCATTATTTGAATCCACTTAACAATTATTCTGAACACACAGTCAGTGTGTGATCTCATAGTGCATTATTTGAATCCACTTAACAATTATTCTGTACACACAGTCAGTGTGTGATCTCATAGTGCATTATTTGAATCCACTTAACAATTATTCTGAACACACAGTCAGTGTGTGATCTCATAGTACATTATTTGAATCCACTTAACACTTGTTCTGAACACACAGTCAGTGTGTGATATCATAGTGCATTATTTGAATCCACTTAACACTTGTTCTGAACACACAGTCAGTGTGTGATATCATAGTGCATTATTTGAATCCACTTAACAATTATTCTGAACACACAGTCAGTGTGTGATCTCATAGTGCATTATTTGAATCCACTTAACAATTATTCTGAACACACAGTCAGTGTGTGATCTCATAGTGCATTATTTGAATCCACTTGACACTTGTTCTGAACACACAGTCAGTGTGTGATATCATAGTGCATTATTTGAATCCACTTAACACTTGTTCTGAACACACAGTCAGTGTGTGATCTCATAGTGCATTATTTGAATCCACTTAACACTTGTTCTGAACACACAGTCAGTGTGTGATCTCATAGTGCATTATTTGAATCCACTTAACAATTATTCTGTACACACAGTCAGTGTGAGATCTCATAGTACATTATTTTAATCCACTTAACAATTATTCTGTACACACAGTCAGTGTGAGATCTCATAGTACATTATTTGAATCCATTTAACACTTGTTCTGAACACACAGTCAGTGTGTGATCTCATAGTGCATTATTTTAATCCACTTAACAATTATTCTGTACACACAGTCAGTGTGAGATCTCATAGTACATTATTTGAATCCATTTAACAATTGTTCTGAACACACAGTCAGTGTGTGATCTCATAGTGCATTATTTGAATCCACTTAACACTTGTTCTGAACACACAGTCAGTGTGAGATCTCATAGTACATTATTTGAATCCACTTAACAATTATTCTGAACACACAGTCAGTGTGTGATCTCATAGTGCATTATTTGAATCCACTTAACAATTATTCTGAACACACAGTCAGTATGTGATCTCATAGTGCATTATTTTAATCCACTTAACAATTATTCTGAACACACAGTCAGTGAGATCTCATAGTACATTATTTGAATCCATTTAACAATTATTCTGAACACACAGTCAGTGTGAGATCTCATTGTACATTTTTTGAATCCACTTAACACTTGTTCTGAACACACAGTCAGTGTGAAATCTCATAGTTCATTATTTGAATCCACTTGACACTTGTTCTGAACACACAGTCAGTGTGTGATCTCATAGTGCATTATTTGAATCCATTTAACAATTATTCTGTACACACAGTCAGTGTGAGATCTCATAGTACATTATTTGAATCCACTTGACACTTGTTCTGAACACACAGTCAGTGTGTGATCTCATAGTGCATTATTTGAATCCACTTAACACTTGTTCTGAACACACAGTCAGTGTGTGATCTCATAGTGCATTATTTGAATCCACTTAACAATTATTCTGTACACACAGTCAGTGTGAGATCTCATAGTACATTATTTTAATCCACTTAACAATTATTCTGTACACACAGTCAGTGTGAGATCTCATAGTACATTATTTGAATCCATTTAACAATTGTTCTGAACACACAGTCAGTGAGATCTCATAGTACATTATTTGAATCCATTTAACACTTGTTCTGAACACACAGTCAGTGTGTGATCTCATAGTGCATTATTTGAATCCACTTAACAATTATTCTGAACACACAGTCAGTGTGAGATCTCATAGTACATTATTTGAATCCATTTAACAATTGTTCTGAACACACAGTCAGTGTGTGATCTCATAGTGCATTATTTGAATCCACTTAACACTTGTTTTGAACACACAGTCAGTGTGAGATCTCATAGTACATTATTTGAATCCATTTAACAATTGTTCTGAACACACAGTCAGTGTGTGATCTCATAGTACATTATTTGAATCCACTTAACAATTATTCTGTACACACAGTCAGTGTGAGATCTCATAGTACATTATTTTAATCCACTTAACAATTATTCTGTACACACAGTCAGTGTGAGATCTCATAGTGCATTATTTGAATCCACTTAACAATTATTCTGAACACACAGTCAGTGTGTGATCTCATAGTGCATTATTTGAATCCACTTAACAATTATTCTGAACACACAGTCAGTGTGTGATCTCATAGTACATTATTTGAATCCACTTGACTCTTGTTCTGAACACACAGTCAGTGTGTGATCTCATAGTACATTATTTGAATCCACTTAACAATTATTCTGAACACACAGTCAGTGTGTGATCTCATAGTGCATTATTTGAATCCACTTAACAATTATTCTGAACACACAGTCAGTGTGAGATCTCATAGTACATTATTTGAATCCACTTGACTCTTGTTCTGAACACACAGTCAGTGTGTGATCTCATAGTACATTATTTGAATCCACTTAACAATTATTCTGAACACACAGTCAGTGTGTGATCTCATAGTGCATTATTTGAATCCACTTAACAATTATTCTGAACACACAGTCAGTGAGATCTCATAGTGCATTATTTGAATCCACTTAACAATTATTCTGTACACACAGTCAGTGTGAGATCTCATAGTACATTATTTTAATCCACTTAACAATTATTCTGAACACACAGTCAGTGTGTGATCTCATAGTGCATTATTTGAATCCACTTAACAATTATTCTGAACACACAGTCAGTGTGTGATCTCATAGTACATTATTTGAATCCACTTGACTCTTGTTCTGAACACACAGTCAGTGTGATCTCATAGTACATTATTTGAATCCACTTGACTCTTGTTCTGAACACACAGTCAGTGAGATCTCATAGTGCATTATTTTAATCCACTTAACAATTATTCTGAACACACAGTCAGTGAGATCTCATAGTGTATTATTTGAATCCACTTGACACTTGTTCTGAACACACAGTCAGTGAGATCTCATAGTGCATTATTTTAATCCACTTAACAATTATTCTGAACACACAGTCAGTGAGATCTCATAGTGCATTATTTGAATCCACTTGACACTTGTTCTGAACACACAGTCAGTGAGATCTCATAGTGCATTATTTTAATCCACTTAACAATTATTCTGAACACACAGTCAGTGAGATCTCATAGTGCATTATTTGAATCCACTTAACACTTGTTCTGAACACACAGTCAGTGTGTGATCTCATAGTGCATTATTTGAATCCACTTAACAATTATTCTGTACACACAGTCAGTGTGTGATCTCATAGTGCATTATTTGAATCCACTTAACAATTATTCTGAACACACAGTCAGTGTGTGATCTCATAGTGCATTATTTGAATCCACTTAACAATTATTCTGAACACACAGTCAGTGTGTGATATCATAGTGCATTATTTGAATCCACTTAACAATTATTCTGAACACACAGTCAGTGTGTGATCTCATAGTGCATTATTTGAATCCACTTAACAATTATTCTGAACACACAGTCAGTGTGTGATCTCATAGTGCATTATTTGAATCCACTTAACAATTATTCTGTACACACAGTCAGTGTGTGATCTCATAGTGCATTATTTGAATCCACTTAACAATTATTCTGAACACACAGTCAGTGTGTGATCTCATAGTGCATTATTTGAATCCACTTAACAATTATTCTGAACACACAGTCAGTGTGTGATCTCATAGTACATTATTTGAATCCACTTAACACTTGTTCTGAACACACAGTCAGTGTGTGATATCATAGTGCATTATTTGAATCCACTTAACACTTGTTCTGAACACACAGTCAGTGTGTGATATCATAGTGCATTATTTGAATCCACTTAACAATTATTCTGAACACACAGTCAGTGTGTGATCTCATAGTGCATTATTTGAATCCACTTAACAATTATTCTGAACACACAGTCAGTGTGTGATCTCATAGTACATTATTTGAATCCACTTAACACTTGTTCTGAACACACAGTCAGTGTGTGATATCATAGTGCATTATTTGAATCCACTTGACACTTGTTCTGAACACACAGTCAGTGTGTGATATCATAGTGCATTATTTGAATCCACTTAACACTTGTTCTGAACACACAGTCAGTGTGTGATCTCATAGTGCATTATTTGAATCCACTTAACACTTGTTCTGAACACACAGTCAGTGTGTGATCTCATAGTGCATTATTTGAATCCACTTAACAATTATTCTGTACACACAGTCAGTGTGAGATCTCATAGTACATTATTTTAATCCACTTAACAATTATTCTGTACACACAGTCAGTGTGAGATCTCATAGTACATTATTTGAATCCATTTAACAATTGTTCTGAACACACAGTCAGTGAGATCTCATAGTGCATTATTTTAATCCACTTAACAATTATTCTGAACACACAGTCAGTGTGTGATCTCATAGTGCATTATTTGAATCCACTTAACACTTGTTCTGAACACACAGTCAGTGTGAGATCTCATAGTACATTATTTGAATCCACTTAACAATTATTCTGAACACACAGTCAGTGTGTGATCTCATAGTGCATTATTTGAATCCACTTAACAATTATTCTGAACACACAGTCAGTATGTGATCTCATAGTGCATTATTTTAATCCACTTAACAATTATTCTGAACACACAGTCAGTGAGATCTCATAGTGTATTATTTGAATCCACTTGACACTTGTTCTGAACACACAGTCAGTGAGATCTCATAGTGCATTATTTTAATCCACTTAACAATTATTCTGAACACACAGTCAGTGAGATCTCATAGTGCATTATTTGAATCCACTTGACACTTGTTCTGAACACACAGTCAGTGAGATCTCATAGTGCATTATTTTAATCCACTTAACAATTATTCTGAACACACAGTCAGTGAGATCTCATAGTGCATTATTTGAATCCACTTAACACTTGTTCTGAACACACAGTCAGTGTGTGATCTCATAGTGCATTATTTGAATCCACTTAACAATTATTCTGTACACACAGTCAGTGTGTGATCTCATAGTGCATTATTTGAATCCACTTAACAATTATTCTGAACACACAGTCAGTGTGTGATCTCATAGTGCATTATTTGAATCCACTTAACAATTATTCTGAACACACAGTCAGTGTGTGATATCATAGTGCATTATTTGAATCCACTTAACAATTATTCTGAACACACAGTCAGTGTGTGATCTCATAGTGCATTATTTGAATCCACTTAACAATTATTCTGAACACACAGTCAGTGTGTGATCTCATAGTGCATTATTTGAATCCACTTAACAATTATTCTGTACACACAGTCAGTGTGTGATCTCATAGTGCATTATTTGAATCCACTTAACAATTATTCTGAACACACAGTCAGTGTGTGATCTCATAGTGCATTATTTGAATCCACTTAACAATTATTCTGAACACACAGTCAGTGTGTGATCTCATAGTACATTATTTGAATCCACTTAACACTTGTTCTGAACACACAGTCAGTGTGTGATATCATAGTGCATTATTTGAATCCACTTAACACTTGTTCTGAACACACAGTCAGTGTGTGATATCATAGTGCATTATTTGAATCCACTTAACAATTATTCTGAACACACAGTCAGTGTGTGATCTCATAGTGCATTATTTGAATCCACTTAACAATTATTCTGAACACACAGTCAGTGTGTGATCTCATAGTACATTATTTGAATCCACTTAACACTTGTTCTGAACACACAGTCAGTGTGTGATATCATAGTGCATTATTTGAATCCACTTGACACTTGTTCTGAACACACAGTCAGTGTGTGATATCATAGTGCATTATTTGAATCCACTTAACACTTGTTCTGAACACACAGTCAGTGTGTGATCTCATAGTGCATTATTTGAATCCACTTAACACTTGTTCTGAACACACAGTCAGTGTGTGATCTCATAGTGCATTATTTGAATCCACTTAACAATTATTCTGTACACACAGTCAGTGTGAGATCTCATAGTACATTATTTTAATCCACTTAACAATTATTCTGTACACACAGTCAGTGTGAGATCTCATAGTACATTATTTGAATCCATTTAACAATTGTTCTGAACACACAGTCAGTGAGATCTCATAGTACATTATTTGAATCCATTTAACACTTGTTCTGAACACACAGTCAGTGTGTGATCTCATAGTGCATTATTTTAATCCACTTAACAATTATTCTGTACACACAGTCAGTGTGAGATCTCATAGTACATTATTTGAATCCATTTAACAATTGTTCTGAACACACAGTCAGTGTGTGATCTCATAGTGCATTATTTGAATCCACTTAACACTTGTTCTGAACACACAGTCAGTGTGAGATCTCATAGTACATTATTTGAATCCACTTAACAATTATTCTGAACACACAGTCAGTGTGTGATCTCATAGTGCATTATTTGAATCCACTTAACAATTATTCTGAACACACAGTCAGTATGTGATCTCATAGTGCATTATTTTAATCCACTTAACAATTATTCTGAACACACAGTCAGTGAGATCTCATAGTACATTATTTGAATCCATTTAACAATTATTCTGAACACACAGTCAGTGTGAGATCTCATTGTACATTTTTTGAATCCACTTAACACTTGTTCTGAACACACAGTCAGTGTGAAATCTCATAGTTCATTATTTGAATCCACTTGACACTTGTTCTGAACACACAGTCAGTGTGTGATCTCATAGTGCATTATTTGAATCCATTTAACAATTATTCTGTACACACAGTCAGTGTGAGATCTCATAGTACATTATTTGAATCCACTTGACACTTGTTCTGAACACACAGTCAGTCTGAGATCTCATAGTACATTATTTGAATCCATTTAACAATTATTCTGTACACACAGTCAGTGTGAAATCTCATAGTTCATTATTTGAATCCATTTAACAATTATTCTGTACACACAGTCAGTGTGAAATCTCATAGTTCATTATTTGAATCCATTTAACAATTATTCTGTACACACAGTCAGTGTGAGATCTCATAGTGCATTATTTGAATCCACTTAACACTTGTTCTGAACACACAGTCAGTGTGAGATCTCATAGTACATTATTTGAATCCATTTAACAATTGTTCTGAACACACAGTCAGTGTGTGATCTCATAGTGCATTATTTTAATCCACTTAACAATTATTTTGTACACACAGTCAGTGTGAGATCTCATAGTACATTATTTGAATCCATTTAACAATTGTTCTGAACACACAGTCAGTGTGTGATCTCATAGTGCATTATTTGAATCCACTTAACACTTGTTCTGAACACACAGTCAGTGTGAGATCTCATAGTGCATTATTTTAATCCACTTAACACTTGTTCTGAACACACAGTCAGTGTGTGATCTCATAGTGCATTATTTGAATCCACTTAACACTTGTTCTGAACACACAGTCAGTGTGTGATCTCATAGTGCATTATTTGAATCCACTTAACAATTATTCTGTACACACAGTCAGTGTGAGATCTCATAGTACATTATTTGAATCCATTTAACAATTGTTCTGAACACACAGTCAGTGAGATCTCATAGTACATTATTTGAATCCACTTAACACTTGTTCTGAACACACAGTCAGTGTGTGATCTCATAGTGCATTATTTGAATCCACTTAACACTTGTTCTGAACACACAGTCTGTGTGTGATCTCATAGTGCATTATTTGAATCCCCTTAACACTTGTTCTGAACACACAGTCAGTGTGAGATCTCATAGTACATTATTTGAATCCACTTAACAATTATTCTGAACACACAGTCAGTGTGTGATCTCATAGTGCATTATTTGAATCCACTTAACAATTATTCTGAACACACAGTCAGTATGTGATCTCATAGTGCATTATTTGAATCCACTTAACAATTATTCTGAACACACAGTCAGTGTGTGATCTCATAGTGCATTATATGAATCCACTTAACAATTATTCTGAACACACAGTCAGTGAGATTTCATAGTACATTATTTTAATCCACTTGACACTTGTTCTGAACACACAGTCAGTATGTGATCTCATAGTGCATTATTTTAATCCACTTAACACTTGTTCTGAACACACAGTCAGTGTGTGATCTCATAGTGCATTATTTGAATCCACTTAACACTTGTTCTGAACACACAGTCAGTGTGTGATCTCATAGTGCATTATTTGAATCCACTTAACAATTATTCTGTACACACAGTCAGTGTGAGATCTCATAGTACATTATTTTAATCCACTTAACAATTATTCTGTACACACAGTCAGTGTGAGATCTCATAGTACATTATTTGAATCCATTTAACAATTGTTCTGAACACACAGTCAGTGAGATCTCATAGTACATTATTTGAATCCATTTAACACTTGTTCTGAACACACAGTCAGTGTGTGATCTCATAGTGCATTATTTGAATCCACTTAACAATTATTCTGTACACACAGTCAGTGTGAGATCTCATAGTACATTATTTGAATCCATTTAACAATTGTTCTGAACACACAGTCAGTGTGTGATCTCATAGTGCATTATTTGAATCCACTTAACACTTGTTTTGAACACACAGTCAGTGAGATCTCATAGTGTATTATTTGAATCCACTTGACACTTGTTCTGAACACACAGTCAGTGAGATCTCATAGTGCATTATTTGAATCCACTTGACACTTGTTCTGAACACACAGTCAGTGAGATCTCATAGTGCATTATTTTAATCCACTTAACAATTATTCTGAACACACAGTCAGTGAGATCTCATAGTGCATTATTTGAATCCACTTAACACTTGTTCTGAACACACAGTCAGTGTGTGATCTCATAGTGCATTATTTGAATCCACTTAACAATTATTCTGTACACACAGTCAGTGTGTGATCTCATAGTGCATTATTTGAATCCACTTAACAATTATTCTGAACACACAGTCAGTGTGTGATCTCATAGTGCATTATTTGAATCCACTTAACAATTATTCTGAACACACAGTCAGTGTGTGATATCATAGTGCATTATTTGAATCCACTTAACAATTATTCTGAACACACAGTCAGTGTGTGATCTCATAGTGCATTATTTGAATCCACTTAACAATTATTCTGAACACACAGTCAGTGTGTGATCTCATAGTGCATTATTTGAATCCACTTAACAATTATTCTGTACACACAGTCAGTGTGTGATCTCATAGTGCATTATTTGAATCCACTTAACAATTATTCTGAACACACAGTCAGTGTGTGATCTCATAGTACATTATTTGAATCCACTTAACACTTGTTCTGAACACACAGTCAGTGTGTGATATCATAGTGCATTATTTGAATCCACTTAACACTTGTTCTGAACACACAGTCAGTGTGTGATATCATAGTGCATTATTTGAATCCACTTAACAATTATTCTGAACACACAGTCAGTGTGTGATCTCATAGTGCATTATTTGAATCCACTTAACAATTATTCTGAACACACAGTCAGTGTGTGATCTCATAGTGCATTATTTGAATCCACTTGACACTTGTTCTGAACACACAGTCAGTGTGTGATATCATAGTGCATTATTTGAATCCACTTAACACTTGTTCTGAACACACAGTCAGTGTGTGATCTCATAGTGCATTATTTGAATCCACTTAACACTTGTTCTGAACACACAGTCAGTGTGTGATCTCATAGTGCATTATTTGAATCCACTTAACAATTATTCTGTACACACAGTCAGTGTGAGATCTCATAGTACATTATTTTAATCCACTTAACAATTATTCTGTACACACAGTCAGTGTGAGATCTCATAGTACATTATTTGAATCCATTTAACACTTGTTCTGAACACACAGTCAGTGTGTGATCTCATAGTGCATTATTTTAATCCACTTAACAATTATTCTGTACACACAGTCAGTGTGAGATCTCATAGTACATTATTTGAATCCATTTAACAATTGTTCTGAACACACAGTCAGTGTGTGATCTCATAGTGCATTATTTGAATCCACTTAACACTTGTTCTGAACACACAGTCAGTGTGAGATCTCATAGTACATTATTTGAATCCACTTAACAATTATTCTGAACACACAGTCAGTGTGTGATCTCATAGTGCATTATTTGAATCCACTTAACAATTATTCTGAACACACAGTCAGTATGTGATCTCATAGTGCATTATTTTAATCCACTTAACAATTATTCTGAACACACAGTCAGTGAGATCTCATAGTACATTATTTGAATCCATTTAACAATTATTCTGAACACACAGTCAGTGTGAGATCTCATTGTACATTTTTTGAATCCACTTAACACTTGTTCTGAACACACAGTCAGTGTGAAATCTCATAGTTCATTATTTGAATCCACTTGACACTTGTTCTGAACACACAGTCAGTGTGTGATCTCATAGTGCATTATTTGAATCCATTTAACAATTATTCTGTACACACAGTCAGTGTGAGATCTCATAGTACATTATTTGAATCCACTTGACACTTGTTCTGAACACACAGTCAGTGTGTGATCTCATAGTGCATTATTTGAATCCACTTAACACTTGTTCTGAACACACAGTCAGTGTGTGATCTCATAGTGCATTATTTGAATCCACTTAACAATTATTCTGTACACACAGTCAGTGTGAGATCTCATAGTACATTATTTTAATCCACTTAACAATTATTCTGTACACACAGTCAGTGTGAGATCTCATAGTACATTATTTGAATCCATTTAACAATTGTTCTGAACACACAGTCAGTGAGATCTCATAGTACATTATTTGAATCCATTTAACACTTGTTCTGAACACACAGTCAGTGTGTGATCTCATAGTGCATTATTTGAATCCACTTAACAATTATTCTGAACACACAGTCAGTGTGAGATCTCATAGTACATTATTTGAATCCATTTAACAATTGTTCTGAACACACAGTCAGTGTGTGATCTCATAGTGCATTATTTGAATCCACTTAACACTTGTTTTGAACACACAGTCAGTGTGAGATCTCATAGTACATTATTTGAATCCATTTAACAATTGTTCTGAACACACAGTCAGTGTGTGATCTCATAGTACATTATTTGAATCCACTTAACAATTATTCTGTACACACAGTCAGTGTGAGATCTCATAGTACATTATTTTAATCCACTTAACAATTATTCTGTACACACAGTCAGTGTGAGATCTCATAGTGCATTATTTGAATCCACTTAACAATTATTCTGAACACACAGTCAGTGTGTGATCTCATAGTGCATTATTTGAATCCACTTAACAATTATTCTGAACACACAGTCAGTGTGTGATCTCATAGTACATTATTTGAATCCACTTGACTCTTGTTCTGAACACACAGTCAGTGTGTGATCTCATAGTACATTATTTGAATCCACTTAACAATTATTCTGAACACACAGTCAGTGTGTGATCTCATAGTGCATTATTTGAATCCACTTAACAATTATTCTGAACACACAGTCAGTGTGAGATCTCATAGTACATTATTTGAATCCACTTGACTCTTGTTCTGAACACACAGTCAGTGTGTGATCTCATAGTACATTATTTGAATCCACTTAACAATTATTCTGAACACACAGTCAGTGTGTGATCTCATAGTGCATTATTTGAATCCACTTAACAATTATTCTGAACACACAGTCAGTGAGATCTCATAGTGCATTATTTGAATCCACTTAACAATTATTCTGTACACACAGTCAGTGTGAGATCTCATAGTACATTATTTTAATCCACTTAACAATTATTCTGAACACACAGTCAGTGTGTGATCTCATAGTGCATTATTTGAATCCACTTAACAATTATTCTGAACACACAGTCAGTGTGTGATCTCATAGTACATTATTTGAATCCACTTGACTCTTGTTCTGAACACACAGTCAGTGTGATCTCATAGTACATTATTTGAATCCACTTGACTCTTGTTCTGAACACACAGTCAGTGAGATCTCATAGTGCATTATTTTAATCCACTTAACAATTATTCTGAACACACAGTCAGTGAGATCTCATAGTGTATTATTTGAATCCACTTGACACTTGTTCTGAACACACAGTCAGTGAGATCTCATAGTGCATTATTTTAATCCACTTAACAATTATTCTGAACACACAGTCAGTGAGATCTCATAGTGCATTATTTGAATCCACTTGACACTTGTTCTGAACACACAGTCAGTGAGATCTCATAGTGCATTATTTTAATCCACTTAACAATTATTCTGAACACACAGTCAGTGAGATCTCATAGTGCATTATTTGAATCCACTTAACACTTGTTCTGAACACACAGTCAGTGTGTGATCTCATAGTGCATTATTTGAATCCACTTAACAATTATTCTGTACACACAGTCAGTGTGTGATCTCATAGTGCATTATTTGAATCCACTTAACAATTATTCTGAACACACAGTCAGTGTGTGATCTCATAGTGCATTATTTGAATCCACTTAACAATTATTCTGAACACACAGTCAGTGTGTGATATCATAGTGCATTATTTGAATCCACTTAACAATTATTCTGAACACACAGTCAGTGTGTGATCTCATAGTGCATTATTTGAATCCACTTAACAATTATTCTGAACACACAGTCAGTGTGTGATCTCATAGTGCATTATTTGAATCCACTTAACAATTATTCTGTACACACAGTCAGTGTGTGATCTCATAGTGCATTATTTGAATCCACTTAACAATTATTCTGAACACACAGTCAGTGTGTGATCTCATAGTGCATTATTTGAATCCACTTAACAATTATTCTGAACACACAGTCAGTGTGTGATCTCATAGTACATTATTTGAATCCACTTAACACTTGTTCTGAACACACAGTCAGTGTGTGATATCATAGTGCATTATTTGAATCCACTTAACACTTGTTCTGAACACACAGTCAGTGTGTGATATCATAGTGCATTATTTGAATCCACTTAACAATTATTCTGAACACACAGTCAGTGTGTGATCTCATAGTGCATTATTTGAATCCACTTAACAATTATTCTGAACACACAGTCAGTGTGTGATCTCATAGTACATTATTTGAATCCACTTAACACTTGTTCTGAACACACAGTCAGTGTGTGATATCATAGTGCATTATTTGAATCCACTTGACACTTGTTCTGAACACACAGTCAGTGTGTGATATCATAGTGCATTATTTGAATCCACTTAACACTTGTTCTGAACACACAGTCAGTGTGTGATCTCATAGTGCATTATTTGAATCCACTTAACACTTGTTCTGAACACACAGTCAGTGTGTGATCTCATAGTGCATTATTTGAATCCACTTAACAATTATTCTGTACACACAGTCAGTGTGAGATCTCATAGTACATTATTTTAATCCACTTAACAATTATTCTGTACACACAGTCAGTGTGAGATCTCATAGTACATTATTTGAATCCATTTAACAATTGTTCTGAACACACAGTCAGTGAGATCTCATAGTGCATTATTTTAATCCACTTAACAATTATTCTGAACACACAGTCAGTGTGTGATCTCATAGTGCATTATTTGAATCCACTTAACACTTGTTCTGAACACACAGTCAGTGTGAGATCTCATAGTACATTATTTGAATCCACTTAACAATTATTCTGAACACACAGTCAGTGTGTGATCTCATAGTGCATTATTTGAATCCACTTAACAATTATTCTGAACACACAGTCAGTATGTGATCTCATAGTGCATTATTTTAATCCACTTAACAATTATTCTGAACACACAGTCAGTGAGATCTCATAGTGTATTATTTGAATCCACTTGACACTTGTTCTGAACACACAGTCAGTGAGATCTCATAGTGCATTATTTTAATCCACTTAACAATTATTCTGAACACACAGTCAGTGAGATCTCATAGTGCATTATTTGAATCCACTTGACACTTGTTCTGAACACACAGTCAGTGAGATCTCATAGTGCATTATTTTAATCCACTTAACAATTATTCTGAACACACAGTCAGTGAGATCTCATAGTGCATTATTTGAATCCACTTAACACTTGTTCTGAACACACAGTCAGTGTGTGATCTCATAGTGCATTATTTGAATCCACTTAACAATTATTCTGTACACACAGTCAGTGTGTGATCTCATAGTGCATTATTTGAATCCACTTAACAATTATTCTGAACACACAGTCAGTGTGTGATCTCATAGTGCATTATTTGAATCCACTTAACAATTATTCTGAACACACAGTCAGTGTGTGATATCATAGTGCATTATTTGAATCCACTTAACAATTATTCTGAACACACAGTCAGTGTGTGATCTCATAGTGCATTATTTGAATCCACTTAACAATTATTCTGAACACACAGTCAGTGTGTGATCTCATAGTGCATTATTTGAATCCACTTAACAATTATTCTGTACACACAGTCAGTGTGTGATCTCATAGTGCATTATTTGAATCCACTTAACAATTATTCTGAACACACAGTCAGTGTGTGATCTCATAGTGCATTATTTGAATCCACTTAACAATTATTCTGAACACACAGTCAGTGTGTGATCTCATAGTACATTATTTGAATCCACTTAACACTTGTTCTGAACACACAGTCAGTGTGTGATATCATAGTGCATTATTTGAATCCACTTAACACTTGTTCTGAACACACAGTCAGTGTGTGATATCATAGTGCATTATTTGAATCCACTTAACAATTATTCTGAACACACAGTCAGTGTGTGATCTCATAGTGCATTATTTGAATCCACTTAACAATTATTCTGAACACACAGTCAGTGTGTGATCTCATAGTACATTATTTGAATCCACTTAACACTTGTTCTGAACACACAGTCAGTGTGTGATATCATAGTGCATTATTTGAATCCACTTGACACTTGTTCTGAACACACAGTCAGTGTGTGATATCATAGTGCATTATTTGAATCCACTTAACACTTGTTCTGAACACACAGTCAGTGTGTGATCTCATAGTGCATTATTTGAATCCACTTAACACTTGTTCTGAACACACAGTCAGTGTGTGATCTCATAGTGCATTATTTGAATCCACTTAACAATTATTCTGTACACACAGTCAGTGTGAGATCTCATAGTACATTATTTTAATCCACTTAACAATTATTCTGTACACACAGTCAGTGTGAGATCTCATAGTACATTATTTGAATCCATTTAACAATTGTTCTGAACACACAGTCAGTGAGATCTCATAGTACATTATTTGAATCCATTTAACACTTGTTCTGAACACACAGTCAGTGTGTGATCTCATAGTGCATTATTTTAATCCACTTAACAATTATTCTGTACACACAGTCAGTGTGAGATCTCATAGTACATTATTTGAATCCATTTAACAATTGTTCTGAACACACAGTCAGTGTGTGATCTCATAGTGCATTATTTGAATCCACTTAACACTTGTTCTGAACACACAGTCAGTGTGAGATCTCATAGTACATTATTTGAATCCACTTAACAATTATTCTGAACACACAGTCAGTGTGTGATCTCATAGTGCATTATTTGAATCCACTTAACAATTATTCTGAACACACAGTCAGTATGTGATCTCATAGTGCATTATTTTAATCCACTTAACAATTATTCTGAACACACAGTCAGTGAGATCTCATAGTACATTATTTGAATCCATTTAACAATTATTCTGAACACACAGTCAGTGTGAGATCTCATTGTACATTTTTTGAATCCACTTAACACTTGTTCTGAACACACAGTCAGTGTGAAATCTCATAGTTCATTATTTGAATCCACTTGACACTTGTTCTGAACACACAGTCAGTGTGTGATCTCATAGTGCATTATTTGAATCCATTTAACAATTATTCTGTACACACAGTCAGTGTGAGATCTCATAGTACATTATTTGAATCCACTTGACACTTGTTCTGAACACACAGTCAGTCTGAGATCTCATAGTACATTATTTGAATCCATTTAACAATTATTCTGTACACACAGTCAGTGTGAAATCTCATAGTTCATTATTTGAATCCATTTAACAATTATTCTGTACACACAGTCAGTGTGAAATCTCATAGTTCATTATTTGAATCCATTTAACAATTATTCTGTACACACAGTCAGTGTGAGATCTCATAGTGCATTATTTGAATCCACTTAACACTTGTTCTGAACACACAGTCAGTGTGAGATCTCATAGTACATTATTTGAATCCATTTAACAATTGTTCTGAACACACAGTCAGTGTGTGATCTCATAGTGCATTATTTTAATCCACTTAACAATTATTTTGTACACACAGTCAGTGTGAGATCTCATAGTACATTATTTGAATCCATTTAACAATTGTTCTGAACACACAGTCAGTGTGTGATCTCATAGTGCATTATTTGAATCCACTTAACACTTGTTCTGAACACACAGTCAGTGTGAGATCTCATAGTACATTATTTGAATCCACTTAACAATTATTCTGAACACACAGTCAGTGTGTGATCTCATAGTGCATTATTTGAATCCACTTAACAATTATTCTGAACACACAGTCAGTATGTGATCTCATAGTGCATTATTTGAATCCACTTAACAATTATTCTGAACACACAGTCAGTGTGTGATCTCATAGTACATTATTTTAATCCACTTGACACTTGTTCTGAACACACAGTCAGTATGTGATCTCATAGTGCATTATTTTAATCCACTTAACACTTGTTCTGAACACACAGTCAGTGTGTGATCTCATAGTGCATTATTTGAATCCACTTAACACTTGTTCTGAACACACAGTCAGTGTGAGATCTCATAGTACATTATTTGAATCCACTTAACAATTATTCTGAACACACAGTCAGTGTGTGATCTCATAGTGCATTATTTGAATCCACTTAACAATTATTCTGAACACACAGTCAGTGAGATCTCATAGTACATTATTTGAATCCACTTAACAATTATTCTGAACACACAGTCAGTGAGATCTCATAGTACATTATTTTAATCCACTTGACACTTGTTCTGAACACACAGTCAGTATGTGATCTCATAGTGCATTATTTTAATCCACTTAACACTTGTTCTGAACACACAGTCAGTGTGTGATCTCATAGTGCATTATTTGAATCCACTTAACACTTGTTCTGAACACACAGTCAGTGTGTGATCTCATAGTGCATTATTTGAATCCACTTAACAATTATTCTGTACACACAGTCAGTGTGAGATCTCATAGTACATTATTTGAATCCACTTGACTCTTGTTCTGAACACACAGTCAGTGACATCTCATAGTGCATTATTTTAATCCACTAAACAATTATTCTGAACACACAGTCAGTGAGATCTCATAGTGTATTATTTGAATCCACTTGACACTTGTTCTGAACACACAGTCAGTGAGATCTCATAGTGCATTATTTGAATCCACTTGACACTTGTTCTGAACACACAGTCAGTGAGATCTCATAGTGCATTATTTTAATCCACTTAACAATTATTCTGAACACACAGTCAGTGAGATCTCATAGTGCATTATTTGAATCCACTTAACACTTGTTCTGAACACACAGTCAGTGTGTGATCTCATAGTGCATTATTTGAATCCACTTAACAATTATTCTGTACACACAGTCAGTGTGTGATCTCATAGTGCATTATTTGAATCCACTTAACAATTATTCTGAACACACAGTCAGTGTGTGATCTCATAGTGCATTATTTGAATCCACTTAACAATTATTCTGAACACACAGTCAGTGTGTGATATCATAGTGCATTATTTGAATCCACTTAACAATTATTCTGAACACACAGTCAGTGTGTGATCTCATAGTGCATTATTTGAATCCACTTAACAATTATTCTGAACACACAGTCAGTGTGTGATCTCATAGTGCATTATTTGAATCCACTTAACAATTATTCTGTACACACAGTCAGTGTGTGATCTCATAGTGCATTATTTGAATCCACTTAACAATTATTCTGAACACACAGTCAGTGTGTGATCTCATAGTGCATTATTTGAATCCACTTAACAATTGTTCTGAACACACAGTCAGTGTGTGATCTCATAGTGCATTATTTGAATCCACTTAACACTTGTTCTGAACACACAGTCAGTGTGTGATATCATAGTGCATTATTTGAATCCACTTAACACTTGTTCTGAACACACAGTCAGTGTGTGATATCATAGTGCATTATTTGAATCCACTTAACAATTATTCTGAACACACAGTCAGTGTGTGATCTCATAGTGCATTATTTGAATCCACTTAACAATTATTCTGAACACACAGTCAGTGTGTGATCTCATAGTACATTATTTGAATCCACTTGACACTTGTTCTGAACACACAGTCAGTGTGTGATATCATAGTGCATTATTTGAATCCACTTGACACTTGTTCTGAACACACAGTCAGTGTGTGATATCATAGTGCATTATTTGAATCCACTTAACACTTGTTCTGAACACACAGTCAGTGTGTGATCTCATAGTGCATTATTTGAATCCACTTAACACTTGTTCTGAACACACAGTCAGTGTGTGATCTCATAGTGCATTATTTGAATCCACTTAACAATTATTCTGTACACACAGTCAGTGTGAGATCTCATAGTACATTATTTTAATCCACTTAACAATTGTTCTGTACACACAGTCAGTGTGAGATCTCATAGTACATTATTTGAATCCATTTAACAATTGTTCTGAACACACAGTCAGTGAGATCTCATAGTACATTATTTGAATCCATTTAACACTTGTTCTGAACACACAGTCAGTGTGTGATCTCATAGTGCATTATTTTAATCCACTTAACAATTATTCTGTACACACAGTCAGTGTGAGATCTCATAGTACATTATTTGAATCCATTTAACAATTGTTCTGAACACACAGTCAGTGTGTGATCTCATAGTGCATTATTTGAATCCACTTAACACTTGTTCTGAACACACAGTCAGTGTGAGATCTCATAGTACATTATTTGAATCCACTTAACAATTATTCTGAACACACAGTCAGTGTGTGATCTCATAGTGCATTATTTGAATCCACTTAACAATTATTCTGAACACACAGTCAGTGTGTGATCTCATAGTGCATTATTTGAATCCATTTAACAATTATTCTGAACACACAGTCAGTGTGAGATCTCATTGTACATTTTTTGAATCCACTTAACACTTGTTCTGAACACACAGTCAGTGTGAAATCTCATAGTTCATTATTTGAATCCACTTGACACTTGTTCTGAACACACAGTCAGTGTGTGATCTCATAGTGCATTATTTGAATCCATTTAACAATTATTCTGTACACACAGTCAGTGTGAGATCTCATAGTACATTATTTGAATCCACTTGACACTTGTTCTGAACACACAGTCAGTCTGAGATCTCATAGTACATTATTTGAATCCATTTAACAATTATTCTGTACACACAGTCAGTGTGAAATCTCATAGTTCATTATTTGAATCCATTTAACAATTATTCTGTACACACAGTCAGTGTGAAATCTCATAGTTCATTATTTGAATCCATTTAACAATTATTCTGTACACACAGTCAGTGTGAGATCTCATAGTGCATTATTTGAATCCACTTAACACTTGTTCTGAACACACAGTCAGTGTGAGATCTCATAGTACATTATTTGAATCCATTTAACAATTGTTCTGAACACACAGTCAGTGTGTGATCTCATAGTGCATTATTTTAATCCACTTAACAATTATTTTGTACACACAGTCAGTGTGAGATCTCATAGTACATTATTTGAATCCATTTAACAATTGTTCTGAACACACAGTCAGTGTGTGATCTCATAGTGCATTATTTGAATCCACTTAACACTTGTTCTGAACACACAGTCAGTGTGAGATCTCATAGTACATTATTTGAATCCACTTAACAATTATTCTGAACACACAGTCAGTGTGTGATCTCATAGTGCATTATTTGAATCCACTTAACAATTATTCTGAACACACAGTCAGTATGTGATCTCATAGTGCATTATTTGAATCCACTTAACAATTATTCTGAACACACAGTCAGTGTGTGATCTCATAGTGCATTATTTGAATCCACTTAACAATTATTCTGAACACACAGTCAGTGAGATCTCATAGTACATTATTTGAATCCACTTAACAATTATTCTGAACACACAGTCAGTGAGATCTCATAGTACATTATTTTAATCCACTTGACACTTGTTCTGAACACACAGTCAGTATGTGATCTCATAGTGCATTATTTTAATCCACTTAACACTTGTTCTGAACACACAGTCAGTGTGTGATCTCATAGTGCATTATTTGAATCCACTTAACACTTGTTCTGAACACACAGTCAGTGTGTGATCTCATAGTGCATTATTTGAATCCACTTAACAATTATTCTGTACACACAGTCAGTGTGAGATCTCATAGTACATTATTTTAATCCACTTAACAATTATTCTGTACACACAGTCAGTGTGAGATCTCATAGTACATTATTTGAATCCATTTAACAATTGTTCTGAACACACAGTCAGTGTGATCTCATTGTACATTATTTGAATCCATTTAACACTTGTTCTGAACACACAGTCAGTGTGAGATCTCATAGTGCATTATTTGAATCCACTTAACAATTATTCTGAACACACAGTCAGTGAGATCTCATAGTACATTATTTGAATCCATTTAACAATTGTTCTGAACACACAGTCAGTGTGTGATCTCAGTGCATTATTTGAATCCACTTAACAATTATTCTGAACACACAGTCAGTGAGATCTCATAGTACATTATTTGAATCCATTTAACAATTGTTCTGAACACACAGTCAGTGTGTGATCTCAGTGCATTATTTGAATCCACTTAACAATTATTCTGTACACACAGTCAGTGTGTGATCTCATAGTGCATTATTTGAATCCACTTAACAATTATTCTGAACACACAGTCAGTGTGAGATCTCATAGTACATTATTTTAATCCACTTAACAATTATTCTGTACACACAGTCAGTGTGAGATCTCATAGTACATTATTTGAATCCATTTAACAATCCATTTAACAATTAACAATTATTTAACAATTATTTAACAATTTAACAATTATTCTGTACACACAGTCAGTGTGTGATCTCATAGTGCATTATTTGAATCCACTTAACAATTATTCTGAACACACAGTCAGTGTGAGATCTCATAGTACATTATTTTAATCCATTTAACAATTATTCTGTACACACATTATTCTGTACACACAGTCAGTGTGAGATCTCATAGTACATTATTTGAATCCATTTAACAATTATTCTGTACACACAGTCAGTGTGTGATCTCATAGTGCATTATTTGAATCCACTTAACTATTATTCTGTACACACAGTCAGTGTGTGATCTCATAGTGCATTATTTGAAACCACTTAACAATTATTCTGTACACACAGTCAGTGTGAGATCTCATAGTACATTATTTTAATCCACTTAACAATTATTCTGTACACACAGTCAGTGTGAGATCTCATAGTACATTATTTGAATCCACTTAACAATTATTCTGTACACACAGTCAGTGTGAGATCTCATAGTACATTATTTGAATCCACTTAACAATTATTCTGAACACACAGTCAGTGTGAGATCTCATAGTACATTATTTTAATCCACTTAACAATTATTCTGTACACACATAGTCAGTGTGAGATCTCATAGTACATTATTTGAATCCACTTAACAATTATTCTGAACACACAGTCAGTGTGAGATCTCATAGTACATTATTTTAATCCACTTAACAATTATTCTGTACACACAGTCAGTGTGAGATCTCATAGTACATTATTTGAATCCACTTAACACTTGTTCTGAACACACAGTCAGTGTGTGATCTCATAGTGCATTATTTGAATCCACTTAACACTTGTTCTGAACACACAGTCAGTGTGTGATCTCATAGTGCATTATTTGAATCCACTTAACACTTGTTCTGAACACACAGTCAGTGTGAGATCTCATAGTACATTATTTGAATCCACTTAACAATTATTCTGAACACACAGTCAGTGTGTGATCTCATAGTGCATTATTTGAATCCACTTAACAATTATTCTGAACACACAGTCAGTATGTGATCTCATAGTGCATTATTTGAATCCACTTAACAATTATTCTGAACACACAGTCAGTGTGTGATCTCATAGTGCATTATTTGAATCCACTTAACAATTATTCTGAACACACAGTCAGTGAGATTTCATAGTACATTATTTTAATCCACTTGACACTTGTTCTGAACACACAGTCAGTATGTGATCTCATAGTGCATTATTTTAATCCACTTAACACTTGTTCTGAACACACAGTCAGTGTGTGATCTCATAGTGCATTATTTGAATCCACTTAACAATTATTCTGTACACACAGTCAGTGTGAGATCTCATAGTACATTATTTTAATCCACTTAACAATTATTCTGTACACACAGTCAGTGTGAGATCTCATAGTACATTATTTGAATCCACTTAACACTTGTTCTGAACACACAGTCAGTGTGTGATCTCATAGTACATTATTTGAATCCACTTAACACTTATTCTGTACACACAGTCAGTGTGAGATCTCATAGTACATTATTTGAATCCACTTAACACTTATTCTGTACACACAGTCAGTGTGAGATCTCATAGTACATTATTTTAATCCACTTAACAATTATTCTGTACACACAGTCAGTGTGTGATCTCATAGTGCATTATTTGAATCCACTTAACACTTGTTCTGAACACACAGTCAGTGTGAGATCTCATAGTACATTATTTGAATCCACTTAACAATTATTCTGAACACACAGTCAGTGTGTGATCTCATAGTGCATTATTTGAATCCACTTAACAATTATTCTGAACACACAGTCAGTATGTGATCTCATAGTGCATTATTTTAATCCACTTAACAATTATTCTGAACACACAGTCAGTGAGATCTAATAGTACATTTTTTGAATCCACTTAACAATTATTCTGAACACACAGTCAGTGAGATCTCATAGTACATTATTTGAATCCATTTAACAATTGTTCTGAACACACAGTCAGTGTGAGATCTCATAGTACATTATTTTAATCCACTTAACAATTATTCTGAACACACAGTCAGTGAGATCTCATAGTACATTATTTGAATCCACTTAACAATTATTCTGAACACACAGTCAGTGTGAGATCTCATAGTACATTATTTGAATCCATTTAACAATCCATTTAACAATTAACAATTATTTAACAATTATTTAACAATTTAACAATTATTCTGTACACACAGTCAGTGTGTGATCTCATAGTGCATTATTTGAATCCACTTAACAATTATTCTGAACACAGTCAGTGTGAGATCTCATAGTACATTATTTGAATCCACTTAACAATTATTCTGAACACACAGTCAGTGTGTGATATCATAGTGCATTATTTGAATCCACTTAACACTTGTTCTGAACACACAGTCAGTGTGTGATCTCATAGTGCATTATTTGAATCCACTTAACACTTGTTCTGAACACACAGTCAGTGTGTGATCTCATAGTGCATTATTTGAATCCACTTAACAATTATTCTGAACACACAGTCAGTGTGAGATCTCATAGTACATTATTTTAATCCATTTAACAATTATTCTGTACACACATTATTCTGTACACACAGTCAGTGTGAGATCTCATAGTACATTATTTGAATCCATTTAACAATTATTCTGTACACACAGTCAGTGTGTGATCTCATAGTGCATTATTTGAATCCACTTAACAATTATTCTGTACACACAGTCAGTGTGTGATCTCATAGTGCATTATTTGAAACCACTTAACAATTATTCTGTACACACAGTCAGTGTGAGATCTCATAGTACATTATTTTAATCCACTTAACAATTATTCTGTACACACAGTCAGTGTGAGATCTCATAGTACATTATTTGAATCCACTTAACAATTATTCTGTACACACAGTCAGTGTGAGATCTCATAGTACATTATTTGAATCCACTTAACAATTATTCTGAACACACAGTCAGTGTGAGATCTCATAGTACATTATTTTAATCCACTTAACAATTATTCTGTACACACAGTCAGTGTGAGATCTCATAGTACATTATTTGAATCCACTTAACAATTATTCTGAACACACAGTCAGTGTGAGATCTCATAGTACATTATTTTAATCCACTTAACAATTATTCTGTACACACAGTCAGTGTGAGATCTCATAGTACATTATTTGAATCCACTTAACACTTGTTCTGAACACACAGTCAGTGTGTGATCTCATAGTGCATTATTTGAATCCACTTAACACTTGTTCTGAACACACAGTCAGTGTGTGATCTCATAGTGCATTATTTGAATCCACTTAACACTTGTTCTGAACACACAGTCAGTGTGAGATCTCATAGTACATTATTTGAATCCACTTAACAATTATTCTGAACACACAGTCAGTGTGTGATCTCATAGTGCATTATTTGAATCCACTTAACAATTATTCTGAACACACAGTCAGTGTGTGATCTCATAGTGCATTATTTGAATCCACTTAACAATTATTCTGAACACACAGTCAGTGAGATTTCATAGTACATTATTTTAATCCACTTGACACTTGTTCTGAACACACAGTCAGTGTGTGATCTCATAGTGCATTATTTGAATCCACTTAACAATTATTCTGTACACACAGTCAGTGTGAGATCTCATAGTACATTATTTTAATCCACTTAACAATTATTCTGTACACACAGTCAGTGTGAGATCTCATAGTACATTATTTGAATCCACTTAACACTTGTTCTGAACACACAGTCAGTGTGTGATCTCATAGTACATTATTTGAATCCACTTAACACTTATTCTGTACACACAGTCAGTGTGAGATCTCATAGTACATTATTTGAATCCACTTAACACTTATTCTGTACACACAGTCAGTGTGAGATCTCATAGTACATTATTTTAATCCACTTAACAATTATTCTGTACACACAGTCAGTGTGTGATCTCATAGTGCATTATTTGAATCCACTTAACACTTGTTCTGAACACACAGTCAGTGTGAGATCTCATAGTACATTATTTGAATCCACTTAACAATTATTCTGAACACACAGTCAGTGTGTGATCTCATAGTGCATTATTTGAATCCACTTAACAATTATTCTGAACACACAGTCAGTATGTGATCTCATAGTGCATTATTTTAATCCACTTAACAATTATTCTGAACACACAGTCAGTGAGATCTAATAGTACATTTTTTGAATCCACTTAACAATTATTCTGAACACACAGTCAGTGAGATCTCATAGTACATTATTTGAATCCATTTAACAATTGTTCTGAACACACAGTCAGTGTGAGATCTCATAGTACATTATTTTAATCCACTTAACAATTATTCTGAACACACAGTCAGTGAGATCTCATAGTACATTATTTGAATCCACTTAACAATTATTCTGAACACACAGTCAGTGTGAGATCTCATAGTACATTATTTTAATCCACTTAACAATTATTCTGTACACACAGTCAGTGTGAGATCTCATAGTACATTATTTGAATCCATTTAACAATCCATTTAACAATTAACAATTATTTAACAATTATTTAACAATTTAACAATTATTCTGTACACACAGTCAGTGTGTGATCTCATAGTGCATTATTTGAATCCACTTAACAATTATTCTGAACACACAGTCAGTGTGAGATCTCATAGTACATTATTTGAATCCACTTAACAATTATTCTGAACACACAGTCAGTGTGTGATCTCATAATACATTATTTGAATCCACTTAACACTTGTTCTGAACACACAGTCAGTGTGTGATATCATAGTGCATTATTTGAATCCACTTGACACTTGTTCTGAACACACAGTCAGTGTGTGATATCATAGTGCATTATTTGAATCCACTTAACACTTGTTCTGAACACACAGTCAGTGTGTGATCTCATAGTGCATTATTTGAATCCACTTAACACTTGTTCTGAACACACAGTCAGTGTGTGATCTCATAGTGCATTATTTGAATCCACTTAACAATTATTCTGTACACACAGTCAGTGTGAGATCTCATAGTACATTATTTTAATCCACTTAACAATTATTCTGTACACACAGTCAGTGTGAGATCTCATAGTACATTATTTGAATCCACTTAACAATTATTCTGAACACACAGTCAGTGTGTGATCTCATAGTGCATTATTTGAATCCACTTAACAATTATTCTGAACACACAGTCAGTGTGTGATCTCATAGTGCATTATTTGAATCCACTTAACAATTATTCTGAACACACAGTCAGTGTGATCTCATAGTACATTATTTTAATCCACTTGACACTTGTTCTGAACACACAGTCAGTATGTGATCTCATAGTGCATTATTTTAATCCACTTAACACTTGTTCTGAACACACAGTCAGTGTGTGATCTCATAGTGCATTATTTGAATCCACTTAACAATTATTCTGTACACACAGTCAGTGTGAGATCTCATAGTACATTATTTTAATCCACTTAACAATTATTCTGTACACACAGTCAGTGTGAGATCTCATAGTGCATTATTTGAATCCACTTAACAATTATTCTGAACACACAGTCAGTATGTGATCTCATAGTGCATTATTTTAATCCACTTAACAATTATTCTGAACACACAGTCAGTGAGATCTCATAGTACATTATTTGAATCCACTTAACAATTATTCTGAACACACAGTCAGTGAGATCTCATAGTACATTATTTGAATCCATTTAACAATTATTCTGAACACACAGTCAGTGAGATCTCATAGTACATTATTTGAATCCACTTAACAATTATTCTGAACACACAGTCAGTGAGATCTCATAGTACATTATTTGAATCCACTTAACAATTATTCTGAACACACAGTCAGTGAGATCTCATAGTACATTATTTGAATCCACTTAACAATCCATTTAACAATTAACAATTATTTAACAATTATTTAACAATTTAACAATTATTCTGTACACACAGTCAGTGTGTGATCTCATAGTGCATTATTTGAATCCACTTAACAATTATTCTGAACACACAGTCAGTGTGAGATCTCATAGTACATTATTTGAATCCATTTAACAATTATTCTGTACACACAGTCAGTGTGTGATCTCATAGTGCATTATTTGAATCCACTTAACAATTATTCTGTACACACAGTCAGTGTGTGATCTCATAGTGCATTATTTGAAACCACTTAACAATTATTCTGTACACACAGTCAGTGTGAGATCTCATAGTACATTATTTTAATCCACTTAACAATTATTCTGTACACACAGTCAGTGTGTGATCTCATAGTGCATTATTTGAATCCACTTAACAATTATTCTGTACACACAGTCAGTGTGTGATCTCATAGTGCATTATTTGAAACCACTTAACAATTATTCTGTACACACAGTCAGTGTGAGATCTCATAGTACATTATTTTAATCCACTTAACAATTATTCTGTACACACAGTCAGTGTGAGATCTCATAGTACATTATTTGAATCCACTTAACAATTATTCTGTACACACAGTCAGTGTGAGATCTCATAGTACATTATTTTAATCCACTTAACACTTGTTCTGAACACACAGTCAGTGTGAGATCTCATAGTACATTATTTGAATCCCCTTAACAATTATTCTGAACACACAGTCAGTGTGAGATCTCATAGTACATTATTTTAATCCACTTAACAATTATTCTGTACACACAGTCAGTGTGAGATCTCATAGTACATTATTTGAATCCACTTAACACTTGTTCTGAACACACAGTCAGTGTGAGATCTCATAGTACATTATTTTAATCCACTTAACAATTATTCTGAACACACAGTCAGTGTGAGATCTCATAGTACATTATTTGAATCCATTTAACAATTATTCTGAACACACAGTCAGTGAGATCTCATAGTACATTATTTGAATCCACTTAACAATCCATTTAACAATTAACAATTATTTAACAATTATTTAACAATTTAACAATTATTCTGTACACACAGTCAGTGTGTGATCTCATAGTGCATTATTTGAATCCACTTAACAATTATTCT
Source organism: Romanogobio albipinnatus (assembly GCA_023566225.1). Classification (NCBI taxonomy): domain Eukaryota; kingdom Metazoa; phylum Chordata; class Actinopteri; order Cypriniformes; family Gobionidae; genus Romanogobio; species Romanogobio albipinnatus. The sequence continues at coordinate 11,097,369 of CM042245.1, forward strand.
GAACACACAGTCAGTGTGAGATCTCATAGTACATTATTTTAATCCATTTAACAATTATTCTGTACACACATTATTCTGTACACACAGTCAGTGTGAGATCTCATAGTACATTATTTGAATCCATTTAACAATTATTCTGTACACACAGTCAGTGTGTGATCTCATAGTGCATTATTTGAATCCACTTAACAATTATTCTGTACACACAGTCAGTGTGTGATCTCATAGTGCATTATTTTAATCCACTTAACAATTATTCTGTACACACAGTCAGTGTGAGATCTCATAGTACATTATTTGAATCCACTTAACAATTATTCTGTACACACAGTCAGTGTGAGATCTCATAGTACATTATTTTAATCCACTTAACAATTATTCTGTACACACAGTCAGTGTGAGATCTCATAGTACATTATTTGAATCCACTTAACAATTATTCTGAACACACAGTCAGTGAGATCTCATAGTACATTATTTTAATCCACTTAACAATTATTCTGAACACACAGTCAGTGAGATCTCATAGTACATTATTTGAATCCATTTAACAATTATTCTGAACACACAGTCAGTGTGAGATCTCATAGTGCATTATTTGAATCCACTTAACAATTATTCTGTACACACAGTCAGTGTGAGATCTCATAGTACATTATTTTAATCCACTTAACAATTGTTCTGAACACACAGTCAGTGAGATCTCATAGTACATTATTTGAATCCATTTAACACTTGTTCTGAACACACAGTCAGTGTGTGATCTCATAGTGCATTATTTTAATCCACTTAACAATTATTCTGTACACACAGTCAGTGTGAGATCTCATAGTACATTATTTGAATCCATTTAACAATTGTTCTGAACACACAGTCAGTGTGTGATCTCATAGTGCATTATTTGAATCCACTTAACACTTGTTCTGAACACACAGTCAGTGTGAGATCTCATAGTACATTATTTGAATCCACTTAACAATTATTCTGAACACACAGTCAGTGTGTGATCTCATAGTGCATTATTTGAATCCACTTAACAATTATTCTGAACACACAGTCAGTATGTGATCTCATAGTGCATTATTTGAATCCACTTAACAATTATTCTGAACACACAGTCAGTGTGTGATCTCATAGTGCATTATTTGAATCCACTTAACAATTATTCTGAACACACAGTCAGTATGTGATCTCATAGTGCATTATTTTAATCCACTTAACAATTATTCTGAACACACAGTCAGTGTGAAATCTCATAGTTCATTATTTGAATCCACTTGACACTTGTTCTGAACACACAGTCAGTGTGAGATCTCATTGTACATTTTTTGAATCCACTTAACACTTGTTCTGAACACACAGTCAGTGTGAAATCTCATAGTTCATTATTTGAATCCACTTGACACTTGTTCTGAACACACAGTCAGTGTGTGATCTCATAGTGCATTATTTGAATCCATTTAACAATTATTCTGTACACACAGTCAGTGTGAGATCTCATAGTACATTATTTGAATCCACTTGACAATTATTCTGAACACACAGTCAGTGTGAAATCTCATAGTTCATTATTTGAATCCATTTAACAATTATTCTGTACACACAGTCAGTGTGAAATCTCATAGTTCATTATTTGAATCCATTTAACAATTATTCTGTACACACAGTCAGTGTGAGATCTCATAGTGCATTATTTGAATCCACTTAACACTTGTTCTGAACACACAGTCAGTGTGTGATCTCATAGTGCATTATTTGAATCCACTTAACAATTATTCTGTACACACAGTCAGTGTGTGATCTCATAGTGCATTATTTGAATCCACTTAACAATTATTCTGTACACACAGTCAGTGTGTGATCTCATAGTGCATTATTTGAATCCATTTAACAATTATTCTGTACACACAGTCAGTGTGAAATCTCATAGTTCATTATTTGAATCCATTTAACAATTATTCTGTACACACAGTCAGTGTGAAATCTCATAGTGCATTATTTGAATCCACTTAAAACTTGTTCTGAACACACAGTCAGTGTGTGATCTCATAGTGCATTATTTGAATCCATTTAACAATTATTCTGTACACACAGTCAGTGTGAAATCTCATAGTTCATTATTTGAATCCATTTAACAATTATTCTGTACACACAGTCAGTGTGAAATCTCATAGTTCATTATTTGAATCCATTTAACAATTATTCTGTACACACAGTCAATGTGAGATCTCATAGTGCATTATTTGAATCCACTTAACACTTGTTCTGAACACACAGTCAGTGTGTGATCTCATAGTGCATTATTTGAATCCACTTAACAATTATTCTGTACACACAGTCAGTGTGTGATCTCATAGTGCATTATTTGAATCCACTTAACAATTATTCTGAACACACAGTCAGTGTGTGATCTCATAGTGCATTATTTGAATCCACTTAACAATTATTCTGAACACACAGTCAGTGTGTGATCTCATAGTACATTATTTGAATCCACTTAACACTTGTTCTGAACACACAGTCAGTGTGTGATATCATAGTGCATTATTTGAATCCACTTAACACTTGTTCTGAACACACAGTCAGTGTGTGATCTCATAGTGCATTATTTGAATCCACTTAACAATTATTCTGAAAACACAGTCAGTGTGTGATCTCATAGTACATTATTTGAATCCACTTAACACTTGTTCTGAACACACAGTCAGTGTGTGATATCATAGTGCATTATTTGAATCCACTTAACAATTATTCTGAACACACAGTCAGTGTGTGATCTCATAGTGCATTATTTGAATCCACTTAACAATTATTCTGAACACACAGTCAGTGTGTGATCTCATAATACATTATTTGAATCCACTTAACACTTGTTCTGAACACACAGTCAGTGTGTGATATCATAGTGCATTATTTGAATCCACTTGACACTTGTTCTGAACACACAGTCAGTGTGTGATATCATAGTGCATTATTTGAATCCACTTAACACTTGTTCTGAACACACAGTCAGTGTGTGATCTCATAGTGCATTATTTGAATCCACTTAACACTTGTTCTGAACACACAGTCAGTGTGTGATCTCATAGTGCATTATTTGAATCCACTTAACAATTATTTTGTACACACAGTCAGTGTGAGATCTCATAGTACATTATTTGAATCCATTTAACAATTGTTCTGAACACACAGTCAGTGTGTGATCTCATAGTGCATTATTTGAATCCACTTAACACTTGTTCTGAACACACAGTCAGTGTGAGATCTCATAGTACATTATTTGAATCCACTTAACAATTATTCTGAACACACAGTCAGTGTGAGATCTCATAGTACATTATTGTAATCCACTTGACACTTGTTCTGAACACACAGTCAGTGTGTGATCTCATAGTGCATTATTTGAATCCACTTAACAATTATTCTGAACACACAGTCAGTATGTGATCTCATAGTGCATTATTTTAATCCACTTAACAATTATTCTGAACACACAGTCAGTGTGAAATCTCATAGTTCATTATTTGAATCCACTTGACACTTGTTCTGAACACACAGTCAGTGTGAGATCTCATTGTACATTTTTTGAATCCACTTAACACTTGTTCTGAACACACAGTCAGTGTGAAATCTCATAGTTCATTATTTGAATCCACTTGACACTTGTTCTGAACACACAGTCAGTGTGTGATCTCATAGTGCATTATTTGAATCCATTTAACAATTATTCTGTACACACAGTCAGTGTGAGATCTCATAGTACATTATTTGAATCCACTTGACAATTATTCTGAACACACAGTCAGTGTGAGATCTCATAGTACATTATTTGAATCCATTTAACAATTATTCTGTACACACAGTCAGTGTGAAATCTCATAGTTCATTATTTGAATCCATTTAACAATTATTCTGTACACACAGTCAGTGTGAAATCTCATAGTTCATTATTTGAATCCATTTAACAATTATTCTGTACACACAGTCAGTGTGAGATCTCAAAGTGCATTATTTGAATCCACTTAACACTTGTTCTGAACACACAGTCAGTGTGTGATCTCATAGTGCATTATTTGAATCCACTTAACAATTATTCTGTACACACAGTCAGTGTGTGATCTCATAGTGCATTATTTGAATCCACTTAACAATTATTCTGTACACACAGTCAGTGTGTGATCTCATAGTGCATTATTTGAATCCATTTAACAATTATTCTGTACACACAGTCAGTGTGAAATCTCATAGTTCATTATTTGAATCCATTTAACAATTATTCTGTACACACAGTCAGTGTGAAATCTCATAGTGCATTATTTGAATCCACTTAAAACTTGTTCTGAACACACAGTCAGTGTGTGATCTCATAGTGCATTATTTGAATCCATTTAACAATTATTCTGTACACACAGTCAGTGTGAAATCTCATAGTTCATTATTTGAATCCATTTAACAATTATTCTGTACACACAGTCAGTGTGAAATCTCATAGTTCATTATTTGAATCCATTTAACAATTATTCTGTACACACAGTCAATGTGAGATCTCATAGTGCATTATTTGAATCCACTTAACACTTGTTCTGAACACACAGTCAGTGTGTGATCTCATAGTGCATTATTTGAATCCACTTAACAATTATTCTGTACACACAGTCAGTGTGTGATCTCATAGTGCATTATTTGAATCCACTTAACAATTATTCTGAACACACAGTCAGTGTGTGATCTCATAGTACATTATTTGAATCCACTTAACACTTGTTCTGAACACACAGTCAGTGTGTGATATCATAGTGCATTATTTGAATCCACTTAACACTTGTTCTGAACACACAGTCAGTGTGTGATCTCATAGTGCATTATTTGAATCCACTTAACAATTATTCTGAAAACACAGTCAGTGTGTGATCTCATAGTACATTATTTGAATCCACTTAACACTTGTTCTGAACACACAGTCAGTGTGTGATATCATAGTGCATTATTTGAATCCACTTAACAATTATTCTGAACACACAGTCAGTGTGTGATCTCATAGTGCATTATTTGAATCCACTTAACAATTATTCTGAACACACAGTCAGTGTGTGATCTCATAATACATTATTTGAATCCACTTAACACTTGTTCTGAACACACAGTCAGTGTGTGATATCATAGTGCATTATTTGAATCCACTTGACACTTGTTCTGAACACACAGTCAGTGTGTGATATCATAGTGCATTATTTGAATCCACTTAACACTTGTTCTGAACACACAGTCAGTGTGTGATCTCATAGTGCATTATTTGAATCCACTTAACACTTGTTCTGAACACACAGTCAGTGTGTGATCTCATAGTGCATTATTTGAATCCACTTAACAATTATTCTGTACACACAGTCAGTTTGAGATCTCATAGTACATTATTTTAATCCACTTAACAATTATTCTGTACACACAGTCAGTGTGAGATCTCATAGTACATTATTTGAATCCATTTAACAATTGTTCTGAACACACAGTCAGTGTGTGATCTCATAGTGCATTATTTTAATCCACTTAACAATTATTTTGTACACACAGTCAGTGTGAGATCTCATAGTACATTATTTGAATCCATTTAACAATTGTTCTGAACACACAGTCAGTGTGTGATCTCATAGTGCATTATTTGAATCCACTTAACACTTGTTCTGAACACACAGTCAGTGTGAGATCTCATAGTACATTATTGTAATCCACTTGACACTTGTTCTGAACACACAGTCAGTATGTGATCTCATAGTGCATTATTTGAATCCACTTAACAATTATTCTGAACACACAGTCAGTGTGTGATCTCATAGTGCATTATTTGAATCCACTTAACAATTATTCTGAACACACAGTCAGTGAGATCTCATAGTACATTATTTGAATCCACTTAACAATTATTCTGAACACACAGTCAGTGAGATCTCATAGTGCATTATTTTAATCCACTTAACACTTGTTCTGAACACACAGTCAGTGTGTGATCTCATAGTGCATTATTTGAATCCACTTAACACTTGTTCTGAACACACAGTCAGTGTGTGATCTCATAGTGCATTATTTGAATCCACTTAACAATTATTCTGTACACACAGTCAGTGTGAGATCTCATAGTACATTATTTGAATCCACTTAACAATTATTCTGAACACACAGTCAGTGTGAGATCTCATAGTACATTATTGTAATCCACTTGACACTTGTTCTGAACACACAGTCAGTATGTGATCTCATAGTGCATTATTTGAATCCACTTAACAATTATTCTGAACACACAGTCAGTGTGTGATCTCATAGTGCATTATTTGAATCCACTTAACAATTATTCTGAACACACAGTCAGTGAGATCTCATAGTACATTATTTGAATCCACTTAACAATTATTCTGAACACACAGTCAGTGAGATCTCATAGTGCATTATTTTAATCCACTTAACACTTGTTCTGAACACACAGTCAGTGTGTGATCTCATAGTGCATTATTTGAATCCACTTAACACTTGTTCTGAACACACAGTCAGTGTGTGATCTCATAGTGCATTATTTGAATCCACTTAACAATTATTCTGTACACACAGTCAGTGTGAGATCTCATAGTACATTATTTTAATCCACTTAACAATTATTCTGTACACACAGTCAGTGTGAGATCTCATAGTACATTATTTGAATCCATTTAACAATTGTTCTGAACACACAGTCAGTGAGATCTCATAGTACATTATTTTAATCCATTTAACACTTGTTCTGAACACACAGTCAGTGTGTGATCTCATAGTGCATTATTTTAATCCACTTAACAATTATTCTGTACACACAGTCAGTGTGAGATCTCATAGTACATTATTTGAATCCTTTTAACAATTGTTCTGAACACACAGTCAGTGTGTGATCTCATAGTGCATTATTTGAATCCACTTAACACTTGTTCTGAACACACAGTCAGTGTGAGATCTCATAGTACATTATTTGAATCCACTTAACAATTATTCTGAACACACAGTCAGTGTGTGATCTCATAGTGCATTATTTGAATCCACTTAACAATTATTCTGTACACACAGTCAGTGTGTGATCTCATAGTGCATTATTTTAATCCACTTAACAATTATTCTGAACACACAGTCAGTGAGATCTCATAGTACATTATTTGAATCCATTTAACAATTGTTCTGAACACACAGTCAGTGTGTGATCTCATAGTGCATTATTTGAATCCACTTAACACTTGTTCTGAACACACAGTCAGTGTGAGATCTCATAGTACATTATTTGAATCCACTTAACAATTATTCTGAACACACAGTCAGTGTGTGATCTCATAGTGCATTATTTGAATCCACTTAACAATTATTCTGAACACACAGTCAGTATGTGATCTCATAGTGCATTATTTTAATCCACTTAACAATTATTCTGAACACACAGTCAGTGAGATCTCATAGTACATTATTTGAATCCACTTAACAATTATTCTGAACACACAGTCAGTGAGATCTCATAGTACATTATTTGAATCCATTTAACAATTGTTCTGAACACACAGTCAGTGTGTGATCTCAGTGCATTATTTGAATCCACTTAACAATTATTCTGTACACACAGTCAGTGTGTGATCTCATAGTGCATTATTTGAATCCACTTAACAATTATTCTGAACACACAGTCAGTGTGAGATCTCATAGTACATTATTTTAATCCACTTAACAATTATTCTGTACACACAGTCAGTGTGAGATCTCATAGTACATTATTTGAATCCATTTAACAATCCATTTAACAATTAACAATTATTTAACAATTATTTAACAATTTAACAATTATTCTGTACACACAGTCAGTGTGTGATCTCATAGTGCATTATTTGAATCCACATAACAATTATTCTGAACACACAGTCAGTGTGAGATCTCATAGTGCATTATTTTAATCCATTTAACAATTATTCTGTACACACAGTCAGTGTGAGATCTCATAGTACATTATTTGAATCCACTTAACAATTATTCTGAACACACAGTCAGTGTGAGATCTCATAGTACATTATTTTAATCCACTTAACAATTATTCTGTACACACAGTCAGTGTGAGATCTCATAGTACATTATTTGAATCCACTTAACAATTATTCTGAACACACAGTCAGTGTGAGATCTCATAGTACATTATTTTAATCCACTTAACAATTATTCTGTACACACAGTCAGTGTGAGATCTCATAGTACATTATTTGAATCCACTTAACACTTGTTCTGAACACACAGTCAGTGTGTGATCTCATAGTGCATTATTTGAATCCACTTAACACTTGTTCTGAACACACAGTCAGTGTGTGATCTCATAGTGCATTATTTGAATCCACTTAACAATTATTCTGAACACACAGTCAGTATGTGATCTCATAGTGCATTATTTGAATCCACTTAACAATTATTCTGAACACACAGTCAGTGTGTGATCTCATAGTGCATTATTTGAATCCACTTAACAATTATTCTGAACACACAGTCAGTGAGATTTCATAGTACATTATTTTAATCCACTTGACACTTGTTCTGAACACACAGTCAGTATGTGATCTCATAGTGCATTATTTTAATCCACTTAACACTTGTTCTGAACACACAGTCAGTGTGTGATCTCATAGTGCATTATTTGAATCCACTTAACAATTATTCTGTACACACAGTCAGTGTGAGATCTCATAGTACATTATTTTAATCCACTTAACAATTATTCTGTACACACAGTCAGTGTGAGATCTCATAGTACATTATTTGAATCCACTTAACACTTGTTCTGAACACACAGTCAGTGTGTGATCTCATAGTACATTATTTGAATCCACTTAACACTTATTCTGTACACACAGTCAGTGTGAGATCTCATAGTACATTATTTGAATCCACTTAACACTTATTCTGTACACACAGTCAGTGTGAGATCTCATAGTACATTATTTTAATCCACTTAACAATTATTCTGTACACACAGTCAGTGTGTGATCTCATAGTGCATTATTTGAATCCACTTAACACTTGTTCTGAACACACAGTCAGTGTGAGATCTCATAGTACATTATTTGAATCCACTTAACAATTATTCTGAACACACAGTCAGTGTGTGATCTCATAGTGCATTATTTGAATCCACTTAACAATTATTCTGAACACACAGTCAGTATGTGATCTCATAGTGCATTATTTTAATCCACTTAACAATTATTCTGAACACACAGTCAGTGAGATCTAATAGTACATTATTTGAATCCACTTAACAATTATTCTGAACACACAGTCAGTGAGATCTCATAGTACATTATTTGAATCCATTTAACAATTGTTCTGAACACACAGTCAGTGTGAGATCTCATAGTACATTATTTTAATCCACTTAACAATTATTCTGAACACACAGTCAGTGAGATCTCATAGTACATTATTTGAATCCACTTAACAATTATTCTGAACACACAGTCAGTGTGAGATCTCATAGTACATTATTTGAATCCATTTAACAATTAACAATTATTTAACAATTATTTAACAATTTAACAATTATTCTGTACACACAGTCAGTGTGTGATCTCATAGTGCATTATTTGAATCCACTTAACAATTATTCTGAACACACAGTCAGTGTGAGATCTCATAGTACATTATTTGAATCCACTTAACAATTATTCTGAACACACAGTCAGTGTGTGATCTCATAATACATTATTTGAATCCACTTAACACTTGTTCTGAACACACAGTCAGTGTGTGATATCATAGTGCATTATTTGAATCCACTTAACACTTGTTCTGAACACACAGTCAGTGTGTGATCTCATAGTGCATTATTTGAATCCACTTAACAATTATTCTGAACACACAGTCAGTGTGAGATCTCATAGTACATTATTTTAATCCATTTAACAATTATTCTGTACACACATTATTCTGTACACACAGTCAGTGTGAGATCTCATAGTACATTATTTGAATCCATTTAACAATTATTCTGTACACACAGTCAGTGTGTGATCTCATAGTGCTTTATTTGAATCCACTTAACAATTATTCTGTACACACAGTCAGTGTGTGATCTCATAGTGCATTATTTGAAACCACTTAACAATTATTCTGTACACACAGTCAGTGTGAGATCTCATAGTACATTATTTTAATCCACTTAACAATTATTCTGTACACACAGTCAGTGTGAGATCTCATAGTACATTATTTGAATCCACTTAACAATTATTCTGTACACACAGTCAGTGTGAGATCTCATAGTACATTATTTGAATCCACTTAACAATTATTCTGAACACACAGTCAGTGTGAGATCTCATAGTACATTATTTTAATCCACTTAACAATTATTCTGTACACACAGTCAGTGTGAGATCTCATAGTACATTATTTGAATCCACTTAACAATTATTCTGAACACACAGTCAGTGTGAGATCTCATAGTACATTATTTTAATCCACTTAACAATTATTCTGTACACACAGTCAGTGTGAGATCTCATAGTACATTATTTGAATCCACTTAACACTTGTTCTGAACACACAGTCAGTGTGTGATCTCATAGTGCATTATTTGAATCCACTTAACACTTGTTCTGAACACACAGTCAGTGTGTGATCTCATAGTGCATTATTTGAATCCACTTAACACTTGTTCTGAACACACAGTCAGTGTGAGATCTCATAGTACATTATTTGAATCCACTTAACAATTATTCTGAACACACAGTCAGTGTGTGATCTCATAGTGCATTATTTGAATCCACTTAACAATTATTCTGAACACACAGTCAGTATGTGATCTCATAGTGCATTATTTGAATCCACTTAACAATTATTCTGAACACACAGTCAGTGTGTGATCTCATAGTGCATTATTTGAATCCACTTAACAATTATTCTGAACACACAGTCAGTGAGATTTCATAGTACATTATTTTAATCCACTTGACACTTGTTCTGAACACACAGTCAGTATGTGATCTCATAGTGCATTATTTTAATCCACTTAACACTTGTTCTGAACACACAGTCAGTGTGAGATCTCATAGTACATTATTTTAATCCACTTAACAATTATTCTGTACACACAGTCAGTGTGAGATCTCATAGTACATTATTTGAATCCACTTAACACTTGTTCTGAACACACAGTCAGTGTGTGATCTCATAGTACATTATTTGAATCCACTTAACACTTATTCTGTACACACAGTCAGTGTGAGATCTCATAGTACATTATTTGAATCCACTTAACACTTATTCTGTACACACAGTCAGTGTGAGATCTCATAGTACATTATTTTAATCCACTTAACAATTATTCTGTACACACAGTCAGTGTGTGATCTCATAGTGCATTATTTGAATCCACTTAACACTTGTTCTGAACACACAGTCAGTGTGAGATCTCATAGTACATTATTTGAATCCACTTAACAATTATTCTTAACACACAGTCAGTGTGTGATCTCATAGTGCATTATTTGAATCCACTTAACAATTATTCTGAACACACAGTCAGTATGTGATCTCATAGTGCATTATTTTAATCCACTTAACAATTATTCTGAACACACAGTCAGTGAGATCTAATAGTACATTTTTTGAATCCACTTAACAATTATTCTGAACACACAGTCAGTGAGATCTCATAGTACATTATTTGAATCCATTTAACAATTGTTCTGAACACACAGTCAGTGTGAGATCTCATAGTACATTATTTTAATCCACTTAACAATTATTCTGAACACACAGTCAGTGAGATCTCATAGTACATTATTTGAATCCACTTAACAATTATTCTGAACACACAGTCAGTGTGAGATCTCATAGTACATTATTTTAATCCACTTAACAATTATTCTGTACACACAGTCAGTGTGAGATCTCATAGTACATTATTTGAATCCATTTAACAATCCATTTAACAATTAACAATTATTTAAAAATTATTTAACAATTTAACAATTATTCTGTACACACAGTCAGTGTGTGATCTCATAGTGCATTATTTGAATCCACTTAACAATTATTCTGAACACACAGTCAGTGTGAGATCTCATAGTACATTATTTGAATCCACTTAACAATTATTCTGAACACACAGTCAGTGTGTGATCTCATAATACATTATTTGAATCCACTTAACACTTGTTCTGAACACACAGTCAGTGTGTGATATCATAGTGCATTATTTGAATCCACTTGACACTTGTTCTGAACACACAGTCAGTGTGTGATATCATAGTGCATTATTTGAATCCACTTAACACTTGTTCTGAACACACAGTCAGTGTGTGATCTCATAGTGCATTATTTGAATCCACTTAACACTTGTTCTGAACACACAGTCAGTGTGTGATCTCATAGTGCATTATTTGAATCCACTTAACAATTATTCTGTACACACAGTCAGTGTGAGATCTCATAGTACATTATTTTAATCCACTTAACAATTATTCTGTACACACAGTCAGTGTGAGATCTCATAGTACATTATTTGAATCCATTTAACACTTGTTCTGAACACACAGTCAGTGTGTGATCTCATAGTGCATTATTTTAATCCACTTAACAATTATTTTGTACACACAGTCAGTGTGAGATCTCATAGTACATTATTTGAATCCATTTAACAATTGTTCTGAACACACAGTCAGTGTGTGATCTCATAGTGCATTATTTGAATCCACTTAACACTTGTTCTGAACACACAGTCAGTGTGAGATCTCATAGTACATTATTTGAATCCACTTAACAATTATTCTGAACACACAGTCAGTGTGTGATCTCATAGTGCATTATTTGAATCCACTTAACAATTATTCTGAACACACAGTCAGTGTGTGATCTCATAGTGCATTATTTGAATCCACTTAACAATTATTCTGAACACACAGTCAGTGAGATCTCATAGTACATTATTTTAATCCACTTGACACTTGTTCTGAACACACAGTCAGTATGTGATCTCATAGTGCATTATTTTAATCCACTTAACACTTGTTCTGAACACACAGTCAGTGTGTGATCTCATAGTGCATTATTTGAATCCACTTAACAATTATTCTGTACACACAGTCAGTGTGAGATATCATAGTACATTATTTTAATCCACTTAACAATTATTCTGTACACACAGTCAGTGTGAGATCTCATAGTGCATTATTTGAATCCACTTAACAATTATTCTGAACACACAGTCAGTATGTGATCTCATAGTGCATTATTTTAATCCACTTAACAATTATTCTGAACACACAGTCAGTGAGATCTCATAGTACATTATTTGAATCCACTTAACAATTATTCTGAACACACAGTCAGTGAGATCTCATAGTACATTATTTTAATCCACTTAACAATTATTCTGAACACACAGTCAGTGAGATCTCATAGTACATTATTTGAATCCACTTAACAATCCATTTAACAATTAACAATTATTTAACAATTATTTAACAATTTAACAATTATTCTGTACACACAGTCAGTGTGTGATCTCATAGTGCATTATTTGAATCCACTTAACAATTATTCTGTACACACAGTCAGTGTGAGATCTCATAGTACATTATTTTAATCCACTTAACAATTATTCTGTACACACAGTCAGTGTGAGATCTCATAGTACATTATTTGAATCCACTTAACAATTATTCTGTACACACAGTCAGTGTGAGATCTCATAGTACATTATTTGAATCCACTTAACAATTATTCTGTACACACAGTCAGTGTGAGATCTCATAGTACATTATTTTAATCCACTTAACAATTATTCTGTACACACAGTCAGTGTGAGATCTCATAGTACATTATTTGAATCCACTTAACAATTATTCTGAACACACAGTCAGTGAGATCTCATAGTACATTATTTGAATCCACTTAACAATTATTCTGTACACACAGTCAGTGTGAGATCTCATAGTACATTATTTTAATCCACTTAACAATTATTCTGTACACACAGTCAGTGTGAGATCTCATAGTACATTATTTGAATCCACTTAACAATTATTCTGAACACACAGTCAGTGAGATCTCATAGTACATTATTTTAATCCACTTAACAATTATTCTGAACACACAGTCAGTGAGATCTCATAGTACATTATTTGAATCCACTTAACAATCCATTTAACAATTAACAATTATTTAACAATTATTTAACAATTTAACGATTATTCTGTACACACAGTCAGTGTGTGATCTCATAGTGCATTATTTGAATCCACTTAACAATTATTCTGAACACACAGTCAGTGTGAGATCTCATAGTACATTATTTGAATCCATTTAACAATTATTCTGTACACACAGTCAGTGTGTGATCTCATAGTGCATTATTTGAATCCACTTAACAATTATTCTGTACACACAGTCAGTGTGTGATCTCATAGTGCATTATTTTAATCCACTTAACAATTATTCTGTACACACAGTCAGTGTGAGATCTCATAGTACATTATTTGAATCCACTTAACAATTATTCTGTACACACAGTCAGTGTGAGATCTCATAGTACATTATTTTAATCCACTTAACAATTATTCTGTACACACAGTCAGTGTGAGATCTCATAGTACATTATTTGAATCCACTTAACAATTATTCTGAACACACAGTCAGTGTGAGATCTCATAGTACATTATTTTAATCCACTTAACAATTATTCTGTACACACAGTCAGTGTGAGATCTCATAGTACATTATTTGAATCCACTTAACACTTGTTCTGAACACACAGTCAGTGTGTGATCTCATAGTGCATTATTTGAATCCACTTAACAATTATTCTGTACACACAGTCAGTGTGTGATCTCATAGTGCATTATTTGAAACCACTTAACAATTATTCTGAACACACAGTCAGTGTGTGATCTCATAGTACATTATTTTAATCCACTTAACAATTATTCTGTACACACAGTCAGTGTGTGATCTCATAGTGCATTATTTGAAACCACTTAACAATTATTCTGTACACACAGTCAGTGTGAGATCTCATAGTACATTATTTTAATCCACTTAACAATTATTCTGAACACACAGTCAGTGTGTGATCTCATAGTACATTATTTGAATCCACTTAACACTTGTTCTGAACACACAGTCAGTGTGTGATCTCATAGTGCATTATTTGAATCCACTTAACACTTGTTCTGAACACACAGTCAGTGTGTGATCTCATAGTACATTATTTTAATCCACTTAACAATTATTCTGTACACACAGTCAGTGTGTGATCTCATAGTGCATTATTTGAAACCACTTAACAATTATTCTGTACACACAGTCAGTGTGAGATCTCATAGTACATTATTTGAATCCACTTAACAATTATTCTGTACACACAGTCAGTGTGTGATCTCATAGTGCATTATTTGAAACCACTTAACAATTATTCTGTACACACAGTCAGTGTGAGATCTCATAGTACATTATTTGAATCCACTTAACAATTATTCTGAACACACAGTCAGTATGTGATCTCATAGTACATTATTTGAATCCACATAACACTTGTTCTGAACACACAGTCAGTGTGTGATCTCATAGTGCATTATTTGAATCCACTTAACAATTATTCTGTACACACAGTCAGTGTGTTATCTCATAGTGCATTATTTGAATCCACTTAACAATTATTCTGAACACACAGTCAGTGTGTGATCTCATAGTGCATTATTTGAATCCACTTAACAATTATTCTGAACACACAGTCAGTGTGTGATCTCATAGTACATTATTTGAATCCACTTAACACTTGTTCTGAACACACAGTCAGTGTGTGATCTCATAGTGCATTATTTGAATCCACTTAACAATTATTCTGAACACACAGTCAGTGTGTGATCTCATAGTACATTATTTGAATCCACTTAACACTTGTTCTGAACACACAGTCAGTGTGTGATCTCATAGTGCATTATTTGAATCCACTTAACACTTGTTCTGAACACACAGTCAGTGTGTGATATCATAGTGCATTATTTGAATCCACTTGACACTTGTTCTGAACACACAGTCAGTGTGTGATATCATAGTGCATTATTTGAATCCACTTAACACTTGTTCTGAACACACAGTCAGTGTGTGATCTCATAGTGCATTATTTGAATCCACTTAACACTTGTTCTGAACACACAGTCAGTGTGTGATCTCATAGTGCATTATTTGAATCCAATTAACAATTATTCTGTACACACAGTCAGTGTGAGATCTCATAGTACATTATTTTAATCCACTTAACAATTATTCTGTACACACAGTCAGTGTGAGATCTCATAGTACATTATTTGAATCCATTTAACAATTGTTCTGAACACACAGTCAGTGAGATCTCATAGTACATTATTTGAATCCATTTAACACTTGTTCTGAACACACAGTCAGTGTGTGATCTCATAGTGCATTATTTGAATCCACTTAACAATTATTCTGTACACACAGTCAGTGTGAGATCTCATAGTACATTATTTGAATCCATTTAACAATTGTTCTGAACACACAGTCAGTGTGTGATCTCATAGTGCATTATTTGAATCCACTTAACACTTGTTCTGAACACACAGTCAGTGTGAGATCTCATAGTACATTATTTGAATCCACTTAACAATTATTCTGTACACACAGTCAGTGTGAGATCTCATAGTGCATTATTTTAATCCACTTAACAATTATTCTGTACACACAGTCAGTGTGAGATCTCATAGTGCATTATTTGAATCCACTTAACAATTATTCTGAACACACAGTCAGTGTGTGATCTCATAGTGCATTATTTGAATCCACTTAACAATTATTCTGAACACACAGTCAGTGTGTGATCTCATAGTACATTATTTGAATCCACTTAACACTTGTTCTGAACACACAGTCAGTGTGTGATCTCATAGTGCATTATTTGAATCCACTTAACAATTATTCTGTACACACAGTCAGTGTGAGATCTCATAGTGCATTATTTGAATCCACTTAACAATTATTCTGAACACACAGTCAGTGTGTGATCTCATAGTGCATTATTTGAATCCACTTAACAATTATTCTGAACACACAGTCAGTGAGATCTCATAGTGCATTATTTTAATCCACTTAACAATTGTTCTGAACACACAGTCAGTGAGATCTCATAGTGTATTATTTGAATCCACTTGACACTTGTTCTGAACACACAGTCAGTGAGATCTCATAGTGCATTATTTGAATCCACTTAACACTTGTTCTGAACACACAGTCAGTGTGTGATCTCATAGTGCATTATTTGAATCCACTTAACAATTATTCTGTACACACAGTCAGTGTGTGATCTCATAGTGCATTATTTGAATCCACTTAACAATTATTCTGAACACACAGTCAGTGTGTGATCTCATAGTGCATTATTTGAATCCACTTAACAATTATTCTGAACACACAGTCAGTGTGTGATCTCATAGTACATTATTTGAATCCACTTAACACTTGTTCTGAACACACAGTCAGTGTGTGATATCATAGTGCATTATTTGAATCCACTTAACACTTGTTCTGAACACACAGTCAGTGTGTGATCTCATAGTGCATTATTTGAATCCACTTAACAATTATTCTGAAAACACAGTCAGTGTGTGATCTCATAGTACATTATTTGAATCCACTTAACACTTGTTCTGAACACACAGTCAGTGTGTGATATCATAGTGCATTATTTGAATCCACTTGACACTTGTTCTGAACACACAGTCAGTGTGTGATATCATAGTGCATTATTTGAATCCACTTAACACTTGTTCTGAACACACAGTCAGTGTGTGATCTCATAGTGCATTATTTGAATCCACTTAACACTTGTTCTGAACACACAGTCAGTGTGTGATCTCATAGTGCATTATTTGAATCCACTTAACAATTATTCTGTACACACAGTCAGTGTGAGATCTCATAGTACATTATTTGAATCCATTTAACAATTGTTCTGAACACACAGTCAGTGTGAGATCTCATAGTACATTATTTTAATCCACTTAACAATTGTTCTGAACACACAGTCAGTGAGATCTCATAGTACATTATTTGAATCCATTTAACACTTGTTCTGAACACACAGTCAGTGTGTGATCTCATAGTGCATTATTTTAATCCACTTAACAATTATTCTGTACACACAGTCAGTGTGAGATCTCATAGTACATTATTTGAATCCATTTAACAATTGTTCTGAACACACAGTCAGTGTGTGATCTCATAGTGCATTATTTGAATCCACTTAACACTTGTTCTGAACACACAGTCAGTGTGAGATCTCATAGTACATTATTTGAATCCACTTAACAATTATTCTGAACACACAGTCAGTGTGTGATCTCATAGTGCATTATTTTAATCCACTTAACAATTATTCTGAACACACAGTCAGTGTGAAATCTCATAGTTCATTATTTGAATCCACTTAACACTTGTTCTGAACACACAGTCAGTGTGTGATCTCATAGTGCATTATTTGAATCCACTTAACAATTATTCTGTACACACAGTCAGTGTGAGATCTCATAGTACATTATTTTAATCCACTTAACAATTGTTCTGAACACACAGTCAGTGAGATCTCATAGTACATTATTTGAATCCATTTAACACTTGTTCTGAACACACAGTCAGTGTGTGATCTCATAGTGCATTATTTTAATCCACTTAACAATTATTCTGTACACACAGTCAGTGTGAGATCTCATAGTACATTATTTGAATCCATTTAACAATTGTTCTGAACACACAGTCAGTGTGTGATCTCATAGTGCATTATTTGAATCCACTTAACACTTGTTCTGAACACACAGTCAGTGTGAGATCTCATAGTACATTATTTGAATCCACTTAACAATTATTCTGAACACACAGTCAGTGTGTGATCTCATAGTGCATTATTTTAATCCACTTAACAATTATTCTGAACACACAGTCAGTGTGAAATCTCATAGTGCATTATTTGAATCCACTTAACAATTATTCTGAACACACAGTCAGTATGTGATCTCATAGTGCATTATTTGAATCCACTTAACAATTATTCTGAACACACAGTCAGTGTGTGATCTCATAGTGCATTATTTGAATCCACTTAACAATTATTCTGAACACACAGTCAGTATGTGATCTCATAGTGCATTATTTTAATCCACTTAACAATTATTCTGAACACACAGTCAGTGTGAAATCTCATAGTTCATTATTTGAATCCACTTGACACTTGTTCTGAACACACAGTCAGTGTGAGATCTCATTGTACATTTTTTGAATCCACTTAACACTTGTTCTGAACACACAGTCAGTGTGAAATCTCATAGTTCATTATTTGAATCCACTTGACACTTGTTCTGAACACACAGTCAGTGTGTGATCTCATAGTGCATTATTTGAATCCATTTAACAATTATTCTGTACACACAGTCAGTGTGAGATCTCATAGTACATTATTTGAATCCACTTGACACTTGTTCTGAACACACAGTCAGTGTGAGATCTCATAGTACATTATTTGAATCCATTTAACAATTATTCTGTACACACAGTCAGTGTGAAATCTCATAGTTCATTATTTGAATCCATTTAACAATTATTCTGTACACACAGTCAGTGTGAAATCTCATAGTTCATTATTTGAATCCATTTAACAATTATTCTGTACACACAGTCAGTGTGAGATCTCATAGTGCATTATTTGAATCCACTTAACACTTGTTCTGAACACACAGTCAGTGTGTGATCTCATAGTGCATTATTTGAATCCACTTAACAATTATTCTGTACACACAGTCAGTGTGTGATCTCATAGTGCATTATTTGAATCCACTTAACAATTATTCTGTACACACAGTCAGTGTGTGATCTCATAGTGCATTATTTGAATCCATTTAACAATTATTCTGTACACACAGTCAGTGTGAAATCTCATAGTTCATTATTTGAATCCATTTAACAATTATTCTGTACACACAGTCAGTGTGAAATCTCATAGTGCATTATTTGAATCCACTTAAAACTTGTTCTGAACACACAGTCAGTGTGTGATCTCATAGTGCATTATTTGAATCCATTTAACAATTATTCTGTACACACAGTCAATGTGAGATCTCATAGTGCATTATTTGAATCCACTTAACACTTGTTCTGAACACACAGTCAGTGTGTGATCTCATAGTGCATTATTTGAATCCACTTAACAATTATTCTGTACACACAGTCAGTGTGTGATCTCATAGTGCATTATTTGAATCCACTTAACAATTATTCTGTACACACAGTCAGTGTGAAATCTCATAGTTCATTATTTGAATCCATTTAACAATTATTCTGTACACACAGTCAATGTGAGATCTCATAGTGCATTATTTGAATCCACTTAACACTTGTTCTGAACACACAGTCAGTGTGTGATCTCATAGTGCATTATTTGAATCCACTTAACAATTATTCTGTACACACAGTCAGTGTGTGATCTCATAGTGCATTATTTGAATCCACTTAACAATTATTCTGAACACACAGTCAGTGTGTGATCTCATAGTGCATTATTTGAATCCACTTAACAATTATTCTGAACACACAGTCAGTGTGTGATCTCATAGTACATTATTTGAATCCACTTAACACTTGTTCTGAACACACAGTCAGTGTGTGATATCATAGTGCATTATTTGAATCCACTTAACACTTGTTCTGAACACACAGTCAGTGTGTGATCTCATAGTGCATTATTTGAATCCACTTAACAATTATTCTGAAAACACAGTCAGTGTGTGATCTCATAGTACATTATTTGAATCCACTTAACACTTGTTCTGAACACACAGTCAGTGTGTGATATCATAGTGCATTATTTGAATCCACTTAACAATTATTCTGAACACACAGTCAGTGTGTGATCTCATAGTGCATTATTTGAATCCACTTAACAATTATTCTGAACACACAGTCAGTGTGTGATCTCATAATACATTATTTGAATCCACTTAACACTTGTTCTGAACACACAGTCAGTGTGTGATATCATAGTGCATTATTTGAATCCACTTGACACTTGTTCTGAACACACAGTCAGTGTGTGATATCATAGTGCATTATTTGAATCCACTTAACACTTGTTCTGAACACACAGTCAGTGTGTGATCTCATAGTGCATTATTTGAATCCACTTAACACTTGTTCTGAACACACAGTCAGTGTGTGATCTCATAGTGCATTATTTGAATCCACTTAACAATTATTCTGTACACACAGTCAGTGTGAGATCTCATAGTACATTATTTGAATCCACTTAACAATTATTCTGTACACACAGTCAGTTTGAGATCTCATAGTACATTATTTGAATCCATTTAACAATTATTCTGAACACACAGTCAGTGTGTGATCTCATAGTGCATTATTTTAATCCACTTAACAATTATTTTGTACACACAGTCAGTGTGAGATCTCATAGTACATTATTTGAATCCATTTAACAATTGTTCTGAACACACAGTCAGTGTGTGATCTCATAGTGCATTATTTTAATCCACTTAACAATTATTTTGTACACACAGTCAGTGTGAGATCTCATAGTACATTATTTGAATCCATTTAACAATTGTTCTGAACACACAGTCAGTGTGAGATCTCATAGTACATTATTTGAATCCACTTAACAATTATTCTGAACACACAGTCAGTGTGAGATCTCATAGTACATTATTGTAATCCACTTGACACTTGTTCTGAACACACAGTCAGTATGTGATCTCATAGTGCATTATTTGAATCCACTTAACAATTATTCTGAACACACAGTCAGTGTGTGATCTCATAGTGCATTATTTGAATCCACTTAACAATTATTCTGAACACACAGTCAGTGAGATCTCATAGTACATTATTTGAATCCACTTAACAATTATTCTGAACACACAGTCAGTGAGATCTCATAGTGCATTATTTTAATCCACTTAACACTTGTTCTGAACACACAGTCAGTGTGTGATCTCATAGTGCATTATTTGAATCCACTTAACACTTGTTCTGAACACACAGTCAGTGTGTGATCTCATAGTGCATTATTTGAATCCACTTAACAATTATTCTGAACACACAGTCAGTGTGAGATCTCATAGTACATTATTTGAATCCATTTAACACTTGTTCTGAACACACAATCAGTGTGTGATCTCATAGTGCATTATTTTAATCCACTTAACAATTATTTTGTACACACAGTCAGTGTGAGATCTCATAGTACATTATTTGAATCCATTTAACAATTGTTCTGAACACACAGTCAGTGTGAGATCTCATAGTACATTATTTTAATCCACTTAACAATTATTCTGTACACACAGTCAGTGTGAGATCTCATAGTGCATTATTTGAATCCACTTAACAATTATTCTGTACACACAGTCAGTGTGAGATCTCATAGTACATTATTTTAATCCACTTAACAATTATTCTGTACACACAGTCAGTGTGAGATCTCATAGTGCATTATTTGAATCCACTTAACAATTATTCTGAACACACAGTCAGTATGTGATCTCATAGTGCATTATTTTAATCCACTTAACAATTATTCTGAACACACAGTCAGTGAGATCTCATAGTACATTATTTGAATCCACTTAACAATTATTCTGAACACACAGTCAGTGAGATCTCATAGTACATTATTTGAATCCATTTAACAATTATTCTGAACACACAGTCAGTGAGATCTCATAGTACATTATTTTAATCCACTTAACAATTATTCTGAACACACAGTCAGTGAGATCTCATAGTACATTATTTGAATCCACTTAACAATCCATTTAACAATTAACAATTATTTAACAATTATTTAACAATTTAACAATTATTCTGTACACACAGTCAGTGTGTGATCTCATAGTGCATTATTTGAATCCACTTAACAATTATTCTGAACACACAGTCAGTGTGAGATCTCATAGTACATTATTTGAATCCATTTAACAATTATTCTGTACACACAGTCAGTGTGTGATCTCATAGTGCATTATTTGAATCCACTTAACAATTATTCTGTACACACAGTCAGTGTGTGATCTCATAGTGCATTATTTGAAACCACTTAACAATTATTCTGTACACACAGTCAGTGTGAGATCTCATAGTACATTATTTTAATCCACTTAACAATTATTCTGTACACACAGTCAGTGTGAGATCTCATAGTACATTATTTGAATCCACTTAACAATTATTCTGTACACACAGTCAGTGTGAGATCTCATAGTACATTATTTTAATCCACTTAACACTTGTTCTGAACACACAGTCAGTGTGAGATCTCATAGTACATTATTTGAATCCACTTAACAATTATTCTGAACACACAGTCAGTGTGAGATCTCATAGTACATTATTTTAATCCACTTAACAATTATTCTGTACACACAGTCAGTGTGAGATCTCATAGTACATTATTTGAATCCACTTAACACTTGTTCTGAACACACAGTCAGTGTGAGATCTCATAGTACATTATTTTAATCCACTTAACAATTATTCTGAACACACAGTCAGTGAGATCTCATAGTACATTATTTGAATCCATTTAACAATTATTCTGAACACACAGTCAGTGTGAGATCTCATAGTACATTATTTTAATCCACTTAACAATTATTCTGAACACACAGTCAGTGAGATCTCATAGTACATTATTTGAATCCACTTAACAATCCATTTAACAATTAACAATTATTTAACAATTATTTAACAATTTAACAATTATTCTGTACACACAGTCAGTGTGTGATCTCATAGTGCATTATTTGAATCCACTTAACAATTATTCTGAACACACAGTCAGTGTGAGATCTCATAGTACATTATTTTAATCCATTTAACAATTATTCTGTACACACATTATTCTGTACACACAGTCAGTGTGAGATCTCATAGTACATTATTTGAATCCATTTAACAATTATTCTGTACACACAGTCAGTGTGTGATCTCATAGTGCATTATTTGAATCCACTTAACAATTATTCTGTACACACAGTCAGTGTGTGATCTCATAGTGCATTATTTTAATCCACTTAACAATTATTCTGTACACAAAGTCAGTGTGAGATCTCATAGTACATTATTTGAATCCACTTAACAATTATTCTGTACACACAGTCAGTGTGAGATCTCATAGTACATTATTTTAATCCACTTAACAATTATTCTGTACACACAGTCAGTGTGAGATCTCATAGTACATTATTTGAATCCACTTAACAATTATTCTGAACACACAGTCAGTGAGATCTCATAGTACATTATTTTAATCCACTTAACAATTATTCTGAACACACAGTCAGTGAGATCTCATAGTACATTATTTGAATCCACTTAACAATCCATTTAACAATTAACAATTATTTAACAATTATTTAACAATTTAACGATTATTCTGTACACACAGTCAGTGTGTGATCTCATAGTACATTATTTTAATCCATTTAACAATTATTCTGTACACACATTATTCTGTACACACAGTCAGTGTGAGATCTCATAGTACATTATTTGAATCCATTTAACAATTATTCTGTACACACAGTCAGTGTGTGATCTCATAGTGCATTATTTGAATCCACTTAACAATTATTCTGAACACACAGTCAGTGTGAGATCTCATAGTACATTATTTTAATCCATTTAACAATTATTCTGTACACACATTATTCTGTACACACAGTCAGTGTGAGATCTCATAGTACATTATTTGAATCCATTTAACAATTATTCTGTACACACAGTCAGTGTGTGATCTCATAGTGCATTATTTGAATCCACTTAACAATTATTCTGTACACACAGTCAGTGTGTGATCTCATAGTGCATTATTTTAATCCACTTAACAATTATTCTGTACACACAGTCAGTGTGAGATCTCATAGTACATTATTTGAATCCACTTAACAATTATTCTGTACACACAGTCAGTGTGAGATCTCATAGTACATTATTTTAATCCACTTAACAATTATTCTGTACACACAGTCAGTGTGAGATCTCATAGTACATTATTTGAATCCACTTAACAATTATTCTGAACACACAGTCAGTGTGAGATCTCATAGTACATTATTTTAATCCACTTAACAATTATTCTGTACACACAGTCAGTGTGAGATCTCATAGTACATTATTTGAATCCACTTAACACTTGTTCTGAACACACAGTCAGTGTGTGATCTCATAGTGCATTATTTGAATCCACTTAACAATTATTCTGAACACACAGTCAGTGTGTGATCTCATAGTACATTATTTTAATCCACTTAACAATTATTCTGTACACACAGTCAGTGTGTGATCTCATAGTGCATTATTTGAAACCACTTAACAATTATTCTGTACACACAGTCAGTGTGAGATCTCATAGTACATTATTTTAATCCACTTAACAATTATTCTGAACACACAGTCAGTGTGTGATCTCATAGTACATTATTTGAATCCACTTAACACTTGTTCTGAACACACAGTCAGTGTGTGATCTCATAGTGCATTATTTGAATCCACTTAACACTTGTTCTGAACACACAGTCAGTGTGTGATCTCATAGTACATTATTTTAATCCACTTAACAATTATTCTGTACACACAGTCAGTGTGTGATCTCATAGTGCATTATTTGAAACCACTTAACAATTATTCTGTACACACAGTCAGTGTGAGATCTCATAGTACATTATTTGAATCCACTTAACAATTATTCTGTACACACAGTCAGTGTGTGATCTCATAGTGCATTATTTGAAACCACTTAACAATTATTCTGTACACACAGTCAGTGTGAGATCTCATAGTACATTATTTGAATCCACTTAACAATTATTCTGAACACACAGTCAGTATGTGATCTCATAGTACATTATTTGAATCCACTTAACACTTGTTCTGAACACACAGTCAGTGTGTGATCTCATAGTGCATTATTTGAATCCACTTAACAATTATTCTGTACACACAGTCAGTGTGTTATCTCATAGTGCATTATTTGAATCCACTTAACAATTATTCTGAACACACAGTCAGTGTGTGATCTCATAGTGCATTATTTGAATCCACTTAACAATTATTCTGAACACACAGTCAGTGTGTGATCTCATAGTACATTATTTGAATCCACTTAACACTTGTTCTGAACACACAGTCAGTGTGTGATCTCATAGTACATTATTTGAATCCACTTAACACTTGTTCTGAACACACAGTCAGTGTGTGATCTCATAGTGCATTATTTGAATCCACTTAACAATTATTCTGAACACACAGTCAGTGTGTGATCTCATAGTACATTATTTGAATCCACTTAACACTTGTTCTGAACACACAGTCAGTGTGTGATATCATAGTGCATTATTTGAATCCACTTGACACTTGTTCTGAACACACAGTCAGTGTGTGATATCATAGTGCATTATTTGAATCCACTTAACACTTGTTCTGAACACACAGTCAGTGTGTGATCTCATAGTGCATTATTTGAATCCACTTAACACTTGTTCTGAACACACAGTCAGTGTGTGATCTCATAGTGCATTATTTGAATCCAATTAACAATTATTCTGTACACACAGTCAGTGTGAGATCTCATAGTACATTATTTTAATCCACTTAACAATTATTCTGTACACACAGTCAGTGTGAGATCTCATAGTACATTATTTGAATCCATTTAACAATTGTTCTGAACACACAGTCAGTGAGATCTCATAGTACATTATTTGAATCCATTTAACACTTGTTCTGAACACACAGTCAGTGTGTGATCTCATAGTGCATTATTTGAATCCACTTAACAATTATTCTGTACACACAGTCAGTGTGAGATCTCATAGTACATTATTTGAATCCATTTAACAATTGTTCTGAACACACAGTCAGTGTGTGATCTCATAGTGCATTATTTGAATCCACTTAACACTTGTTCTGAACACACAGTCAGTGTGTGATCTCATAGTACATTATTTGAATCCACTTAACAATTATTCTGTACACACAGTCAGTGTGAGATCTCATAGTACATTATTTGAATCCACTTAACAATTATTCTGTACACACAGTCAGTGTGAGATCTCATAGTACATTATTTTAATCCACTTAACAATTATTCTGTACACACAGTCAGTGTGAGATCTCATAGTGCATTATTTGAATCCACTTAACAATTATTCTGAACACACAGTCAGTGTGTGATCTCATAGTGCATTATTTGAATCCACTTAACAATTATTCTGAACACACAGTCAGTGTGTGATCTCATAGTACATTATTTGAATCCACTTAACACTTGTTCTGAACACACAGTCAGTGTGTGATCTCATAGTGCATTATTTGAATCCACTTAACAATTATTCTGTACACACAGTCAGTGTGAGATCTCATAGTGCATTATTTGAATCCACTTAACAATTATTCTGAACACACAGTCAGTGTGTGATCTCATAGTGCATTATTTGAATCCACTTAACAATTATTCTGAACACACAGTCAGTGAGATCTCATAGTGCATTATTTTAATCCACTTAACAATTGTTCTGAACACACAGTCAGTGAGATCTCATAGTGTATTATTTGAATCCACTTGACACTTGTTCTGAACACACAGTCAGTGAGATCTCATAGTGCATTATTTGAATCCACTTAACACTTGTTCTGAACACACAGTCAGTGTGTGATCTCATAGTGCATTATTTGAATCCACTTAACAATTATTCTGTACACACAGTCAGTGTGTGATCTCATAGTGCATTATTTGAATCCACTTAACAATTATTCTGAACACACAGTCAGTGTGTGATCTCATAGTGCATTATTTGAATCCACTTAACAATTATTCTGAACACACAGTCAGTGTGTGATATCATAGTGCATTATTTGAATCCACTTAACAATTATTCTGAACACACAGTCAGTGTGTGATCTCATAGTGCATTATTTGAATCCACTTAACAATTATTCTGAACACACAGTCAGTGTGTGATCTCATAGTGCATTATTTGAATCCACTTAACAATTATTCTGTACACACAGTCAGTGTGTGATCTCATAGTGCATTATTTGAATCCACTTAACAATTATTCTGAACACACAGTCAGTGTGTGATCTCATAGTGCATTATTTGAATCCACTTAACAATTATTCTGAACACACAGTCAGTGTGTGATCTCATAGTACATTATTTGAATCCACTTAACACTTGTTCTGAACACACAGTCAGTGTGTGATATCATAGTGCATTATTTGAATCCACTTAACAATTATTCTGAAAACACAGTCAGTGTGTGATCTCATAGTACATTATTTGAATCCACTTAACACTTGTTCTGAACACACAGTCAGTGTGTGATATCATAGTGCATTATTTGAATCCACTTAACAATTATTCTGAACACACAGTCAGTGTGTGATCTCATAGTGCATTATTTGAATCCACTTAACAATTATTCTGAACACACAGTCAGTGTGTGATCTCATAGTACATTATTTGAATCCACTTAACACTTGTTCTGAACACACAGTCAGTGTGTGATATCATAGTGCATTATTTGAATCCACTTAACAATTATTCTGAACACACAGTCAGTGTGTGATCTCATAGTGCATTATTTGAATCCACTTAACAATTATTCTGAACACACAGTCAGTGTGTGATCTCATAGTGCATTATTTGAATCCACTTAACAATTATTCTGTACACACAGTCAGTGTGTGATCTCATAGTGCATTATTTGAATCCACTTAACAATTATTCTGAACACACAGTCAGTGTGTGATCTCATAGTGCATTATTTGAATCCACTTAACAATTATTCTGAACACACAGTCAGTGTGTGATCTCATAGTACATTATTTGAATCCACTTAACACTTGTTCTGAACACACAGTCAGTGTGTGATCTCATAGTGCATTATTTGAATCCACTTAACAATTATTCTGAAAACACAGTCAGTGTGTGATCTCATAGTACATTATTTGAATCCACTTAACACTTGTTCTGAACACACAGTCAGTGTGTGATATCATAGTGCATTATTTGAATCCACTTAACAATTATTCTGAACACACAGTCAGTGTGTGATCTCATAGTGCATTATTTGAATCCACTTAACAATTATTCTGAACACACAGTCAGTGTGTGATCTCATAGTGCATTATTTGAATCCACTTAACAATTATTCTGTACACACAGTCAGTGTGAGATCTCATAGTACATTATTTTAATCCACTTAACAATTGTTCTGAACACACAGTCAGTGAGATCTCATAGTACATTATTTGAATCCATTTAACACTTGTTCTGAACACACAGTCAGTGTGTGATCTCATAGTGCATTATTTTAATCCACTTAACAATTATTCTGTACACACAGTCAGTGTGAGATCTCATAGTACATTATTTGAATCCATTTAACAATTGTTCTGAACACACAGTCAGTGTGTGATCTCATAGTGCATTATTTGAATCCACTTAACACTTGTTCTGAACACACAGTCAGTGTGAGATCTCATAGTACATTATTTGAATCCACTTAACAATTATTCTGAACACACAGTCAGTGTGTGATCTCATAGTGCATTATTTGAATCCACTTAACAATTATTCTGAACACACAGTCAGTATGTGATCTCATAGTGCATTATTTGAATCCACTTAACAATTATTCTGAACACACAGTCAGTGTGTGATCTCATAGTGCATTATTTTAATCCACTTAACAATTATTCTGAACACACAGTCAGTGTGAAATCTCATAGTTCATTATTTGAATCCACTTGACACTTGTTCTGAACACACAGTCAGTGTGAGATCTCATTGTACATTTTTTGAATCCACTTAACACTTGTTCTGAACACACAGTCAGTGTGAAATCTCATAGTTCATTATTTGAATCCACTTGACACTTGTTCTGAACACACAGTCAGTGTGTGATCTCATAGTGCATTATTTGAATCCATTTAACAATTATTCTGTACACACAGTCAGTGTGAGATCTCATAGTACATTATTTGAATCCACTTGACACTTGTTCTGAACACACAGTCAGTGTGAGATCTCATAGTACATTATTTGAATCCACTTGACACTTGTTCTGAACACACAGTCAGTGTGAGATCTCATAGTACATTATTTGAATCCATTTAACAATTATTCTGTACACACAGTCAGTGTGAAATCTCATAGTTCATTATTTGAATCCATTTAACAATTATTCTGTACACACAGTCAGTGTGAAATCTCATAGTTCATTATTTGAATCCATTTAACAATTATTCTGTACACACAGTCAGTGTGAGATCTCATAGTGCATTATTTGAATCCACTTAACACTTGTTCTGAACACACAGTCAGTGTGTGATCTCATAGTGCATTATTTGAATCCACTTAACAATTATTCTGTACACACAGTCAGTGTGTGATCTCATAGTGCATTATTTGAATCCACTTAACAATTATTCTGTACACACAGTCAGTGTGTGATCTCATAGTGCATTATTTGAATCCATTTAACAATTATTCTGTACACACAGTCAGTGTGAAATCTCATAGTTCATTATTTGAATCCATTTAACAATTATTCTGTACACACAGTCAGTGTGAAATCTCATAGTGCATTATTTGAATCCACTTAAAACTTGTTCTGAACACACAGTCAGTGTGTGATCTCATAGTGCATTATTTGAATCCATTTAACAATTATTCTGTACACACAGTCAGTGTGAAATCTCATAGTTCATTATTTGAATCCATTTAACAATTATTCTGTACACACAGTCAGTGTGAAATCTCATAGTTCATTATTTGAATCCATTTAACAATTATTCTGTACACACAGTCAATGTGAGATCTCATAGTGCATTATTTGAATCCACTTAACACTTGTTCTGAACACACAGTCAGTGTGTGATCTCATAGTGCATTATTTGAATCCACTTAACAATTATTCTGTACACACAGTCAGTGTGTGATCTCATAGTGCATTATTTGAATCCACTTAACAATTATTCTGAACACACAGTCAGTGTGTGATCTCATAGTGCATTATTTGAATCCACTTAACAATTATTCTGAACACACAGTCAGTGTGTGATCTCATAGTGCATTATTTGAATCCACTTAACAATTATTCTGAACACACAGTCAGTGTGTGATCTCATAGTACATTATTTGAATCCACTTAACACTTGTTCTGAACACACAGTCAGTGTGTGATATCATAGTGCATTATTTGAATCCACTTAACACTTGTTCTGAACACACAGTCAGTGTGTGATCTCATAGTGCATTATTTGAATCCACTTAACAATTATTCTGAAAACACAGTCAGTGTGTGATCTCATAGTACATTATTTGAATCCACTTAACACTTGTTCTGAACACACAGTCAGTGTGTGATATCATAGTGCATTATTTGAATCCACTTAACAATTATTCTGAACACACAGTCAGTGTGTGATCTCATAGTGCATTATTTGAATCCACTTAACAATTATTCTGAACACACAGTCAGTGTGTGATCTCATAATACATTATTTGAATCCACTTAACACTTGTTCTGAACACACAGTCAGTGTGTGATATCATAGTGCATTATTTGAATCCACTTGACACTTGTTCTGAACACACAGTCAGTGTGTGATATCATAGTGCATTATTTGAATCCACTTAACACTTGTTCTGAACACACAGTCAGTGTGTGATCTCATAGTGCATTATTTGAATCCACTTAACACTTGTTCTGAACACACAGTCAGTGTGTGATCTCATAGTGCATTATTTGAATCCACTTAACAATTATTCTGTACACACAGTCAGTTTGAGATCTCATAGTACATTATTTTAATCCACTTAACAATTATTCTGTACACACAGTCAGTGTGAGATCTCATAGTACATTATTTGAATCCATTTAACAATTGTTCTGAACACACAGTCAGTGTGTGATCTCATAGTGCATTATTTTAATCCACTTAACAATTATTTTGTACACACAGTCAGTGTGAGATCTCATAGTACATTATTTGAATCCATTTAAAAATTGTTCTGAACACACAGTCAGTGTGTGATCTCATAGTGCATTATTTGAATCCACTTAACACTTGTTCTGAACACACAGTCAGTGTGAGATCTCATAGTACATTATTTGAATCCACTTAACAATTATTCTGAACACACAGTCAGTGTGAGATCTCATAGTACATTATTGTAATCCACTTGACACTTGTTCTGAACACACAGTCAGTATGTGATCTCATAGTGCATTATTTGAATCCACTTAACAATTATTCTGAACACACAGTCAGTGTGTGATCTCATAGTGCATTATTTGAATCCACTTAACAATTATTCTGAACACACAGTCAGTGAGATCTCATAGTACATTATTTGAATCCACTTAACAATTATTCTGAACACACAGTCAGTGAGATCTCATAGTGCATTATTTTAATCCACTTAACACTTGTTCTGAACACACAGTCAGTGTGTGATCTCATAGTGCATTATTTGAATCCACTTAACACTTGTTCTGAACACACAGTCAGTGTGTGATCTCATAGTGCATTATTTGAATCCACTTAACAATTATTCTGTACACACAGTCAGTGTGAGATCTCATAGTACATTATTTTAATCCACTTAACAATTATTCTATACACACAGTCAGTGTGAGATCTCATAGTACATTATTTGAATCCATTTAACAATTGTTCTGAACACACAGTCAGTGAGATCTCATAGTACATTATTTGAATCCATTTAACACTTGTTCTGAACACACAGTCAGTGTGTGATCTCATAGTGCATTATTTTAATCCACTTAACAATTATTCTGTACACACAGTCAGTGTGAGATCTCATAGTACATTATTTGAATCCATTTAACAATTGTTCTGAACACACAGTCAGTGTGTGATCTCATAGTGCATTATTTGAATCCACTTAACACTTGTTCTGAACACACAGTCAGTGTGAGATCTCATAGTACATTATTTGAATCCACTTAACAATTATTCTGAACACACAGTCAGTGTGTGATCTCATAGTGCATTATTTGAATCCACTTAACAATTATTCTGTACACACAGTCAGTGTGTGATCTCATAGTGCATTATTTTAATCCACTTAACAATTATTCTGAACACACAGTCAGTGAGATCTCATAGTACATTATTTGAATCCACTTAACAATTATTCTGAACACACAGTCAGTGAGATCTCATAGTACATTATTTGAATCCATTTAACAATTGTTCTGAACACACAGTCAGTGTGTGATCTCATAGTGCATTATTTTAATCCACTTAACAATTATTCTGTACACACAGTCAGTGTGAGATCTCATAGTACATTATTTGAATCCATTTAACAATTGTTCTGAACACACAGTCAGTGTGTGATCTCATAGTGCATTATTTGAATCCACTTAACACTTGTTCTGAACACACAGTCAGTGTGAGATCTCATAGTACATTATTTGAATCCACTTAACAATTATTCTGAACACACAGTCAGTGTGTGATCTCATAGTGCATTATTTGAATCCACTTAACAATTATTCTGAACACACAGTCAGTATGTGATCTCATAGTGCATTATTTTAATCCACTTAACAATTATTCTGAACACACAGTCAGTGAGATCTCATAGTACATTATTTGAATCCACTTAACAATTATTCTGAACACACAGTCAGTGAGATCTCATAGTACATTATTTGAATCCATTTAACAATTGTTCTGAACACACAGTCAGTGTGTGATCTCAGTGCATTATTTGAATCCACTTAACAATTATTCTGTACACACAGTCAGTGTGTGATCTCATAGTGCATTATTTGAATCCACTTAACAATTATTCTGAACACACAGTCAGTGTGAGATCTCATAGTACATTATTTTAATCCACTGAACAATTATTCTGTACACACAGTCAGTGTGAGATCTCATAGTACATTATTTGAATCCATTTAACAATCCATTTAACAATTAACAATTATTTAACAATTATTTAACAATTTAACAATTATTCTGTACACACAGTCAGTGTGTGATCTCATAGTGCATTATTTGAATCCACATAACAATTATTCTGAACACACAGTCAGTGTGAGATCTCATAGTGCATTATTTTAATCCATTTAACAATTATTCTGTACACACATTATTCTGTACACACAGTCAGTGTGAGATCTCATAGTACATTATTTGAATCCATTTAACAATTATTCTGTACACACAGTCAGTGTGTGATCTCATAGTGCATTATTTGAATCCACTTAACAATTATTCTGTACACACAGTCAGTGTGTGATCTCATAGTGCATTATTTGAAACCACTTAACAATTATTCTGTACACACAGTCAGTGTGAGATCTCATAGTACATTATTTGAATCCACTTAACAATTATTCTGTACACACAGTCAGTGTGAGATCTCATAGTACATTATTTGAATCCACTTAACAATTATTCTGAACACACAGTCAGTGTGAGATCTCATAGTACATTATTTTAATCCACTTAACAATTATTCTGTACACACAGTCAGTGTGAGATCTCATAGTGCATTATTTGAATCCACTTAAAACTTGTTCTGAACACACAGTCAGTGTGTGATCTCATAGTGCATTATTTGAATCCACTTAACAATTATTCTGTACACACAGTCAGTGTGAGATCTCATAGTACATTATTTTAATCCACTTAACAATTATTCTATACACACAGTCAGTGTGAGATCTCATAGTACATTATTTGAATCCATTTAACAATTGTTCTGAACACACAGTCAGTGAGATCTCATAGTACATTATTTGAATCCATTTAACACTTGTTCTGAACACACAGTCAGTGTGTGATCTCATAGTGCATTATTTTAATCCACTTAACAATTATTCTGTACACACAGTCAGTGTGAGATCTCATAGTACATTATTTGAATCCATTTAACAATTGTTCTGAACACACAGTCAGTGTGTGATCTCATAGTGCATTATTTGAATCCACTTAACACTTGTTCTGAACACACAGTCAGTGTGAGATCTCATAGTACATTATTTGAATCCACTTAACAATTATTCTGAACACACAGTCAGTGTGTGATCTCATAGTGCATTATTTGAATCCACTTAACAATTATTCTGTACACACAGTCAGTGTGTGATCTCATAGTGCATTATTTTAATCCACTTAACAATTATTCTGAACACACAGTCAGTGAGATCTCATAGTACATTATTTGAATCCACTTAACAATTATTCTGAACACACAGTCAGTGAGATCTCATAGTACATTATTTGAATCCATTTAACAATTGTTCTGAACACACAGTCAGTGTGTGATCTCATAGTGCATTATTTGAATCCACTTAACACTTCTTCTGAACACACAGTCAGTGTGAGATCTCATAGTACATTATTTGAATCCACTTAACAATTATTCTGAACACACAGTCAGTGTGTGATCTCATAGTGCATTATTTGAATCCACTTAACAATTATTCTGAACACACAGTCAGTATGTGATCTCATAGTGCATTATTTTAATCCACTTAACAATTATTCTGAACACACAGTCAGTGAGATCTCATAGTACATTATTTGAATCCACTTAACAATTATTCTGAACACACAGTCAGTGAGATCTCATAGTACATTATTTGAATCCATTTAACAATTGTTCTGAACACACAGTCAGTGTGTGATCTCAGTGCATTATTTGAATCCACTTAA
This sequence comes from Romanogobio albipinnatus, assembly GCA_023566225.1. Lineage (NCBI taxonomy): Eukaryota > Metazoa > Chordata > Actinopteri > Cypriniformes > Gobionidae > Romanogobio > Romanogobio albipinnatus. Next base: position 11,133,201 of record CM042245.1, read on the forward strand.
CAATTATTCTGTACACACAGTCAGTGTGTGATCTCATAGTGCATTATTTGAATCCACTTAACAATTATTCTGAACACACAGTCAGTGTGAGATCTCATAGTACATTATTTTAATCCACTGAACAATTATTCTGTACACACAGTCAGTGTGAGATCTCATAGTACATTATTTGAATCCATTTAACAATCCATTTAACAATTAACAATTATTTAACAATTATTTAACAATTTAACAATTATTCTGTACACACAGTCAGTGTGTGATCTCATAGTGCATTATTTGAATCCACATAACAATTATTCTGAACACACAGTCAGTGTGAGATCTCATAGTGCATTATTTTAATCCATTTAACAATTATTCTGTACACACATTATTCTGTACACACAGTCAGTGTGAGATCTCATAGTACATTATTTGAATCCATTTAACAATTATTCTGTACACACAGTCAGTGTGTGATCTCATAGTGCATTATTTGAATCCACTTAACAATTATTCTGTACACACAGTCAGTGTGTGATCTCATAGTGCATTATTTGAAACCACTTAACAATTATTCTGTACACACAGTCAGTGTGAGATCTCATAGTACATTATTTGAATCCACTTAACAATTATTCTGTACACACAGTCAGTGTGAGATCTCATAGTACATTATTTGAATCCACTTAACAATTATTCTGAACACACAGTCAGTGTGTGATCTCATAGTACATTATTTGAATCCACTTAACACTTGTTCTGAACACACAGTCAGTGTGTGATCTCATAGTGCATTATTTGAATCCACTTAACAATTATTCTGTACACACAGTCAGTGTGAGATCTCATAGTACATTATTTGAATCCACTTAACACTTGTTCTGAACACACAGTCAGTGTGTGATCTCATAGTGCATTATTTGAATCCACTTAACACTTGTTCTGAACACACAGTCAGTGTGTGATCTCATAGTGCATTATTTGAATCCACTTAACAATTATTCTGTACACACAGTCAGTGTGTGATCTCATAGTGCATTATTTGAATCCACTTAACAATTATTCTGAACACACAGTCAGTGTGTGATCTCATAGTGCATTATTTGAAACCACTTAACAATTATTCTGTACACACAGTCAGTGTGAGATCTCATAGTACATTATTTTAATCCACTTAACAATTATTCTGAACACACAGTCAGTGTGTGATCTCATAGTACATTATTTTAATCCACTTAACAATTATTCTGAACACACAGTCAGTGTGTGATCTCATAGTGCATTATTTGAATCCACTTAACACTTGTTCTGAACACACAGTCAGTGTGTGATCTCATAGTGCATTATTTGAATCCACTTAACAATTATTCTGTACACACAGTCAGTGTGTTATCTCATAGTGCATTATTTGAATCCACTTAACAATTATTCTGAACACACAGTCAGTGTGTGATCTCATAGTGCATTATTTGAATCCACTTAACAATTATTCTGAACACACAGTCAGTGTGTGATCTCATAGTGCATTATTTGAATCCACTTAACAATTATTCTGAACACACAGTCAGTGTGTGATCTCATAGTACATTATTTTAATCCACTTAACAATTATTCTGTACACACAGTCAGTGTGTGATCTCATAGTGCATTATTTGAAACCACTTAACAATTATTCTGTACACACAGTCAGTGTGAGATCTCATAGTACATTATTTGAATCCACTTAACAATTATTCTGAACACACAGTCAGTGTGTGATCTCATAGTACATTATTTGAATCCACTTAACACTTGTTCTGAACACACAGTCAGTGTGTGATCTCATAGTGCATTATTTGAATCCACTTAACACTTGTTCTGAACACACAGTCAGTGTGTGATCTCATAGTGCATTATTTGAATCCACTTAACAATTATTCTGTACACACAGTCAGTGTGAGATCTCATAGTGCATTATTTGAATCCACTTAACAATTATTCTGTACACACAGTCAGTGTGTGATCTCATAGTGCATTATTTGAAACCACTTAACAATTATTCTGTACACACAGTCAGTGTGAGATCTCATAGTACATTATTTGAATCCACTTAACAATTATTCTGAACACACAGTCAGTGTGTGATCTCATAGTACATTATTTGAATCCACTTAACACTTGTTCTGAACACACAGTCAGTGTGTGATCTCATAGTACATTATTTGAATCCACTTAACACTTGTTCTGAACACACAGTCAGTGTGTGATCTCATAGTGCATTATTTGAATCCACTTAACACTTGTTCTGAACACACAGTCAGTGTGTTATCTCATAGTGCATTATTTGAATCCACTTAACAATTATTCTGTACACACAGTCAGTGTGAGATCTCATAGTGCATTATTTGAATCCACTTAACAATTATTCTGAACACACAGTCAGTGTGTGATCTCATAGTACATTATTTGAATCCACTTAACACTTGTTCTGAACACACAGTCAGTGTGTGATATCATAGTGCATTATTTGAATCCACTTAACACTTGTTCTGAACACACAGTCAGTGTGTGATCTCATAGTGCATTATTTGAATCCACTTAACAATTATTCTGAACACACAGTCAGTGTGTGATCTCATAGTACATTATTTGAATCCACTTAACACTTGTTCTGAACACACAGTCAGTGTGTGATATCATAGTGCATTATTTGAATCCACTTAACAATTATTCTGAACACACAGTCAGTGTGTGATCTCATAGTGCATTATTTGAATCCACTTAACAATTATTCTGAACACACAGTCAGTGAGATCTCATAGTACATTATTTGAATCCACTTAACAATTATTCTGAACACACAGTCAGTGAGATCTCATAGTGCATTATTTTAATCCACTTAACACTTGTTCTGAACACACAGTCAGTGTGTGATCTCATAGTGCATTATTTGAATCCACTTAACACTTGTTCTGAACACACAGTCAGTGTGTGATCTCACAGTGCATTATTTGAATCCACTTAACAATTATTCTGTACACACAGTCAGTGTGAGATCTCATAGTACATTATTTTAATCCACTTAACAATTATTCTGTACACACAGTCAGTGTGAGATCTCATAGTACATTATTTGAATCCATTTAACAATTGTTCTGAACACACAGTCAGTGAGATCTCATAGTACATTATTTGAATCCATTTAACACTTGCTCTGAACACACAGTCAGTGTGTGATCTCATAGTGCATTATTTTAATCCACTTAACAATTATTCTGTACACACAGTCAGTGTGAGATCTCATAGTACATTATTTGAATCCATTTAACAATTGTTCTGAACACACAGTCAGTGTGTGATCTCATAGTGCATTATTTGAATCCACTTAACACTTGTTCTGAACACACAGTCAGTGTGAGATCTCATAGTACATTATTTGAATCCACTTAACAATTATTCTGAACACACAGTCAGTGTGTGATCTCATAGTGCATTATTTGAATCCACTTAACACTTGTTCTGAACACACAGTCAGTGTGTGATCTCATAGTGCATTATTTGAATCCACTTAACAATTATTCTGTACACACAGTCAGTGTGTTATCTCATAGTGCATTATTTGAATCCACTTAACAATTATTCTGAACACACAGTCAGTGTGTGATCTCATAGTGCATTATTTGAATCCACTTAACAATTATTCTGAACACACAGTCAGTGTGTGATCTCATAGTGCATTATTTGAATCCACTTAACAATTATTCTGAACACACAGTCAGTGTGTGATCTCATAGTACATTATTTTAATCCACTTAACAATTATTCTGTACACACAGTCAGTGTGTGATCTCATAGTGCATTATTTGAAACCACTTAACAATTATTCTGTACACACAGTCAGTGTGAGATCTCATAGTACATTATTTGAATCCACTTAACAATTATTCTGAACACACAGTCAGTGTGTGATCTCATAGTACATTATTTGAATCCACTTAACACTTGTTCTGAACACACAGTCAGTGTGTGATCTCATAGTGCATTATTTGAATCCACTTAACACTTGTTCTGAACACACAGTCAGTGTGTGATCTCATAGTGCATTATTTGAATCCACTTAACAATTATTCTGTACACACAGTCAGTGTGAGATCTCATAGTGCATTATTTGAATCCACTTAACAATTATTCTGTACACACAGTCAGTGTGTGATCTCATAGTGCATTATTTGAAACCACTTAACAATTATTCTGTACACACAGTCAGTGTGAGATCTCATAGTACATTATTTGAATCCACTTAACAATTATTCTGAACACACAGTCAGTGTGTGATCTCATAGTACATTATTTGAATCCACTTAACACTTGTTCTGAACACACAGTCAGTGTGTGATCTCATAGTACATTATTTGAATCCACTTAACACTTGTTCTGAACACACAGTCAGTGTGTGATCTCATAGTGCATTATTTGAATCCACTTAACACTTGTTCTGAACACACAGTCAGTGTGTTATCTCATAGTGCATTATTTGAATCCACTTAACAATTATTCTGTACACACAGTCAGTGTGAGATCTCATAGTGCATTATTTGAATCCACTTAACAATTATTCTGAACACACAGTCAGTGTGTGATCTCATAGTACATTATTTGAATCCACTTAACACTTGTTCTGAACACACAGTCAGTGTGTGATATCATAGTGCATTATTTGAATCCACTTAACACTTGTTCTGAACACACAGTCAGTGTGTGATCTCATAGTGCATTATTTGAATCCACTTAACAATTATTCTGAACACACAGTCAGTGTGTGATCTCATAGTACATTATTTGAATCCACTTAACACTTGTTCTGAACACACAGTCAGTGTGTGATATCATAGTGCATTATTTGAATCCACTTAACAATTATTCTGAACACACAGTCAGTGTGTGATCTCATAGTGCATTATTTGAATCCACTTAACAATTATTCTGAACACACAGTCAGTGAGATCTCATAGTACATTATTTGAATCCACTTAACAATTATTCTGAACACACAGTCAGTGAGATCTCATAGTGCATTATTTTAATCCACTTAACACTTGTTCTGAACACACAGTCAGTGTGTGATCTCATAGTGCATTATTTGAATCCACTTAACACTTGTTCTGAACACACAGTCAGTGTGTGATCTCACAGTGCATTATTTGAATCCACTTAACAATTATTCTGTACACACAGTCAGTGTGAGATCTCATAGTACATTATTTTAATCCACTTAACAATTATTCTGTACACACAGTCAGTGTGAGATCTCATAGTACATTATTTGAATCCATTTAACAATTGTTCTGAACACACAGTCAGTGAGATCTCATAGTACATTATTTGAATCCATTTAACACTTGCTCTGAACACACAGTCAGTGTGTGATCTCATAGTGCATTATTTTAATCCACTTAACAATTATTCTGTACACACAGTCAGTGTGAGATCTCATAGTACATTATTTGAATCCATTTAACAATTGTTCTGAACACACAGTCAGTGTGTGATCTCATAGTGCATTATTTGAATCCACTTAACACTTGTTCTGAACACACAGTCAGTGTGAGATCTCATAGTACATTATTTGAATCCACTTAACAATTATTCTGAACACACAGTCAGTGTGTGATCTCATAGTGCATTATTTGAATCCACTTAACAATTATTCTGTACACACAGTCAGTGTGTGATCTCATAGTGCATTATTTTAATCCACTTAACAATTATTCTGAACACACAGTCAGTGAGATCTCATAGTACATTATTTGAATCCACTTAACAATTATTCTGAACACACAGTCAGTGAGATCTCATAGTACATTATTTGAATCCATTTAACAATTGTTCTGAACACACAGTCAGTGTGTGATCTCAGTGCATTATTTGAATCCACTTAACAATTATTCTGTACACACAGTCAGTGTGTGATCTCATAGTGCATTATTTGAATCCACTTAACAATTATTCTGAACACACAGTCAGTGTGAGATCTCATAGTACATTATTTGAATCCACTTAACAATTATTCTGTACACACAGTCAGTGTGTGATCTCATAGTGCATTATTTGAATCCACTTAACAATTGTTCTGAACACACAGTCAGTGTGAGATCTCATAGTACATTATTTTAATCCACTTAACAATTATTCTGTACACACAGTCAGTGTGAGATCTCATAGTACATTATTTGAATCCATTTAACAATCCATTTAACAATTAACAATTATTTAACAATTATTTAACAATTTAACAATTATTCTGTACACACAGTCAGTGTGTGATCTCATAGTGCATTATTTGAATCCACTTAACAATTATTCTGAACACACAGTCAGTGTGAGATCTCATAGTACATTATTTTAATCCATTTAACAATTATTCTGTACACACAGTCAGTGTGTGATCTCATAGTGCATTATTTGAATCCACTTAACAATTATTCTGTACACACAGTCAGTGTGAGATCTCATAGTACATTATTTGAATCCACTTAACAATTATTCTGTACACACAGTCAGTGTGAGATCTCATAGTACATTATTTGAATCCACTTAACAATTATTCTGTACACACAGTCAGTGTGAGATCTCATAGTACATTATTTGAATCCACTTAACAATTATTCTGAACACACAGTCAGTGTGAGATCTCATAGTACATTATTTGAATCCACTTAACACTTGTTCTGAACACACAGTCAGTGTGTGATCTCATAGTGCATTATTTGAATCCACTTAACACTTGTTCTGAACACACAGTCAGTGTGTGATCTCATAGTGCATTATTTGAATCCACTTAACAATTATTCTGTACACACAGTCAGTGTGTGATCTCATAGTGCATTATTTGAATCCACTTAACAATTATTCTGAACACACAGTCAGTGTGTGATCTCATAGTACATTATTTTAATCCACTTAACAATTATTCTGAACACACAGTCAGTGTGTGATCTCATAGTACATTATTTTAATCCACTTAACAATTATTCTGTACACACAGTCAGTGTGTGATCTCATAGTGCATTATTTGAATCCACTTAACAATTATTCTGAACACACAGTCAGTGAGATCTCATAGTACATTATTTTAATCCACTTGACACTTGTTCTGAACACACAGTCAGTATGTGATCTCATAGTGCATTATTTTAATCCACTTAACACTTGTTCTGAACACACAGTCAGTGTGTGATCTCATAGTGCATTATTTGAATCCACTTAACACTTGTTCTGAACACACAGTCAGTGTGTGATCTCATAGTGCATTATTTGAATCCACTTAACAATTATTCTGAACACACAGTCAGTGAGATCTCATAGTACATTATTTGAATCCACTTAACAATTATTCTGAACACACAGTCAGTGAGATCTCATAGTGCATTATTTGAATCCACTTAACACTTGTTCTGAACACACAGTCAGTGTGTGATCTCATAGTGCATTATTTGAATCCACTTAACACTTGTTCTGAACACACAGTCAGTGTGTGATCTCATAGTGCATTATTTGAATCCACTTAACAATTATTCTGTACACACAGTCAGTGTGAGATCTCATAGTACATTATTTTAATCCACTTAACAATTATTCTGTACACACAGTCAGTGTGAGATCTCATAGTACATTATTTTAATCCACTTAACAATTATTCTGTACACACAGTCAGTGTGAGATCTCATAGTGCATTATTTGAATCCATTTAACAATTATTCTGTACACACAGTCAGTGTGTTATCTCATAGTGCATTATTTGAATCCACTTAACAATTATTCTGAACACACAGTCAGTGAGATCTCATAGTACATTATTTGAATCCACTTAACAATTATTCTGAACACACAGTCAGTGAGATCTCATAGTACATTATTTTAATCCACTTGACACTTGTTCTGAACACACAGTCAGTATGTGATCTCATAGTGCATTATTTTAATCCACTTAACACTTGTTCTGAACACACAGTCAGTGTGTGATCTCATAGTGCATTATTTGAATCCACTTAACACTTGTTCTGAACACACAGTCAGTGTGTGATCTCATAGTGCATTATTTGAATCCACTTAACAATTATTCTGAACACACAGTCAGTGTGAGATCTCATAGTACATTATTTTAATCCACTTAACAATTATTCTGAACACACAGTCAGTGTGTGATCTCATAGTACATTATTTGAATCCATTTAACAATTGTTCTGAACACACAGTCAGTGAGAGATCTCATAGTACATTATTTGAATCCATTTAACAATTGTTCTGAACACACAGTCAGTGAGATCTCATAGTTCATTATTTTAATCCATTTAACAATTGTTCTGAACACACAGTCAGTGAGAGATCTCATAGTACATTATTTGAATCCATTTAACACTTGTTCTGAACACACAGTCAGTGTGTGATCTCATAGTGCATTATTTTAATCCACTTAACAATTATTCTGTACACACAGTCAGTGTGAGATCTCATAGTACATTATTTTAATCCACTTAACAATTATTCTGAACACACAGTCAGTGTGTGATCTCATAGTGCATTATTTGAATCCACTTAACAATTATTCTGAACACACAGTCAGTGTGTGATCTCATAGTGCATTATTTGAATCCACTTAACAATTATTCTGAACACACAGTCAGTGTGTGATCTCATAGTACATTATTTGAATCCACTTAACACTTGTTCTGAACACACAGTCAGTGTGTGATATCATAGTGCATTATTTGAATCCACTTAACACTTGTTCTGAACACACAGTCAGTGTGTGATCTCATAGTGCATTATTTGAATCCACTTAACAATTATTCTGAAAACACAGTCAGTGTGTGATCTCATAGTACATTATTTGAATCCACTTAACACTTGTTCTGAACACACAGTCAGTGTGTGATATCATAGTGCATTATTTGAATCCACTTAACAATTATTCTGAACACACAGTCAGTGTGTGATCTCATAGTGCATTATTTGAATCCACTTAACAATTATTCTGAACACACAGTCAGTGTGTGATCTCATAATACATTATTTGAATCCACTTAACACTTGTTCTGAACACACAGTCAGTGTGTGATATCATAGTGCATTATTTGAATCCACTTGACACTTGTTCTGAACACACAGTCAGTGTGTGATATCATAGTGCATTATTTGAATCCACTTAACACTTGTTCTGAACACACAGTCAGTGTGTGATCTCATAGTGCATTATTTGAATCCACTTAACACTTGTTCTGAACACACAGTCAGTGTGTGATCTCATAGTGCATTATTTGAATCCACTTAACAATTATTCTGTACACACAGTCAGTTTGAGATCTCATAGTACATTATTTTAATCCACTTAACAATTATTCTGTACACACAGTCAGTGTGAGATCTCATAGTACATTATTTGAATCCATTTAACAATTGTTCTGAACACACAGTCAGTGTGTGATCTCATAGTGCATTATTTTAATCCACTTAACAATTATTTTGTACACACAGTCAGTGTGAGATCTCATAGTACATTATTTGAATCCATTTAAAAATTGTTCTGAACACACAGTCAGTGTGTGATCTCATAGTGCATTATTTGAATCCACTTAACACTTGTTCTGAACACACAGTCAGTGTGAGATCTCATAGTACATTATTTGAATCCACTTAACAATTATTCTGAACACACAGTCAGTGTGAGATCTCATAGTACATTATTGTAATCCACTTGACACTTGTTCTGAACACACAGTCAGTATGTGATCTCATAGTGCATTATTTGAATCCACTTAACAATTATTCTGAACACACAGTCAGTGTGTGATCTCATAGTGCATTATTTGAATCCACTTAACAATTATTCTGAACACACAGTCAGTGAGATCTCATAGTACATTATTTGAATCCACTTAACAATTATTCTGAACACACAGTCAGTGAGATCTCATAGTGCATTATTTTAATCCACTTAACACTTGTTCTGAACACACAGTCAGTGTGTGATCTCATAGTGCATTATTTGAATCCACTTAACACTTGTTCTGAACACACAGTCAGTGTGTGATCTCATAGTGCATTATTTGAATCCACTTAACAATTATTCTGTACACACAGTCAGTGTGAGATCTCATAGTACATTATTTTAATCCACTTAACAATTATTCTATACACACAGTCAGTGTGAGATCTCATAGTACATTATTTGAATCCATTTAACAATTGTTCTGAACACACAGTCAGTGAGATCTCATAGTACATTATTTGAATCCATTTAACACTTGTTCTGAACACACAGTCAGTGTGTGATCTCATAGTGCATTATTTTAATCCACTTAACAATTATTCTGTACACACAGTCAGTGTGAGATCTCATAGTACATTATTTGAATCCATTTAACAATTGTTCTGAACACACAGTCAGTGTGTGATCTCATAGTGCATTATTTGAATCCACTTAACACTTGTTCTGAACACACAGTCAGTGTGAGATCTCATAGTACATTATTTGAATCCACTTAACAATTATTCTGAACACACAGTCAGTGTGTGATCTCATAGTGCATTATTTGAATCCACTTAACAATTATTCTGTACACACAGTCAGTGTGTGATCTCATAGTGCATTATTTTAATCCACTTAACAATTATTCTGAACACACAGTCAGTGAGATCTCATAGTACATTATTTGAATCCACTTAACAATTATTCTGAACACACAGTCAGTGAGATCTCATAGTACATTATTTGAATCCATTTAACAATTGTTCTGAACACACAGTCAGTGTGTGATCTCATAGTGCATTATTTGAATCCACTTAACACTTGTTCTGAACACACAGTCAGTGTGAGATCTCATAGTACATTATTTGAATCCACTTAACAATTATTCTGAACACACAGTCAGTGTGTGATCTCATAGTGCATTATTTGAATCCACTTAACAATTATTCTGAACACACAGTCAGTATGTGATCTCATAGTGCATTATTTTAATCCACTTAACAATTATTCTGAACACACAGTCAGTGAGATCTCATAGTACATTATTTGAATCCACTTAACAATTATTCTGAACACACAGTCAGTGAGATCTCATAGTACATTATTTGAATCCATTTAACAATTGTTCTGAACACACAGTCAGTGTGTGATCTCAGTGCATTATTTGAATCCACTTAACAATTATTCTGTACACACAGTCAGTGTGTGATCTCATAGTGCATTATTTGAATCCACTTAACAATTATTCTGAACACACAGTCAGTGTGAGATCTCATAGTACATTATTTTAATCCACTGAACAATTATTCTGTACACACAGTCAGTGTGAGATCTCATAGTACATTATTTGAATCCATTTAACAATCCATTTAACAATTAACAATTATTTAACAATTATTTAACAATTTAACAATTATTCTGTACACACAGTCAGTGTGTGATCTCATAGTGCATTATTTGAATCCACATAACAATTATTCTGAACACACAGTCAGTGTGAGATCTCATAGTGCATTATTTTAATCCATTTAACAATTATTCTGTACACACATTATTCTGTACACACAGTCAGTGTGAGATCTCATAGTACATTATTTGAATCCATTTAACAATTATTCTGTACACACAGTCAGTGTGTGATCTCATAGTGCATTATTTGAATCCACTTAACAATTATTCTGTACACACAGTCAGTGTGTGATCTCATAGTGCATTATTTGAAACCACTTAACAATTATTCTGTACACACAGTCAGTGTGAGATCTCATAGTACATTATTTGAATCCACTTAACAATTATTCTGTACACACAGTCAGTGTGAGATCTCATAGTACATTATTTGAATCCACTTAACAATTATTCTGAACACACAGTCAGTGTGAGATCTCATAGTACATTATTTTAATCCACTTAACAATTATTCTGTACACACAGTCAGTGTGAGATCTCATAGTGCATTATTTGAATCCACTTAAAACTTGTTCTGAACACACAGTCAGTGTGTGATCTCATAGTGCATTATTTGAATCCACTTAACAATTATTCTGTACACACAGTCAGTGTGAGATCTCATAGTACATTATTTTAATCCACTTAACAATTATTCTATACACACAGTCAGTGTGAGATCTCATAGTACATTATTTGAATCCATTTAACAATTGTTCTGAACACACAGTCAGTGAGATCTCATAGTACATTATTTGAATCCATTTAACACTTGTTCTGAACACACAGTCAGTGTGTGATCTCATAGTGCATTATTTTAATCCACTTAACAATTATTCTGTACACACAGTCAGTGTGAGATCTCATAGTACATTATTTGAATCCATTTAACAATTGTTCTGAACACACAGTCAGTGTGTGATCTCATAGTGCATTATTTGAATCCACTTAACACTTGTTCTGAACACACAGTCAGTGTGAGATCTCATAGTACATTATTTGAATCCACTTAACAATTATTCTGAACACACAGTCAGTGTGTGATCTCATAGTGCATTATTTGAATCCACTTAACAATTATTCTGTACACACAGTCAGTGTGTGATCTCATAGTGCATTATTTTAATCCACTTAACAATTATTCTGAACACACAGTCAGTGAGATCTCATAGTACATTATTTGAATCCACTTAACAATTATTCTGAACACACAGTCAGTGAGATCTCATAGTACATTATTTGAATCCATTTAACAATTGTTCTGAACACACAGTCAGTGTGTGATCTCATAGTGCATTATTTGAATCCACTTAACACTTCTTCTGAACACACAGTCAGTGTGAGATCTCATAGTACATTATTTGAATCCACTTAACAATTATTCTGAACACACAGTCAGTGTGTGATCTCATAGTGCATTATTTGAATCCACTTAACAATTATTCTGAACACACAGTCAGTATGTGATCTCATAGTGCATTATTTTAATCCACTTAACAATTATTCTGAACACACAGTCAGTGAGATCTCATAGTACATTATTTGAATCCACTTAACAATTATTCTGAACACACAGTCAGTGAGATCTCATAGTACATTATTTGAATCCATTTAACAATTGTTCTGAACACACAGTCAGTGTGTGATCTCAGTGCATTATTTGAATCCACTTAACAATTATTCTGTACACACAGTCAGTGTGTGATCTCATAGTGCATTATTTGAATCCACTTAACAATTATTCTGAACACACAGTCAGTGTGAGATCTCATAGTACATTATTTTAATCCACTGAACAATTATTCTGTACACACAGTCAGTGTGAGATCTCATAGTACATTATTTGAATCCATTTAACAATCCATTTAACAATTAACAATTATTTAACAATTATTTAACAATTTAACAATTATTCTGTACACACAGTCAGTGTGTGATCTCATAGTGCATTATTTGAATCCACATAACAATTATTCTGAACACACAGTCAGTGTGAGATCTCATAGTGCATTATTTTAATCCATTTAACAATTATTCTGTACACACATTATTCTGTACACACAGTCAGTGTGAGATCTCATAGTACATTATTTGAATCCATTTAACAATTATTCTGTACACACATTATTCTGTACACACAGTCAGTGTGAGATCTCATAGTACATTATTTGAATCCATTTAACAATCCATTTAACAATTAACAATTATTTAACAATTATTTAACAATTTAACAATTATTCTGTACACACAGTCAGTGTGTGATCTCATAGTGCATTATTTGAATCCACTTAACAATTATTCTGTACACACAGTCAGTGTGTGATCTCATAGTGCATTATTTGAAACCACTTAACAATTATTCTGTACACACAGTCAGTGTGAGATCTCATAGTACATTATTTGAATCCACTTAACAATTATTCTGTACACACAGTCAGTGTGAGATCTCATAGTACATTATTTGAATCCACTTAACAATTATTCTGAACACACAGTCAGTGTGAGATCTCATAGTACATTATTTTAATCCACTTAACAATTATTCTGTACACACAGTCAGTGTGAGATCTCATAGTACATTATTTGAATCCACTTAACACTTGTTCTGAACACACAGTCAGTGTGTGATCTCATAGTGCATTATTTGAATCCACTTAACACTTGTTCTGAACACACAGTCAGTGTGTGATCTCATAGTGCATTATTTGAATCCACTTAACAATTATTCTGTACACACAGTCAGTGTGTGATCTCATAGTGCATTATTTGAATCCACTTAACAATTATTCTGAACACACAGTCAGTGTGTGATCTCATAGTGCATTATTTGAAACCACTTAACAATTATTCTGTACACACAGTCAGTGTGAGATCTCATAGTACATTATTTTAATCCACTTAACAATTATTCTGAACACACAGTCAGTGTGTGATCTCATAGTACATTATTTTAATCCACTTAACAATTATTCTGAACACACAGTCAGTGTGTGATCTCATAGTGCATTATTTGAATCCACTTAACACTTGTTCTGAACACACAGTCAGTGTGTGATCTCATAGTGCATTATTTGAATCCACTTAACAATTATTCTGTACACACAGTCAGTGTGTTATCTCATAGTGCATTATTTGAATCCACTTAACAATTATTCTGAACACACAGTCAGTGTGTGATCTCATAGTGCATTATTTGAATCCACTTAACAATTATTCTGAACACACAGTCAGTGTGTGATCTCATAGTGCATTATTTGAATCCACTTAACAATTATTCTGAACACACAGTCAGTGTGTGATCTCATAGTACATTATTTTAATCCACTTAACAATTATTCTGTACACACAGTCAGTGTGTGATCTCATAGTGCATTATTTGAAACCACTTAACAATTATTCTGTACACACAGTCAGTGTGAGATCTCATAGTACATTATTTGAATCCACTTAACAATTATTCTGAACACACAGTCAGTGTGTGATCTCATAGTACATTATTTGAATCCACTTAACACTTGTTCTGAACACACAGTCAGTGTGTGATCTCATAGTGCATTATTTGAATCCACTTAACACTTGTTCTGAACACACAGTCAGTGTGTGATCTCATAGTGCATTATTTGAATCCACTTAACAATTATTCTGTACACACAGTCAGTGTGAGATCTCATAGTGCATTATTTGAATCCACTTAACAATTATTCTGTACACACAGTCAGTGTGTGATCTCATAGTGCATTATTTGAAACCACTTAACAATTATTCTGTACACACAGTCAGTGTGAGATCTCATAGTACATTATTTGAATCCACTTAACAATTATTCTGAACACACAGTCAGTGTGTGATCTCATAGTACATTATTTGAATCCACTTAACACTTGTTCTGAACACACAGTCAGTGTGTGATCTCATAGTACATTATTTGAATCCACTTAACACTTGTTCTGAACACACAGTCAGTGTGTGATCTCATAGTGCATTATTTGAATCCACTTAACACTTGTTCTGAACACACAGTCAGTGTGTTATCTCATAGTGCATTATTTGAATCCACTTAACAATTATTCTGTACACACAGTCAGTGTGAGATCTCATAGTGCATTATTTGAATCCACTTAACAATTATTCTGAACACACAGTCAGTGTGTGATCTCATAGTACATTATTTGAATCCACTTAACACTTGTTCTGAACACACAGTCAGTGTGTGATATCATAGTGCATTATTTGAATCCACTTAACACTTGTTCTGAACACACAGTCAGTGTGTGATCTCATAGTGCATTATTTGAATCCACTTAACAATTATTCTGAACACACAGTCAGTGTGTGATCTCATAGTACATTATTTGAATCCACTTAACACTTGTTCTGAACACACAGTCAGTGTGTGATATCATAGTGCATTATTTGAATCCACTTAACAATTATTCTGAACACACAGTCAGTGTGTGATCTCATAGTGCATTATTTGAATCCACTTAACAATTATTCTGAACACACAGTCAGTGAGATCTCATAGTACATTATTTGAATCCACTTAACAATTATTCTGAACACACAGTCAGTGAGATCTCATAGTGCATTATTTTAATCCACTTAACACTTGTTCTGAACACACAGTCAGTGTGTGATCTCATAGTGCATTATTTGAATCCACTTAACACTTGTTCTGAACACACAGTCAGTGTGTGATCTCACAGTGCATTATTTGAATCCACTTAACAATTATTCTGTACACACAGTCAGTGTGAGATCTCATAGTACATTATTTTAATCCACTTAACAATTATTCTGTACACACAGTCAGTGTGAGATCTCATAGTACATTATTTGAATCCATTTAACAATTGTTCTGAACACACAGTCAGTGAGATCTCATAGTACATTATTTGAATCCATTTAACACTTGCTCTGAACACACAGTCAGTGTGTGATCTCATAGTGCATTATTTGAATCCACTTAACAATTATTCTGTACACACAGTCAGTGTGAGATCTCATAGTACATTATTTGAATCCATTTAACAATTGTTCTGAACACACAGTCAGTGTGTGATCTCATAGTGCATTATTTGAATCCACTTAACACTTGTTCTGAACACACAGTCAGTGTGAGATCTCATAGTACATTATTTGAATCCACTTAACAATTATTCTGAACACACAGTCAGTGTGTGATCTCATAGTGCATTATTTGAATCCACTTAACACTTGTTCTGAACACACAGTCAGTGTGTGATCTCATAGTGCATTATTTGAATCCACTTAACAATTATTCTGTACACACAGTCAGTGTGTTATCTCATAGTGCATTATTTGAATCCACTTAACAATTATTCTGAACACACAGTCAGTGTGTGATCTCATAGTGCATTATTTGAATCCACTTAACAATTATTCTGAACACACAGTCAGTGTGTGATCTCATAGTGCATTATTTGAATCCACTTAACAATTATTCTGAACACACAGTCAGTGTGTGATCTCATAGTACATTATTTTAATCCACTTAACAATTATTCTGTACACACAGTCAGTGTGTGATCTCATAGTGCATTATTTGAAACCACTTAACAATTATTCTGTACACACAGTCAGTGTGAGATCTCATAGTACATTATTTGAATCCACTTAACAATTATTCTGAACACACAGTCAGTGTGTGATCTCATAGTACATTATTTGAATCCACTTAACACTTGTTCTGAACACACAGTCAGTGTGTGATCTCATAGTGCATTATTTGAATCCACTTAACACTTGTTCTGAACACACAGTCAGTGTGTGATCTCATAGTGCATTATTTGAATCCACTTAACAATTATTCTGTACACACAGTCAGTGTGAGATCTCATAGTGCATTATTTGAATCCACTTAACAATTATTCTGTACACACAGTCAGTGTGTGATCTCATAGTGCATTATTTGAAACCACTTAACAATTATTCTGTACACACAGTCAGTGTGAGATCTCATAGTACATTATTTGAATCCACTTAACAATTATTCTGAACACACAGTCAGTGTGTGATCTCATAGTACATTATTTGAATCCACTTAACACTTGTTCTGAACACACAGTCAGTGTGTGATCTCATAGTACATTATTTGAATCCACTTAACACTTGTTCTGAACACACAGTCAGTGTGTGATCTCATAGTGCATTATTTGAATCCACTTAACACTTGTTCTGAACACACAGTCAGTGTGTTATCTCATAGTGCATTATTTGAATCCACTTAACAATTATTCTGTACACACAGTCAGTGTGAGATCTCATAGTGCATTATTTGAATCCACTTAACAATTATTCTGAACACACAGTCAGTGTGTGATCTCATAGTACATTATTTGAATCCACTTAACACTTGTTCTGAACACACAGTCAGTGTGTGATATCATAGTGCATTATTTGAATCCACTTAACACTTGTTCTGAACACACAGTCAGTGTGTGATCTCATAGTGCATTATTTGAATCCACTTAACAATTATTCTGAACACACAGTCAGTGTGTGATCTCATAGTACATTATTTGAATCCACTTAACACTTGTTCTGAACACACAGTCAGTGTGTGATATCATAGTGCATTATTTGAATCCACTTAACAATTATTCTGAACACACAGTCAGTGTGTGATCTCATAGTGCATTATTTGAATCCACTTAACAATTATTCTGAACACACAGTCAGTGAGATCTCATAGTACATTATTTGAATCCACTTAACAATTATTCTGAACACACAGTCAGTGAGATCTCATAGTGCATTATTTTAATCCACTTAACACTTGTTCTGAACACACAGTCAGTGTGTGATCTCATAGTGCATTATTTGAATCCACTTAACACTTGTTCTGAACACACAGTCAGTGTGTGATCTCACAGTGCATTATTTGAATCCACTTAACAATTATTCTGTACACACAGTCAGTGTGAGATCTCATAGTACATTATTTTAATCCACTTAACAATTATTCTGTACACACAGTCAGTGTGAGATCTCATAGTACATTATTTGAATCCATTTAACAATTGTTCTGAACACACAGTCAGTGAGATCTCATAGTACATTATTTGAATCCATTTAACACTTGCTCTGAACACACAGTCAGTGTGTGATCTCATAGTGCATTATTTTAATCCACTTAACAATTATTCTGTACACACAGTCAGTGTGAGATCTCATAGTACATTATTTGAATCCATTTAACAATTGTTCTGAACACACAGTCAGTGTGTGATCTCATAGTGCATTATTTGAATCCACTTAACACTTGTTCTGAACACACAGTCAGTGTGAGATCTCATAGTACATTATTTGAATCCACTTAACAATTATTCTGAACACACAGTCAGTGTGTGATCTCATAGTGCATTATTTGAATCCACTTAACACTTGTTCTGAACACACAGTCAGTGTGTGATCTCATAGTGCATTATTTGAATCCACTTAACAATTATTCTGTACACACAGTCAGTGTGTTATCTCATAGTGCATTATTTGAATCCACTTAACAATTATTCTGAACACACAGTCAGTGTGTGATCTCATAGTGCATTATTTGAATCCACTTAACAATTATTCTGAACACACAGTCAGTGTGTGATCTCATAGTGCATTATTTGAATCCACTTAACAATTATTCTGAACACACAGTCAGTGTGTGATCTCATAGTACATTATTTTAATCCACTTAACAATTATTCTGTACACACAGTCAGTGTGTGATCTCATAGTGCATTATTTGAAACCACTTAACAATTATTCTGTACACACAGTCAGTGTGAGATCTCATAGTACATTATTTGAATCCACTTAACAATTATTCTGAACACACAGTCAGTGTGTGATCTCATAGTACATTATTTGAATCCACTTAACACTTGTTCTGAACACACAGTCAGTGTGTGATCTCATAGTGCATTATTTGAATCCACTTAACACTTGTTCTGAACACACAGTCAGTGTGTGATCTCATAGTGCATTATTTGAATCCACTTAACAATTATTCTGTACACACAGTCAGTGTGAGATCTCATAGTGCATTATTTGAATCCACTTAACAATTATTCTGTACACACAGTCAGTGTGTGATCTCATAGTGCATTATTTGAAACCACTTAACAATTATTCTGTACACACAGTCAGTGTGAGATCTCATAGTACATTATTTGAATCCACTTAACAATTATTCTGAACACACAGTCAGTGTGTGATCTCATAGTACATTATTTGAATCCACTTAACACTTGTTCTGAACACACAGTCAGTGTGTGATCTCATAGTACATTATTTGAATCCACTTAACACTTGTTCTGAACACACAGTCAGTGTGTGATCTCATAGTGCATTATTTGAATCCACTTAACACTTGTTCTGAACACACAGTCAGTGTGTTATCTCATAGTGCATTATTTGAATCCACTTAACAATTATTCTGTACACACAGTCAGTGTGAGATCTCATAGTGCATTATTTGAATCCACTTAACAATTATTCTGAACACACAGTCAGTGTGTGATCTCATAGTACATTATTTGAATCCACTTAACACTTGTTCTGAACACACAGTCAGTGTGTGATATCATAGTGCATTATTTGAATCCACTTAACACTTGTTCTGAAAACACAGTCAGTGTGTGATCTCATAGTGCATTATTTGAATCCACTTAACAATTATTCTGAACACACAGTCAGTGTGTGATCTCATAGTACATTATTTGAATCCACTTAACACTTGTTCTGAACACACAGTCAGTGTGTGATATCATAGTGCATTATTTGAATCCACTTAACAATTATTCTGAACACACAGTCAGTGTGTGATCTCATAGTGCATTATTTGAATCCACTTAACAATTATTCTGAACACACAGTCAGTGAGATCTCATAGTACATTATTTGAATCCACTTAACAATTATTCTGAACACACAGTCAGTGAGATCTCATAGTGCATTATTTTAATCCACTTAACACTTGTTCTGAACACACAGTCAGTGTGTGATCTCATAGTGCATTATTTGAATCCACTTAACACTTGTTCTGAACACACAGTCAGTGTGTGATCTCACAGTGCATTATTTGAATCCACTTAACAATTATTCTGTACACACAGTCAGTGTGAGATCTCATAGTACATTATTTTAATCCACTTAACAATTATTCTGTACACACAGTCAGTGTGAGATCTCATAGTACATTATTTGAATCCATTTAACAATTGTTCTGAACACACAGTCAGTGAGATCTCATAGTACATTATTTGAATCCATTTAACACTTGCTCTGAACACACAGTCAGTGTGTGATCTCATAGTGCATTATTTTAATCCACTTAACAATTATTCTGTACACACAGTCAGTGTGAGATCTCATAGTACATTATTTGAATCCATTTAACAATTGTTCTGAACACACAGTCAGTGTGTGATCTCATAGTGCATTATTTGAATCCACTTAACACTTGTTCTGAACACACAGTCAGTGTGAGATCTCATAGTACATTATTTGAATCCACTTAACAATTATTCTGAACACACAGTCAGTGTGTGATCTCATAGTGCATTATTTGAATCCACTTAACAATTATTCTGTACACACAGTCAGTGTGTGATCTCATAGTGCATTATTTTAATCCACTTAACAATTATTCTGAACACACAGTCAGTGAGATCTCATAGTACATTATTTGAATCCACTTAACAATTATTCTGAACACACAGTCAGTGAGATCTCATAGTACATTATTTGAATCCATTTAACAATTGTTCTGAACACACAGTCAGTGTGTGATCTCAGTGCATTATTTGAATCCACTTAACAATTATTCTGTACACACAGTCAGTGTGTGATCTCATAGTGCATTATTTGAATCCACTTAACAATTATTCTGAACACACAGTCAGTGTGAGATCTCATAGTACATTATTTTAATCCACTTAACAATTATTCTGTACACACAGTCAGTGTGAGATCTCATAGTACATTATTTGAATCCATTTAACAATCCATTTAACAATTAACAATTATTTAACAATTATTTAACAATTTAACAATTATTCTGTACACACAGTCAGTGTGTGATCTCATAGTGCATTATTTGAATCCACTTAACAATTATTCTGAACACACAGTCAGTGTGAGATCTCATAGTACATTATTTTAATCCATTTAACAATTATTCTGTACACACAGTCAGTGTGTGATCTCATAGTGCATTATTTGAATCCACTTAACAATTATTCTGTACACACAGTCAGTGTGAGATCTCATAGTACATTATTTGAATCCACTTAACAATTATTCTGTACACACAGTCAGTGTGAGATCTCATAGTACATTATTTGAATCCACTTAACAATTATTCTGTACACACAGTCAGTGTGAGATCTCATAGTACATTATTTGAATCCACTTAACAATTATTCTGAACACACAGTCAGTGTGAGATCTCATAGTACATTATTTGAATCCACTTAACACTTGTTCTGAACACACAGTCAGTGTGTGATCTCATAGTGCATTATTTGAATCCACTTAACACTTGTTCTGAACACACAGTCAGTGTGTGATCTCATAGTGCATTATTTGAATCCACTTAACAATTATTCTGTACACACAGTCAGTGTGTGATCTCATAGTGCATTATTTGAATCCACTTAACAATTATTCTGAACACACAGTCAGTGTGTGATCTCATAGTACATTATTTTAATCCACTTAACAATTATTCTGAACACACAGTCAGTGTGTGATCTCATAGTACATTATTTTAATCCACTTAACAATTATTCTGTACACACAGTCAGTGTGTGATCTCATAGTGCATTATTTGAATCCACTTAACAATTATTCTGAACACACAGTCAGTGAGATCTCATAGTACATTATTTTAATCCACTTGACACTTGTTCTGAACACACAGTCAGTATGTGATCTCATAGTGCATTATTTTAATCCACTTAACACTTGTTCTGAACACACAGTCAGTGTGTGATCTCATAGTGCATTATTTGAATCCACTTAACACTTGTTCTGAACACACAGTCAGTGTGTGATCTCATAGTGCATTATTTGAATCCACTTAACAATTATTCTGAACACACAGTCAGTGAGATCTCATAGTACATTATTTGAATCCACTTAACAATTATTCTGAACACACAGTCAGTGAGATCTCATAGTGCATTATTTGAATCCACTTAACACTTGTTCTGAACACACAGTCAGTGTGTGATCTCATAGTGCATTATTTGAATCCACTTAACACTTGTTCTGAACACACAGTCAGTGTGTGATCTCATAGTGCATTATTTGAATCCACTTAACAATTATTCTGTACACACAGTCAGTGTGAGATCTCATAGTACATTATTTTAATCCACTTAACAATTATTCTGTACACACAGTCAGTGTGAGATCTCATAGTACATTATTTTAATCCACTTAACAATTATTCTGTACACACAGTCAGTGTGAGATCTCATAGTGCATTATTTGAATCCATTTAACAATTATTCTGTACACACAGTCAGTGTGTTATCTCATAGTGCATTATTTGAATCCACTTAACAATTATTCTGAACACACAGTCAGTGAGATCTCATAGTACATTATTTGAATCCACTTAACAATTATTCTGAACACACAGTCAGTGAGATCTCATAGTACATTATTTTAATCCACTTGACACTTGTTCTGAACACACAGTCAGTATGTGATCTCATAGTGCATTATTTTAATCCACTTAACACTTGTTCTGAACACACAGTCAGTGTGTGATCTCATAGTGCATTATTTGAATCCACTTAACACTTGTTCTGAACACACAGTCAGTGTGTGATCTCATAGTGCATTATTTGAATCCACTTAACAATTATTCTGAACACACAGTCAGTGTGAGATCTCATAGTACATTATTTTAATCCACTTAACAATTATTCTGAACACACAGTCAGTGTGTGATCTCATAGTACATTATTTGAATCCATTTAACAATTGTTCTGAACACACAGTCAGTGAGAGATCTCATAGTACATTATTTGAATCCATTTAACAATTGTTCTGAACACACAGTCAGTGAGATCTCATAGTTCATTATTTTAATCCATTTAACAATTGTTCTGAACACACAGTCAGTGAGAGATCTCATAGTACATTATTTGAATCCATTTAACACTTGTTCTGAACACACAGTCAGTGTGTGATCTCATAGTGCATTATTTTAATCCACTTAACAATTATTCTGTACACACAGTCAGTGTGAGATCTCATAGTACATTATTTGAATCCATTTAACAATTGTTCTGAACACACAGTCAGTGTGTGATCTCATAGTGCATTATTTGAATCCACTTAACACTTGTTCTGAACACACAGTCAGTGTGTTATCTCATAGTGCATTATTTGAATCCACTTAACAATTATTCTGTACACACAGTCAGTGTGAGATCTCATAGTGCATTATTTGAATCCACTTAACAATTATTCTGAACACACAGTCAGTGTGTGATCTCATAGTACATTATTTGAATCCACTTAACACTTGTTCTGAACACACAGTCAGTGTGTGATATCATAGTGCATTATTTGAATCCACTTAACACTTGTTCTGAACACACAGTCAGTGTGTGATCTCATAGTGCATTATTTGAATCCACTTAACAATTATTCTGAACACACAGTCAGTGTGTGATCTCATAGTACATTATTTGAATCCACTTAACACTTGTTCTGAACACACAGTCAGTGTGTGATATCATAGTGCATTATTTGAATCCACTTAACAATTATTCTGTACACACAGTCAGTGTGAGATCTCATAGTACATTATTTTAATCCACTTAACAATTATTCTGTACACACAGTCAGTGTGAGATCTCATAGTACATTATTTGAATCCATTTAACAATTGTTCTGAACACACAGTCAGTGAGATCTCATAGTACATTATTTGAATCCATTTAACACTTGCTCTGAACACACAGTCAGTGTGAGATCTCATAGTACATTATTTTAATCCACTTAACAATTATTCTGTACACACAGTCAGTGTGAGATCTCATAGTACATTATTTTAATCCACTTAACAATTATTCTGTACACACAGTCAGTGTGAGATCTCATAGTACATTATTTGAATCCATTTAACAATTGTTCTGAACACACAGTCAGTGAGATCTCATAGTGCATTATTTTAATCCACTTAACAATTATTCTGTACACACAGTCAGTGTGAGATCTCATAGTACATTATTTGAATCCATTTAACAATTGTTCTGAACACACAGTCAGTGTGTGATCTCATAGTGCATTATTTGAATCCACTTAACACTTGTTCTGAACACACAGTCAGTGTGAGATCTCATAGTGCATTATTTTAATCCACTTAACAATTATTCTGTACACACAGTCAGTGTGAGATCTCATAGTACATTATTTGAATCCATTTAACACTTGCTCTGAACACACAGTCAGTGTGTGATCTCATAGTGCATTATTTTAATCCACTTAACAATTATTCTGTACACACAGTCAGTGTGAGATCTCATAGTACATTATTTGAATCCATTTAACAATTGTTCTGAACACACAGTCAGTGTGTGATCTCATAGTGCATTATTTGAATCCACTTAACACTTGTTCTGAACACACAGTCAGTGTGAGATCTCATAGTACATTATTTGAATCCACTTAACAATTATTCTGAACACACAGTCAGTGTGTGATCTCATAGTGCATTATTTGAATCCACTTAACAATTATTCTGTACACACAGTCAGTGTGTGATCTCATAGTGCATTATTTTAATCCACTTAACAATTATTCTGAACACACAGTCAGTGTGTGATCTCATAGTACATTATTTGAATCCATTTAACACTTGCTCTGAACACACAGTCAGTGTGTGATCTCATAGTGCATTATTTTAATCCACTTAACAATTATTCTGTACACACAGTCAGTGTGAGATCTCATAGTACATTATTTGAATCCATTTAACAATTGTTCTGAACACACAGTCAGTGTGTGATCTCATAGTGCATTATTTGAATCCACTTAACACTTGTTCTGAACACACAGTCAGTGT
Source organism: Romanogobio albipinnatus (assembly GCA_023566225.1). Lineage (NCBI taxonomy): Eukaryota > Metazoa > Chordata > Actinopteri > Cypriniformes > Gobionidae > Romanogobio > Romanogobio albipinnatus. The sequence continues at coordinate 11,158,742 of CM042245.1, forward strand.
GAGATCTCATAGTACATTATTTGAATCCACTTAACAATTATTCTGAACACACAGTCAGTGTGTGATCTCATAGTGCATTATTTGAATCCACTTAACAATTATTCTGTACACACAGTCAGTGTGTGATCTCATAGTGCATTATTTTAATCCACTTAACAATTATTCTGAACACACAGTCAGTGTGTGATCTCATAGTGCATTATTTGAATCCACTTAACAATTATTCTGTACACACAGTCAGTGTGTGATCTCATAGTGCATTATTTGAATCCACTTAACAATTATTCTGAACACACAGTCAGTGAGATCTCATAGTACATTATTTGAATCCATTTAACAATTGTTCTGAACACACAGTCAGTGTGTGATCTCAGTGCATTATTTGAATCCACTTAACAATTATTCTGTACACACAGTCAGTGTGTGATCTCATAGTGCATTATTTGAATCCACTTAACAATTATTCTGAACACACAGTCAGTGTGAGATCTCATAGTACATTATTTGAATCCATTTAACAATCCATTTAACAATTAACAATTATTTAACAATTATTTAACAATTTAACAATTATTCTGTACACACAGTCAGTGTGTGATCTCATAGTGCATTATTTGAATCCACTTAACAATTATTCTGAACACACAGTCAGTGTGAGATCTCATAGTACATTATTTTAATCCATTTAACAATTATTCTGTACACACAGTCAGTGTGTGATCTCATAGTGCATTATTTGAATCCACTTAACAATTATTCTGTACACACAGTCAGTGTGAGATCTCATAGTACATTATTTGAATCCACTTAACAATTATTCTGTACACACAGTCAGTGTGAGATCTCATAGTACATTATTTGAATCCACTTAACAATTATTCTGTACACACAGTCAGTGTGAGATCTCATAGTACATTATTTGAATCCACTTAACAATTATTCTGAACACACAGTCAGTGTGAGATCTCATAGTACATTATTTGAATCCACTTAACAATTATTCTGAACACACAGTCAGTGTGTGATCTCATAGTGCATTATTTTAATCCACTTAACAATTATTCTGAACACACAGTCAGTGTGTGATCTCATAGTACATTATTTGAATCCATTTAACACTTGCTCTGAACACACAGTCAGTGTGTGATCTCAGTGCATTATTTGAATCCACTTAACAATTATTCTGTACACACAGTCAGTGTGTGATCTCATAGTGCATTATTTGAATCCACTTAACAATTATTCTGAACACACAGTCAGTGTGAGATCTCATAGTACATTATTTGAATCCATTTAACAATCCATTTAACAATTAACAATTATTTAACAATTATTTAACAATTTAACAATTATTCTGTACACACAGTCAGTGTGTGATCTCATAGTGCATTATTTGAATCCACTTAACAATTATTCTGAACACACAGTCAGTGTGAGATCTCATAGTACATTATTTTAATCCATTTAACAATTATTCTGTACACACAGTCAGTGTGTGATCTCATAGTGCATTATTTGAATCCACTTAACAATTATTCTGTACACACAGTCAGTGTGAGATCTCATAGTACATTATTTGAATCCACTTAACAATTATTCTGTACACACAGTCAGTGTGAGATCTCATAGTACATTATTTGAATCCACTTAACAATTATTCTGTACACACAGTCAGTGTGAGATCTCATAGTACATTATTTGAATCCACTTAACAATTATTCTGAACACACAGTCAGTGTGAGATCTCATAGTACATTATTTGAATCCACTTAACACTTGTTCTGAACACACAGTCAGTGTGTGATCTCATAGTGCATTATTTGAATCCACTTAACACTTGTTCTGAACACACAGTCAGTGTGTGATCTCATAGTGCATTATTTGAATCCACTTAACAATTATTCTGTACACACAGTCAGTGTGTGATCTCATAGTGCATTATTTGAATCCACTTAACAATTATTCTGAACACACAGTCAGTGTGTGATCTCATAGTACATTATTTTAATCCACTTAACAATTATTCTGTACACACAGTCAGTGTGAGATCTCATAGTACATTATTTTAATCCACTTAACAATTATTCTGAACACACAGTCAGTGTGTGATCTCATAGTACATTATTTTAATCCACTTAACAATTATTCTGTACACACAGTCAGTGTGTGATCTCATAGTGCATTATTTGAATCCACTTAACAATTATTCTGTACACACAGTCAGTGTGTTATCTCATAGTGCATTATTTGAATCCACTTAACAATTATTCTGAACACACAGTCAGTGAGATCTCATAGTACATTATTTTAATCCACTTGACACTTGTTCTGAACACACAGTCAGTATGTGATCTCATAGTGCATTATTTTAATCCACTTAACACTTGTTCTGAACACACAGTCAGTGTGTGATCTCATAGTGCATTATTTGAATCCACTTAACACTTGTTCTGAACACACAGTCAGTGTGTGATCTCATAGTGCATTATTTGAATCCACTTAACAATTATTCTGAACACACAGTCAGTGAGATCTCATAGTACATTATTTTAATCCACTTAACAATTATTCTGTACACACAGTCAGTGTGAGATCTCATAGTGCATTATTTGAATCCATTTAACAATTATTCTGTACACACAGTCAGTGTGTTATCTCATAGTGCATTATTTGAATCCACTTAACAATTATTCTGAACACACAGTCAGTGAGATCTCATAGTACATTATTTGAATCCACTTAACAATTATTCTGAACACACAGTCAGTGAGATCTCATAGTACATTATTTTAATCCACTTGACACTTGTTCTGAACACACAGTCAGTATGTGATCTCATAGTGCATTATTTTAATCCACTTAACACTTGTTCTGAACACACAGTCAGTGTGTGATCTCATAGTGCATTATTTGAATCCACTTAACACTTGTTCTGAACACACAGTCAGTGTGTGATCTCATAGTGCATTATTTGAATCCACTTAACAATTATTCTGAACACACAGTCAGTGTGAGATCTCATAGTACATTATTTTAATCCACTTAACAATTATTCTGAACACACAGTCAGTGTGTGATCTCATAGTACATTATTTGAATCCATTTAACAATTGTTCTGAACACACAGTCAGTGAGAGATCTCATAGTACATTATTTGAATCCATTTAACAATTGTTCTGAACACACAGTCAGTGAGATCTCATAGTTCATTATTTTAATCCATTTAACAATTGTTCTGAACACACAGTCAGTGAGAGATCTCATAGTACATTATTTGAATCCATTTAACACTTGTTCTGAACACACAGTCAGTGTGTGATCTCATAGTGCATTATTTTAATCCACTTAACAATTATTCTGTACACACAGTCAGTGTGAGATCTCATAGTACATTATTTGAATCCATTTAACAATTGTTCTGAACACACAGTCAGTGTGTGATCTCATAGTGCATTATTTGAATCCACTTAACACTTGTTCTGAACACACAGTCAGTGTGTTATCTCATAGTGCATTATTTGAATCCACTTAACAATTATTCTGTACACACAGTCAGTGTGAGATCTCATAGTACATTATTTGAATCCACTTAACACTTGTTCTGAACACACAGTCAGTGTGTGATATCATAGTGCATTATTTGAATCCACTTAACACTTGTTCTGAACACACAGTCAGTGTGTGATCTCATAGTGCATTATTTGAATCCACTTAACAATTATTCTGAACACACAGTCAGTGTGTGATATCATAGTGCATTATTTGAATCCACTTAACAATTATTCTGAACACACAGTCAGTGTGTGATCTCATAGTGCATTATTTGAATCCACTTAACAATTATTCTGAACACACAGTCAGTGAGATCTCATAGTACATTATTTGAATCCACTTAACAATTATTCTGAACACACAGTCAGTGAGATCTCATAGTGCATTATTTTAATCCACTTAACACTTGTTCTGAACACACAGTCAGTGTGTGATCTCATAGTGCATTATTTGAATCCACTTAACACTTGTTCTGAACACACAGTCAGTGTGTGATCTCACAGTGCATTATTTGAATCCACTTAACAATTATTCTGTACACACAGTCAGTGTGAGATCTCATAGTACATTATTTTAATCCACTTAACAATTATTCTGTACACACAGTCAGTGTGAGATCTGATAGTACATTATTTGAATCCATTTAACAATTGTTCTGAACACACAGTCAGTGAGATCTCATAGTACATTATTTGAATCCATTTAACACTTGCTCTGAACACACAGTCAGTGTGTGATCTCATAGTGCATTATTTTAATCCACTTAACAATTATTCTGTACACACAGTCAGTGTGAGATCTCATAGTACATTATTTGAATCCATTTAACAATTGTTCTGAACACACAGTCAGTGTGTGATCTCATAGTGCATTATTTGAATCCACTTAACACTTGTTCTGAACACACAGTCAGTGTGAGATCTCATAGTACATTATTTGAATCCACTTAACAATTATTCTGAACACACAGTCAGTGTGTGATCTCATAGTGCATTATTTGAATCCACTTAACAATTATTCTGTACACACAGTCAGTGTGTGATCTCATAGTACATTATTTGAATCCACTTAACAATTATTCTGTACACACAGTCAGTGTGTGATCTCATAGTGCATTATTTGAATCCACTTAACAATTATTCTGAACACACAGTCAGTGTGAGATCTCATAGTACATTATTTTAATCCACTTAACAATTATTCTGTACACACAGTCAGTGTGAGATCTCATAGTACATTATTTGAATCCATTTAACAATCCATTTAACAATTAACAATTATTTAACAATTATTTAACAATTTAACAATTATTCTGTACACACAGTCAGTGTGTGATCTCATAGTGCATTATTTGAATCCACTTAACAATTATTCTGAACACACAGTCAGTGTGAGATCTCATAGTACATTATTTGAATCCACTTAACAATTATTCTGAACACACAGTCAGTGTGTGATCTCATAGTACATTATTTGAATCCATTTAACAATTATTCTGTACACACAGTCAGTGTGTGATCTCATAGTGCATTATTTGAATCCACTTAACAATTATTCTGTACACACAGTCAGTGTGAGATCTCATAGTACATTATTTGAATCCACTTAACAATTATTCTGTACACACAGTCAGTGTGAGATCTCATAGTACATTATTTGAATCCACTTAACAATTATTCTGTACACACAGTCAGTGTGAGATCTCATAGTACATTATTTGAATCCACTTAACAATTATTCTGAACACACAGTCAGTGTGAGATCTCATAGTACATTATTTGAATCCACTTAACACTTGTTCTGAACACACAGTCAGTGTGTGATCTCATAGTGCATTATTTGAATCCACTTAACACTTGTTCTGAACACACAGTCAGTGTGTGATCTCATAGTGCATTATTTGAATCCACTTAACAATTATTCTGTACACACAGTCAGTGTGTGATCTCATAGTGCATTATTTGAATCCACTTAACAATTATTCTGAACACACAGTCAGTGTGTGATCTCATAGTACATTATTTTAATCCACTTAACAATTATTCTGTACACACAGTCAGTGTGAGATCTCATAGTACATTATTTTAATCCACTTAACAATTATTCTGAACACACAGTCAGTGTGTGATCTCATAGTACATTATTTTAATCCACTTAACAATTATTCTGTACACACAGTCAGTGTGTGATCTCATAGTGCATTATTTGAATCCACTTAACAATTATTCTGTACACACAGTCAGTGTGTTATCTCATAGTGCATTATTTGAATCCACTTAACAATTATTCTGAACACACAGTCAGTGAGATCTCATAGTACATTATTTTAATCCACTTGACACTTGTTCTGAACACACAGTCAGTATGTGATCTCATAGTGCATTATTTTAATCCACTTAACACTTGTTCTGAACACACAGTCAGTGTGTGATCTCATAGTGCATTATTTGAATCCACTTAACACTTGTTCTGAACACACAGTCAGTGTGTGATCTCATAGTGCATTATTTGAATCCACTTAACAATTATTCTGAACACACAGTCAGTGAGATCTCATAGTACATTATTTGAATCCACTTAACAATTATTCTGAACACACAGTCAGTGAGATCTCATAGTGCATTATTTGAATCCACTTAACACTTGTTCTGAACACACAGTCAGTGTGTGATCTCATAGTGCATTATTTGAATCCACTTAACACTTGTTCTGAACACACAGTCAGTGTGTGATCTCATAGTGCATTATTTGAATCCACTTAACAATTATTCTGTACACACAGTCAGTGTGAGATCTCATAGTACATTATTTTAATCCACTTAACAATTATTCTGTACACACAGTCAGTGTGAGATCTCATAGTACATTATTTTAATCCACTTAACAATTATTCTGTACACACAGTCAGTGTGAGATCTCATAGTGCATTATTTGAATCCATTTAACAATTATTCTGTACACACAGTCAGTGTGTTATCTCATAGTGCATTATTTGAATCCACTTAACAATTATTCTGAACACACAGTCAGTGAGATCTCATAGTACATTATTTGAATCCACTTAACAATTATTCTGAACACACAGTCAGTGAGATCTCATAGTACATTATTTTAATCCACTTGACACTTGTTCTGAACACACAGTCAGTATGTGATCTCATAGTGCATTATTTTAATCCACTTAACACTTGTTCTGAACACACAGTCAGTGTGTGATCTCATAGTGCATTATTTGAATCCACTTAACACTTGTTCTGAACACACAGTCAGTGTGTGATCTCATAGTGCATTATTTGAATCCACTTAACAATTATTCTGAACACACAGTCAGTGTGTGATCTCATAGTACATTATTTGAATCCATTTAACAATTGTTCTGAACACACAGTCAGTGAGAGATCTCATAGTACATTATTTGAATCCATTTAACAATTGTTCTGAACACACAGTCAGTGAGATCTCATAGTTCATTATTTTAATCCATTTAACAATTGTTCTGAACACACAGTCAGTGAGAGATCTCATAGTACATTATTTGAATCCATTTAACACTTGTTCTGAACACACAGTCAGTGTGTGATCTCATAGTGCATTATTTTAATCCACTTAACAATTATTCTGTACACACAGTCAGTGTGAGATCTCATAGTACATTATTTGAATCCATTTAACAATTGTTCTGAACACACAGTCAGTGTGTGATCTCATAGTGCATTATTTGAATCCACTTAACACTTGTTCTGAACACACAGTCAGTGTGAGATCTCATAGTACATTATTTGAATCCACTTAACAATTATTCTGAACACACAGTCAGTGTGTGATCTCATAGTGCATTATTTTAATCCACTTAACAATTATTCTGAACACACAGTCAGTGAGATCTCATAGTACATTATTTGAATCCACTTAACAATTATTCTGAACACACAGTCAGTGAGATCTCATAGTACATTATTTGAATCCATTTAACAATTGTTCTGAACACACAGTCAGTGTGTGATCTCAGTGCATTATTTGAATCCACTTAACAATTATTCTGTACACACAGTCAGTGTGTGATCTCATAGTGCATTATTTGAATCCACTTAACAATTATTCTGAACACACAGTCAGTGTGAGATCTCATAGTACATTATTTTAATCCACTTAACAATTATTCTGTACACACAGTCAGTGTGAGATCTCATAGTACATTATTTGAATCCATTTAACAATCCATTTAACAATTAACAATTATTTAACAATTATTTAACAATTTAACAATTATTCTGTACACACAGTCAGTGTGTGATCTCATAGTGCATTATTTTAATCCATTTAACAATTATTCTGTACACACATTATTCTGTACACACAGTCAGTGTGAGATCTCATAGTACATTATTTGAATCCATTTAACAATTATTCTGTACACACAGTCAGTGTGTGATCTCATAGTGCATTATTTGAATCCACTTAACAATTATTCTGTACACACAGTCAGTGTGTGATCTCATAGTGCATTATTTGAAACCACTTAACAATTATTCTGTACACACAGTCAGTGTGAGATCTCATAGTACATTATTTGAATCCACTTAACAATTATTCTGTACACACAGTCAGTGTGAGATCTCATAGTACATTATTTGAATCCACTTAACAATTATTCTGTACACACAGTCAGTGTGAGATCTCATAGTACATTATTTGAATCCACTTAACAATTATTCTGAACACACAGTCAGTGTGAGATCTCATAGTACATTATTTTAATCCACTTAACAATTATTCTGTACACACAGTCAGTGTGAGATCTCATAGTACATTATTTGAATCCACTTAACACTTGTTCTGAACACACAGTCAGTGTGTGATCTCATAGTGCATTATTTGAATCCACTTAACACTTGTTCTGAACACACAGTCAGTGTGTGATCTCATAGTGCATTATTTGAATCCACTTAACAATTATTCTGTACACACAGTCAGTGTGTGATCTCATAGTGCATTATTTGAATCCACTTAACAATTATTCTGAACACACAGTCAGTGTGTGATCTCATAGTACATTATTTTAATCCACTTAACAATTATTCTGTACACACAGTCAGTGTGTGATCTCATAGTGCATTATTTGAAACCACTTAACAATTATTCTGTACACACAGTCAGTGTGAGATCTCATAGTACATTATTTTAATCCACTTAACAATTATTCTGAACACACAGTCAGTGTGTGATCTCATAGTACATTATTTGAATCCACTTAACACTTGTTCTGAACACACAGTCAGTGTGTGATCTCATAGTGCATTATTTGAATCCACTTAACACTTGTTCTGAACACACAGTCAGTGTGTGATCTCATAGTGCATTATTTGAATCCACTTAACAATTATTCTGTACACACAGTGTGTTATCTCATAGTGCATTATTTGAATCCACTTAACAATTATTCTGAACACACAGTCAGTGTGTGATCTCATAGTGCATTATTTGAATCCACTTAACAATTATTCTGAACACACAGTCAGTGTGTGATCTCATAGTGCATTATTTGAATCCACTTAACAATTATTCTGAACACACAGTCAGTGTGTGATCTCATAGTACATTATTTGAATCCACTTAACAATTATTCTGTACACACAGTCAGTGTGTGATCTCATAGTGCATTATTTGAAACCACTTAACAATTATTCTGTACACACAGTCAGTGTGAGATCTCATAGTACATTATTTGAATCCACTTAACAATTATTCTGAACACACAGTCAGTGTGTGATCTCATAATGCATTATTTGAATCCACTTAACACTTGTTCTGAACACACAGTCAGTGTGTGATCTCATAGTGCATTATTTGAATCCACTTAACAATTATTCTGTACACACAGTCAGTGTGAGATCTCATAGTGCATTATTTGAATCCACTTAACAATTATTCTGTACACACAGTCAGTGTGTGATCTCATAGTGCATTATTTGAAACCACTTAACAATTATTCTGTACACACAGTCAGTGTGAGATCTCATAGTGCATTATTTGAATCCACTTAACAATTATTCTGAACACACAGTCAGTGTGTGATCTCATAGTGCATTATTTGAATCCACTTAACAATTATTCTGAACACACAGTCAGTGTGTGATCTCATAGTGCATTATTTGAATCCACTTAACAATTATTCTGAACACACAGTCAGTGTGTGATCTCATAGTACATTATTTGAATCCACTTAACAATTATTCTGTACACACAGTCAGTGTGTGATCTCATAGTGCATTATTTGAAACCACTTAACAATTATTCTGTACACACAGTCAGTGTGAGATCTCATAGTACATTATTTGAATCCACTTAACAATTATTCTGAACACACAGTCAGTGTGTGATCTCATAATGCATTATTTGAATCCACTTAACACTTGTTCTGAACACACAGTCAGTGTGTGATCTCATAGTGCATTATTTGAATCCACTTAACAATTATTCTGTACACACAGTCAGTGTGAGATCTCATAGTGCATTATTTGAATCCACTTAACAATTATTCTGTACACACAGTCAGTGTGTGATCTCATAGTGCATTATTTGAAACCACTTAACAATTATTCTGTACACACAGTCAGTGTGAGATCTCATAGTACATTATTTGAATCCACTTAACACTTGTTCTGAACACACAGTCAGTGTGTGATCTCATAGTACATTATTTGAATCCACTTAACACTTGTTCTGAACACACAGTCAGTGTGTGATCTCATAGTGCATTATTTGAATCCACTTAACACTTGTTCTGAACACACAGTCAGTGTGTTATCTCATAGTGCATTATTTGAATCCACTTAACAATTATTCTGTACACACAGTCAGTGTGAGATCTCATAGTGCATTATTTGAATCCACTTAACAATTATTCTGAACACACAGTCAGTGTGTGATCTCATAGTACATTATTTGAATCCACTTAACACTTGTTCTGAACACACAGTCAGTGTGTGATATCATAGTGCATTATTTGAATCCACTTAACACTTGTTCTGAACACACAGTCAGTGTGTGATCTCATAGTGCATTATTTGAATCCACTTAACAATTATTCTGAACACACAGTCAGTGTGTGATCTCATAGTACATTATTTGAATCCACTTAACACTTGTTCTGAACACACAGTCAGTGTGTGATATCATAGTGCATTATTTGAATCCACTTAACAATTATTCAAATCAATCAAATCAAATCACTTTATTGTCACACAGCTATATACACAAGTGCAACAGCAGGTGAAATTCTTGGTGCAGTTCCGAGCAACATAGCAGTCACAACATGACATGTACAACATTTAAGCAACAACAGATTACACATCTGATGCGCCCACAATTACTCACAGCACAGTATACACTACAATAAACAATAAATAATTTACACAATGTGAGTGTAGTTCTCACAGCTTTAGCCAATATACACATACTTACAATATACATATACTTTAAACAATATACACTAAACATACATTAAACAGTATAAGCTTTAATAATAATATACAATGTACAGTATACATTATTATTCACAGTAGAGATCCAATTATGTACAATAGGTGCTATATGATAAATGATAAATAATAAATGATACATAAATGTGTATATAATGTGTGTGTATCTACAGTGGGTTGTGCGGAGTGATATTCTGTCCAGTGTGTGTTATGATCCTGATGGATCAGGAGTTAAGTAGTCTAATTGCTTGTGGGAAGAAGCTGTTCTGGAGTCGGCTGGTGCGTGTTCTGATGCTGCGGTACCGTCTGCCTGATGGCAGCAGTGAGAGCAGCCCATGGTTCGGGTGGCTAGAGTCTCTGATGATCCTCTGAGCTCTTTTCACACACCGCCTGGCGTAAATGTCCTGGAGGGAGGGAAGCTCACCTCCGATGATGCAGCTGGCCGTGCGCACTACCCTTTGCAGGGCCTTGCGGCTGCGGGCGGTACTGTTGCCGTACCAGGTGGTGATGCAGCCAGTCAGCAGGCTCTCGATGGTGCTGCTGTAGAAGCGTGTGAGGATGTGGCGGTTCATTCCAAACCTCCTCAGCCGTCGCAGGAAGAAAAGGCGCTGATGAGCCTTCTTCACAACGGCCTCGGTGTGGACGGACCATGAGAGTTCCTCTGTGATGTGGACACCGAGGAACTTGAAGCTGCTGACTCTCTCCACCGGTGCTCCATCGATGGTGATGGGGCGGTGTTCTCTCTCATTCCTCCTGAAGTCGACCACCAGCTCCTTGGTCTTGCTGACGTTGAGGGAGAGGTTGTGCTCCTGACACCACCGTGTCAGAGTGTGCACCTCCTCTCTGTAGGCCGTTTCATCATTGTCGGTGATAAGACCTACCACCGTCGTATCGTCAGCAAACTTGATGATGGTGTTGGAGCTGTGGGTTGCCACACAGTCATGTGTGTACAGGGAGTACAGGAGTGGGCTGAGAACACAACCCTGAGGGGCTCCAGTGTTGAGAGTCAGTGATGAGGAGATGTTACTGCCCATTCTGACCACCTGGCGTCTGTTTGACAGGAAGTCCAGGATCCAGCTGCATAACAGGCTGTTTAAGCCTAGAGCCCGGAGTTTCCCATCAAGTATGGAGGGCACAATGGTGTTGAATGCTGAGCTGTAGTCCACAAACAGCATTCTCACATACGTGTTCCTCTTTTCCAGGTGGGAGAGAGCAGTGTGTATAGTGGATGAAATGGCATCGTCAGTGGAGCGGTTTGTGCGGTATGCAAACTGCAGTGGGTCCAGTGAGGGGGGGAGAACAGAGCAGATGTGGTTTCTGATTATTCTCTCAAAGCATTTACTGATGATGGGGGTCAGAGCAACAGGACGCCAGTCGTTTAAGCAGGTGGTTTTTGACTGCTTAGGTACAGGCACAATGGTGGACGTTTTGAAGCATGTGGGGACCACAGACAGGGAGAGGGACAGGTTAAAAATGTCCGTGAAAACTCCAGCCAGTTGGTGCGCGCACGCTCTGATCACACGGCCGGGAATGCCGTCTGGACCCGCAGCTTTACGGACGTTCACCCGCCGGAAGGATCGGGTTACATCCGCTAAAGATACGGAGAGTGCACTAACCTCTGTATCTTCAGCCGCGAGCGCTCTCTCCGCGAGGGCGGTGTTAGTTCCCTCAAAACGAGCATAGAAGGTGTTGAGCTCGTCCGGGAGAGAGGCAGCGGTGTTCACGGTGGAGTTTGTGTTCCCTTTATAGTCCGTGATGGTGTTAATTCCCCTCCACATGCTTCTGGAGTCGGTGGTGTTGAACTGTCCTTCAATCTTGTCCCTGTACTGCCGTTTTGCTGCTCTGATGGTTTTCCGGAGGGCATAACTTGCTTGTTTATGCTCCTCCGCATTACCGGAGATAAAAGTGAAGGTCCGCGCATTGAGTGCCGCGCGAACATCCCCGTTTAGCCACGGCTTCTGGTTTGGGTACAGCCGAATTGTTTTGGTCGGAACAACGTCATCTACGCACTTCCTGATGAAACACGTTACGCTATCAGCGTAAACCTCGATGTCGTCATCAGAGGCCGACCGGAACATCTCCCAGTCCGCGTGATCAAAACAGTCCTGTAGCATAGAATCTGATTGATCCGACCAGCACTGGATGGTTCTGAGGGCGGGTGCTTCCTGTTTGAGTCTTTGCCTGTAAGCGGGCAAAAGGAGGATTGACGCGTGATCTGATTTGCCGAATGGTGGGCGTGGGAGTGATTTGTATCCATCCTTGAAGGGGGAGTAACAGTGATCTAAGACACGGTTCCCTCGCGTGTTGAAGCTAACATGTTGGTGGTATTTGGGTGCGATGCGCTTGAAGTTGGCTTTGTTAAAGTCTCCGGTCACAATAAACGCAGCGTCAGGATGCGCGGTTTCCTGCTCACTCACTGTCCTATACAGTTCCTTTAGTGCCCGGTCTGTGTCGGCTTGCGGGGGAATATACACAGCTGTGATGATGACCGCGGTGAATTCCCTCGGTAGCCAGAATGGTCGGCACAGAAGCATGAGAAATTCCAGATCAGGAGAACAGAAAGACTTGATAGAATGTACGTTCCTCTGATCACACCAGGATCGGTTGATCATAAAACATACACCCCCGCCTTTGCTTTTCCCTGAGAGATCTTTTTCTCTGTCCATTCGGTGCACGGAGAACCCCGTGGTTTCGATGGCCGAATCTGGAATCTCAGCGGACATCCAGGTTTCTGTGAGGCAGATAATGCAGCAGTCCCTCGTGTCTCGCTGGAAAGAGATCCGCGCTCTCAGCTCGCAGAGTTTATTGTCCAGAGACTGAACATTAGCCAGTAAAATACTGGGAAGCGGGGGTCGGTTTGCGCGGCGTCTAACTCTGATAAGTACGCCGGCTCTCTTCCCTCTTCTCCGGCCGCGTTTGCGTGGTCGGGCCGTCCAGACAAAGGGTTCCGCTGCTGTGTTTGTAAGCAGCGTGTCGTCACTGAAGAATTTAAAGTCCGGTTTTCGGTGTGCGATTGCCGAACCAATGTCCAAAAGTGTCTGTCTGTCGTACTTAGTAAGGCAGACAACATCCAAGACGAAAAACATAAGAACTATAAACAGAACAAACAAAAAAACTACAATGTTCCAGCGGAGCTCGCGACGTAGCAGCCATCCTCGGCGCCATCTTGAGACTTTTATTCTGAACACACAGTCAGTGTGTGATCTCATAGTGCATTATTTGAATCCACTTAACAATTATTCTGAACACACAGTCAGTGTGTGATCTCATAGTACATTATTTGAATCCACTTAACACTTGTTCTGAACACACAGTCAGTGTGTGATATCATAGTGCATTATTTGAATCCACTTGACACTTGTTCTGAACACACAGTCAGTGTGTGATATCATAGTGCATTATTTGAATCCACTTAACACTTGTTCTGAACACACAGTCAGTGTGTGATCTCATAGTGCATTATTTGAATCCACTTAACACTTGTTCTGAACACACAGTCAGTGTGTGATCTCATAGTGCATTATTTGAATCCACTTAACAATTATTCTGTACACACAGTCAGTGTGAGATCTCATAGTACATTATTTTAATCCACTTAACAAGTATTCTGTACACACAGTCAGTGTGAGATCTCATAGTACATTATTTGAATCCATTTAACAATTGTTCTGAACACACAGTCAGTGAGATCTCATAGTACATTATTTGAATCCATTTAACAATTGTTCTGAACACACAGTCAGTGTGTGATCTCATAGTGCATTATTTGAATCCACTTAACACTTGTTCTGAACACACAGTCAGTGTGAGATCTCATAGTACATTATTTTAATCCACTTAACAATTATTCTGTACACACAGTCAGTGTGAGATCTCATAGTGCATTATTTGAATCCACTTAACAATTATTCTGAACACACAGTCAGTGTGTGATCTCATAGTGCATTATTTGAATCCACTTAACAATTATTCTGAACACACAGTCAGTGTGTGATCTCATAGTACATTATTTGAATCCACTTAACACTTGTTCTGAACACACAGTCAGTGTGTGATCTCATAGTGCATTATTTGAATCCACTTAACAATTATTCTGTACACACAGTCAGTGTGAGATCTCATAGTGCATTATTTTAATCCACTTAACAATTATTCTGAACACACAGTCAGTGTGTGATCTCATAGTGCATTATTTGAATCCACTTAACAATTATTCTGAACACACAGTCAGTGTGTGATCTCATAGTGCATTATTTGAATCCACTTGACACTTGTTCTGAACACACAGTCAGTGAGATCTCATAGTGCATTATTTTAATCAACTTAACAATTATTCTGAACACACAGTCAGTGATATCTCATAGTGCATTATTTGAATCCACTTAACACTTGTTCTGAACACACAGTCAGTGTGTGATCTCATAGTGCATTATTTGAATCCACTTAACAATTATTCTGTACACACAGTCAGTGTGTGATCTCATAGTGCATTATTTGAATCCACTTAACAATTATTCTGAACACACAGTCAGTGTGTGATCTCATAGTGCATTATTTGAATCCACTTAACAATTATTCTGAACACACAGTCAGTGTGTGATATCATAGTGCATTATTTGAATCCACTTAACAATTATTCTGAACACACAGTCAGTGTGTGATCTCATAGTGCATTATTTGAATCCACTTAACAATTATTCTGAACACACAGTCAGTGTGTGATCTCATAGTACATTATTTGAATCCACTTAACACTTGTTCTGAACACACAGTCAGTGTGTGATATCATAGTGCATTATTTGAATCCACTTAACACTTGTTCTGAACACACAGTCAGTGTGTGATCTCATAGTGCATTATTTGAATCCACTTAACACTTGTTCTGAACACACAGTCAGTGTGTGATCTCATAGTGCATTATTTGAATCCACTTAACAATTATTCTGTACACACAGTCAGTGTGATCTCATAGTACATTATTTGAATCCATTTAACAATTGTTCTGAAAACACAGTCAGTGAGATCTCATAGTACATTATTTGAATCCATTTAACAATTGTTCTGAACACACAGTCAGTGAGATCTCATAGTACATTATTTGAATCCATTTAACAATTGTTCTGAACACACAGTCAGTGAGATCTCATAGTACATTATTTGAATCCATTTAACACTTGTTCTGAACACACAGTCAGTGTGTGATCTCATAGTGCATTATTTTAATCCACTTAACAATTATTCTGTACACACAGTCAGTGTGAGATCTCATAGAACATTATTTGAATCCATTTAACAATTGTTCTGAACACACAGTCAGTGTGTGATCTCATAGTGCATTATTTGAATCCACTTAACACTTGTTCTGAACACACAGTCAGTGTGAGATCTCATAGTACATTATTTGAATCCACTTAACAATTATTCTGTACACACAGTCAGTGTGAGATCTCATAGTACATTATTTTAATCCACTTAACAATTATTCTGTACACACAGTCAGTGTGAGATCTCATAGTGCATTATTTGAATCCACTTAACAATTATTCTGAACACACAGTCAGTGTGTGATCTCATAGTGCATTATTTGAATCCACTTAACAATTATTCTGAACACACAGTCAGTGTGTGATCTCATAGTACATTATTTGAATCCACTTAACACTTGTTCTGAACACACAGTCAGTGTGTGATCTCATAGTGCATTATTTGAATCCACTTAACAATTATTCTGTACACACAGTCAGTGTGAGATCTCATAGTGCATTATTTTAATCCACTTAACAATTATTCTGAACACACAGTCAGTGAGATCTCATAGTGCATTATTTGAATCCACTTAACAATTATTCTGAACACACAGTCAGTGAGATCTCATAGTGTATTATTTGAATCCACTTGACACTTGTTCTGAACACACAGTCAGTGTGTGATCTCATAGTGCATTATTTGAATCCACTTGACACTTGTTCTGAACACACAGTCAGTGTGTGATCTCATAGTGCATTATTTGAATCCACTTAACAATTATTCTAAACACACAGTCAGTGTGTGATCTCATAGTGCATTATTTAAATCCACTTAACAATTATTCTGAACACACAGTCAGTGTGTGATCTCATAGTGCATTATTTGAATCCACTTAACAATTATTCTGAACACACAGTCAGTGTGTGATCTCATAGTGCATTATTAGAATCCACTTAACAATTATTCTGAACACACAGTCAGTGTGTGATCTCATAGTACATTATTTTAATCCACTTAACAATTATTCTGTACACACAGTCAGTGTGTGATCTCATAGTGCATTATTTGAAACCACTTAACAATTATTCTGTACACACAGTCAGTGTGAGATCTCATAGTACATTATTTGAATCCACTTAACAATTATTCTGAACACACAGTCAGTGTGTGATCTCATAGTACATTATTTGAATCCACTTAACACTTGTTCTGAACACACAGTCAGTGTGTGATCTCATAGTGCATTATTTTAATCCACTTAACACTTGTTCTGAACACACAGTCAGTGTGTGATCTCATAGTGCATTATTTGAATCCACTTAACAATTATTCTGTACACACAGTCAGTGTGTTATCTCATAGTGCATTATTTGAATCCACTTAACACTTGTTCTGAACACACAGTCAGTGTGTGATCTCATAGTGCATTATTTGAATCCACTTAACAATTATTCTGAACACACAGTCAGTGTGTGATCTCATAGTACATTATTTGAATCCACTTAACACTTGTTCTGAACACACAGTCAGTGTGTGATATCATAGTGCATTATTTGAATCCACTTAACAATTATTATGAACACACAGTCAGTGTGTGATCTCATAGTGCATTATTTGAATCCACTTAACAATTATTCTGAACACACAGTCAGTGTGTGATCTCATAGTACATTATTTGAATCCACTTAACACTTGTTCTGAACACACAGTCAGTGTGTGATATCATAGTGCATTATTTGAATCCACTTGACACTTGTTCTGAACACACAGTCAGTGTGTGATATCATAGTGCATTATTTGAATCCACTTAACAATTATTCTGTACACACAGTCAGTGTGAGATCTCATAGTGCATTATTTGAATCCACTTAACAATTATTCTGAACACACAGTCAGTGTGTGATCTCATAGTGCATTATTTGAATCCACTTAACAATTATTCTAAAAACACAGTCAGTGTGTGATCTCATAGTACATTATTTGAATCCCCTTAACACTTGTTCTGAACACACAGTCAGTGTGTGATCTCATAGTGCATTATTTGAATCCACTTAACAATTATTCTGAACACACAGTCAGTGTGTGATCTCATAGTACATTATTTGAATCCACTTGACTCTTGTTCTGAAAACACAGTCAGTGTGAGATCTCATAGTGCATTATTTTAATCCACTTAACAATTATTCTGAACACACAGTCAGTGAGATCTCATAGTGTATTATTTGAATCCACTTGACACTTGTTCTGAACACACAGTCAGTGAGATCTCATAGTGCATTATTTTAATCCACTTAACAATTATTCTGTACACACAGTCAGTGTGTGATCTCATAGTGCATTATTTGAATCCACTTGACTCTTGTTCTGAACACACAGTCAGTGTGAGATCTCATAGTGCATTATTTTAATCCACTTAACAATTATTCTGAACACACAGTCAGTGTGTGATCTCATAGTACATTATTTGAATCCACTTGACTCTTGTTCTGAACACACAGTCAGTGTGAGATCTCATAGTGCATTATTTTAATCCACTTAACAATTATTCTGAACACACAGTCAGTGAGATCTCATAGTGCATTATTTGAATCCACTTAACACTTGTTCTGAACACACAGTCAGTGTGTGATCTCATAGTGCATTATTTGAATCCACTTAACAATTATTCTGTACACACAGTCAGTGTGTGATCTCATAGTGCATTATTTGAATCCACTTAACAATTATTCTGAACACACAGTCAGTGTGTGATCTCATAGTGCATTATTTGAATCCACTTAACAATTATTCTGAACACACAGTCAGTGTGTGATATCATAGTGCATTATTTGAATCCACTTAACAATTATTCTGAACACACAGTCAGTGTGTGATCTCATAGTGCATTATTTGAATCCACTTAACAATTATTCTGAACACACAGTCAGTGTGTGATCTCATAGTACATTATTTGAATCCACTTGACACTTGTTCTGAACACACAGTCAGTGTGTGATATCATAGTGCATTATTTGAATCCACTTGACACTTGTTCTGAACACACAGTCAGTGTGTGATATCATAGTGCATTATTTGAATCCACTTAACACTTGTTCTGAACACACAGTCAGTGTGTGATCTCATAGTGCATTATTTGAATCCACTTAACACTTGTTCTGAACACACAGTCAGTGTGTGATCTCATAGTGCATTATTTGAATCCACTTAACAATTATTCTGTACACACAGTCAGTGTGTGATCTCATAGTGCATTATTTGAATCCACTTAACAATTATTCTGAACACACAGTCAGTGTGTGATCTCATAGTGCATTATTTGAATCCACTTAACAATTATTCTGAACACACAGTCAGTGTGTGATATCATAGTGCATTATTTGAATCCACTTAACAATTATTCTGAACACACAGTCAGTGTGTGATCTCATAGTGCATTATTTGAATCCACTTAACAATTATTCTGAACACACAGTCAGTGTGTGATCTCATAGTACATTATTTGAATCCACTTAACACTTGTTCTGAACACACAGTCAGTGTGTGATATCATAGTGCATTATTTGAATCCACTTGACACTTGTTCTGAACACACAGTCAGTGTGTGATATCATAGTGCATTATTTGAATCCACTTAACACTTGTTCTGAACACACAGTCAGTGTGTGATCTCATAGTGCATTATTTGAATCCACTTAACACTTGTTCTGAACACACAGTCAGTGTGTGATCTCATAGTGCATTATTTGAATCCACTTAACAAATATTCTGAACACACAGTCAGTGTGAGATCTCATAGTACATTATTTTAATCCACTTAACAATTATTCTGTACACACAGTCAGTGTGTGATCTCATAGTACATTATTTGAATCCATTTAACAATTGTTCTGAACACACAGTCAGTGAGATCTCATAGTACATTATTTGAATCCATTTAACAATTGTTCTGAACACACAGTCAGTGAGATCTCATAGTACATTATTTGAATCCATTTAACAATTGTTCTGAACACACAGTCAGTGTGTGATCTCATAGTGCATTATTTGAATCCACTTAACACTTGTTCTGAACACACAGTCAGTGTGAGATCTCATAGTACATTATTTGAATCCACTTAACAATTATTCTGTACACACAGTCAGTGTGTGATCTCATAGTACATTATTTGAATCCACTTAACACTTGTTCTGAACACACAGTCAGTGTGTGATCTCATAGTGCATTATTTTAATCCACTTAACACTTGTTCTGAACACACAGTCAGTGTGTGATCTCATAGTGCATTATTTGAATCCACTTAACAATTATTCTGTACACACAGTCAGTGTGTTATCTCATAGTGCATTATTTGAATCCACTTAACACTTGTTCTGAACACACAGTCAGTGTGTGATCTCATAGTGCATTATTTGAATCCACTTAACAATTATTCTGAACACACAGTCAGTGTGTGATCTCATAGTACATTATTTGAATCCACTTAACACTTGTTCTGAACACACAGTCAGTGTGTGATATCATAGTGCATTATTTGAATCCACTTAACAATTATTATGAACACACAGTCAGTGTGTGATCTCATAGTGCATTATTTGAATCCACTTAACAATTATTCTGAACACACAGTCAGTGTGTGATCTCATAGTACATTATTTGAATCCACTTAACACTTGTTCTGAACACACAGTCAGTGTGTGATATCATAGTGCATTATTTGAATCCACTTGACACTTGTTCTGAACACACAGTCAGTGTGTGATATCATAGTGCATTATTTGAATCCACTTAACAATTATTCTGTACACACAGTCAGTGTGAGATCTCATAGTGCATTATTTGAATCCACTTAACAATTATTCTGAACACACAGTCAGTGTGTGATCTCATAGTGCATTATTTGAATCCACTTAACAATTATTCTAAAAACACAGTCAGTGTGTGATCTCATAGTACATTATTTGAATCCCCTTAACACTTGTTCTGAACACACAGTCAGTGTGTGATCTCATAGTGCATTATTTGAATCCACTTAACAATTATTCTGAACACACAGTCAGTGTGTGATCTCATAGTACATTATTTGAATCCACTTGACTCTTGTTCTGAACACACAGTCAGTGTGAGATCTCATAGTGCATTATTTTAATCCACTTAACAATTATTCTGAACACACAGTCAGTGAGATCTCATAGTGTATTATTTGAATCCACTTGACACTTGTTCTGAACACACAGTCAGTGAGATCTCATAGTGCATTATTTTAATCCACTTAACAATTATTCTGTACACACAGTCAGTGTGTGATCTCATAGTGCATTATTTGAATCCACTTGACTCTTGTTCTGAACACACAGTCAGTGTGAGATCTCATAGTGCATTATTTTAATCCACTTAACAATTATTCTGAACACACAGTCAGTGTGTGATCTCATAGTACATTATTTGAATCCACTTGACTCTTGTTCTGAACACACAGTCAGTGTGAGATCTCATAGTGCATTATTTTAATCCACTTAACAATTATTCTGAACACACAGTCAGTGAGATCTCATAGTGCATTATTTGAATCCACTTAACACTTGTTCTGAACACACAGTCAGTGTGTGATCTCATAGTGCATTATTTGAATCCACTTAACAATTATTCTGTACACACAGTCAGTGTGTGATCTCATAGTGCATTATTTGAATCCACTTAACAATTATTCTGAACACACAGTCAGTGTGTGATCTCATAGTGCATTATTTGAATCCACTTAACAATTATTCTGAACACACAGTCAGTGTGTGATATCATAGTGCATTATTTGAATCCACTTAACAATTATTCTGAACACACAGTCAGTGTGTGATCTCATAGTGCATTATTTGAATCCACTTAACAATTATTCTGAACACACAGTCAGTGTGTGATCTCATAGTACATTATTTGAATCCACTTGACACTTGTTCTGAACACACAGTCAGTGTGTGATATCATAGTGCATTATTTGAATCCACTTGACACTTGTTCTGAACACACAGTCAGTGTGTGATCTCATAGTGCATTATTTGAATCCACTTAACACTTGTTCTGAACACACAGTCAGTGTGTGATCTCATAGTGCATTATTTGAATCCACTTAACAATTATTCTGAACACACAGTCAGTGTGTGATATCATAGTGCATTATTTGAATCCACTTAACAATTATTCTGAACACACAGTCAGTGTGTGATCTCATAGTGCATTATTTGAATCCACTTAAAAATTATTCTGAACACACAGTCAGTGTGTGATCTCATAGTACATTATTTGAATCCACTTAACATTTGTTCTGAACACACAGTCAGTGTGTGATATCATAGTGCATTATTTGAATCCACTTGACACTTGTTCTGAACACACAGTCAGTGTGTGATATCATAGTGCATTATTTGAATCCACTTAACACTTGTTCTGAACACACAGTCAGTGTGTGATCTCATAGTGCATTATTTGAATCCACTTAACACTTGTTCTGAACACACAGTCAGTGTGTGATCTCATAGTGCATTATTTGAATCCACTTAACAAATATTCTGAACACACAGTCAGTGTGAGATCTCATAGTACATTATTTTAATCCACTTAACAATTATTCTGTACACACAGTCAGTGTGTGATCTCATAGTACATTATTTGAATCCATTTAACAATTGTTCTGAACACACAGTCAGTGAGATCTCATAGTACATTATTTGAATCCATTTAACAATTGTTCTGAACACACAGTCAGTGTGTGATCTCATAGTGCATTATTTGAATCCACTTAACACTTGTTCTGAACACACAGTCAGTGTGAGATCTCATAGTACATTATTTGAATCCACTTAACAATTATTCTGTACACACAGTCAGTGTGAGATCTCATAGTACATTATTTTAATCCACTTAACAATTATTCTGTACACACAGTCAGTGTGAGATCTCATAGTGCATTATTTGAATCCACTTAACAATTATTCTGAACACACAGTCAGTGTGTGATCTCATAGTGCATTATTTGAATCCACTTAACAATTATTCTGAACACACAGTCAGTGTGTGATCTCATAGTACATTATTTGAATCCACTTAACACTTGTTCTGAACACACAGTCAGTGTGTGATCTCATAGTGCATTATTTGAATCCACTTAACAATTATTCTGTACACACAGTCAGTGTGAGATCTCATAGTGCATTATTTTAATCCACTTAACAATTATTCTGAACACACAGTCAGTGAGATCTCATAGTGCATTATTTGAATCCACTTGACACTTGTTCTGAACACACAGTCAGTGAGATCTCATAGTGTATTATTTGAATCCACTTGACACTTGTTCTGAACACACAGTCAGTGAGATCTCATAGTGCATTATTTGAATCCACTTGACACTTGTTCTGAACACACAGTCAGTGTGTGATCTCATAGTGCATTATTTGAATCCACTTAACAATTATTCTAAACACACAGTCAGTGTGTGATCTCATAGTGCATTATTTGAATCCACTTAACAATTATTCTGAACACACAGTCAGTGTGTGATCTCATAGTGCATTATTTGAATCCACTTAACAATTATTCTGTACACACAGTCAGTGTGAGATCTCATAGTACATTATTTGAATCCATTTAACAATCCATTTAACAATTAACAATTATTTAACAATTATTTAACAATTTAACAATTATTCTGTACACACAGTCAGTGTGAGATCTCATAGTACATTATTTTAATCCATTTAACAATTATTCTGTACACACAGTCAGTGTGAGATCTCATAGTACATTATTTGAATCCATTTAACAATTATTCTGTACACACAGTCAGTGTGTGATCTCATAGTGCATTATTTGAATCCACTTAACAATTATTCTGTACACACAGTCAGTGTGTGATCTCATAGTGCATTATTTGAAACCACTTAACAATTATTCTGTACACACAGTCAGTGTGAGATCTCATAGTACATTATTTTAATCCACTTAACAATTATTCTGTACACACAGTCAGTGTGAGATCTCATAGTACATTATTTGAATCCACTTAACAATTATTCTGTACACACAGTCAGTGTGAGATCTCATAGTACATTATTTTAATCCACTTAACAATTATTCTGTACACACAGTCAGTGTGAGATCTCATAGTACATTATTTGAATCCACTTAACAATTATTCTGAACACACAGTCAGTGTGAGATCTCATAGTACATTATTTTAATCCACTTAACAATTATTCTGTACACACAGTCAGTGTGAGATCTCATAGTACATTATTTGAATCCACTTAACACTTGTTCTGAACACACAGTCAGTGTGTGATCTCATAGTGCATTATTTGAATCCACTTAACACTTGTTCTGAACACACAGTCAGTGTGTGATCTCATAGTGCATTATTTGAATCCACTTAACAATTATTCTGTACACACAGTCAGTGTGTGATCTCATAGTGCATTATTTGAATCCACTTAACAATTATTCTGAACACACAGTCAGTGTGAGATCTCATAGTGCATTATTTTAATCCACTTAACAATTATTCTGTACACACAGTCAGTGTGAGATCTCATAGAACATTATTTGAATCCATTTAACAATTGTTCTGAACACACAGTCAGTGTGTGATCTCATAGTGCATTATTTGAATCCACTTAACACTTGTTCTGAACACACAGTCAGTGTGAGATCTCATAGTACATTATTTGAATCCACTTAACAATTATTCTGTACACACAGTCAGTGTGAGATCTCATAGTACATTATTTTAATCCACTTAACAATTATTCTGTACACACAGTCAGTGTGAGATCTCATAGTGCATTATTTGAATCCACTTAACAATTATTCTGAACACACAGTCAGTGTGTGATCTCATAGTGCATTATTTGAATCCACTTAACAATTATTCTGAACACACAGTCAGTGTGAGATCTCATAGTACATTATTTGAATCCACTTAACACTTGTTCTGAACACACAGTCAGTGTGAGATCTCATAGTACATTATTTTAATCCACTTAACAATTATTCTGTACACACAGTCAGTGTGAGATCTCATAGTGCATTATTTGAATCCACTTAACAATTATTCTGAACACACAGTCAGTGTGTGATCTCATAGTGCATTATTTGAATCCACTTAACAATTATTCTGAACACACAGTCAGTGTGTGATCTCATAGTACATTATTTTAATCCACTTAACAATTATTCTGTACACACAGTCAGTGTGAGATCTCATAGTGCATTATTTGAATCCACTTAACAATTATTCTGAACACACAGTCAGTGTGTGATCTCATAGTGCATTATTTGAATCCACTTAACAATTATTCTGAACACACAGTCAGTGTGTGATCTCATAGTACATTATTTGAATCCACTTAACACTTGTTCTGAACACACAGTCAGTGTGTGATCTCATAGTGCATTATTTGAATCCACTTAACAATTATTCTGTACACACAGTCAGTGTGAGATCTCATAGTGCATTATTTTAATCCACTTAACAATTATTCTGAACACACAGTCAGTGAGATCTCATAGTGCATTATTTGAATCCACTTGACACTTGTTCTGAACACACAGTCAGTGAGATCTCATAGTGTATTATTTGAATCCACTTGACACTTGTTCTGAACACACAGTCAGTGAGATCTCATAGTGCATTATTTGAATCCACTTGACACTTGTTCTGAACACACAGTCAGTGTGTGATCTCATAGTGCATTATTTGAATCCACTTAACAATTATTCTAAACACACAGTCAGTGTGTGATCTCATAGTGCATTATTTGAATCCACTTAACAATTATTCTGAACACACAGTCAGTGTGTGATCTCATAGTGCATTATTTGAATCCACTTAACAATTATTCTGTACACACAGTCAGTGTGAGATCTCATAGTACATTATTTGAATCCATTTAACAATCCATTTAACAATTAACAATTATTTAACAATTATTTAACAATTTAACAATTATTCTGTACACACAGTCAGTGTGAGATCTCATAGTACATTATTTTAATCCATTTAACAATTATTCTGTACACACAGTCAGTGTGAGATCTCATAGTACATTATTTGAATCCATTTAACAATTATTCTGTACACACAGTCAGTGTGTGATCTCATAGTGCATTATTTGAATCCACTTAACAATTATTCTGTACACACAGTCAGTGTGTGATCTCATAGTGCATTATTTGAAACCACTTAACAATTATTCTGTACACACAGTCAGTGTGAGATCTCATAGTACATTATTTTAATCCACTTAACAATTATTCTGTACACACAGTCAGTGTGAGATCTCATAGTACATTATTTTAATCCACTTAACAATTATTCTGTACACACAGTCAGTGTGAGATCTCATAGTACATTATTTTAATCCACTTAACAATTATTCTGTACACACAGTCAGTGTGAGATCTCATAGTACATTATTTGAATCCACTTAACAATTATTCTGTACACACAGTCAGTGTGAGATCTCATAGTACATTATTTTAATCCACTTAACAATTATTCTGTACACACAGTCAGTGTGAGATCTCATAGTACATTATTTGAATCCACTTAACACTTGTTCTGAACACACAGTCAGTGTGTGATCTCATAGTGCATTATTTGAATCCACTTAACACTTGTTCTGAACACACAGTCAGTGTGTGATCTCATAGTGCATTATTTGAATCCACTTAACAATTATTCTGTACACACAGTCAGTGTGTGATCTCATAGTGCATTATTTGAATCCACTTAACAATTATTCTGAACACACAGTCAGTGTGAGATCTCATAGTGCATTATTTTAATCCACTTAACAATTATTCTGTACACACAGTCAGTGTGAGATCTCATAGAACATTATTTGAATCCATTTAACAATTGTTCTGAACACACAGTCAGTGTGTGATCTCATAGTGCATTATTTGAATCCACTTAACACTTGTTCTGAACACACAGTCAGTGTGAGATCTCATAGTACATTATTTTAATCCACTTAACAATTATTCTGTACACACAGTCAGTGTGAGATCTCATAGTACATTATTTTAATCCACTTAACAATTATTCTGTACACACAGTCAGTGTGAGATCTCATAGTGCATTATTTGAATCCACTTAACAATTATTCTGAACACACAGTCAGTGTGAGATCTCATAGTACATTATTTGAATCCACTTAACACTTGTTCTGAACACACAGTCAGTGTGAGATCTCATAGTACATTATTTTAATCCACTTAACAATTATTCTGTACACACAGTCAGTGTGAGATCTCATAGTGCATTATTTGAATCCACTTAACAATTATTCTGAACACACAGTCAGTGTGTGATCTCATAGTGCATTATTTGAATCCACTTAACAATTATTCTGAATACACATTCAGTGTGAGATCTCATAGTACATTATTTGAATCCACTTAACACTTGTTCTGAACACACAGTCAGTGTGAGATCTCATAGTACATTATTTGAATCCACTTAACACTTGTTCTGAACACACAGTCAGTGTGTGATCTCATAGTGCATTATTTGAATCCACTTAACAATTATTCTGTACACACAGTCAGTGTGAGATCTCATAGTACATTATTTGAATCCACTTAACACTTGTTCTGAACACACAGTCAGTGTGAGATCTCATAGTACATTATTTGAATCCACTTAACAATTATTCTGAACACACAGTCAGTGTGTGATCTCATAGTACATTATTTGAATCCACTTAACAATTATTCTGAACACACAGTCAGTGTGTGATCTCATAGTGCATTATTTGAATCCACTTAACAATTATTCTGAACACACAGTCAGTGTGTGATCTCATAGTACATTATTTGAATCCACTTAACACTTGTTCTGAACACACAGTCAGTGTGTGATCTCATAGTGCATTATTTGAATCCACTTAACAATTATTCTGTACACACAGTCAGTGTGAGATCTCATAGTGCATTATTTTAATCCACTTAACAATTATTCTGAACACACAGTCAGTGAGATCTCATAGTGCATTATTTGAATCCACTTGACACTTGTTCTGAACACACA
This sequence comes from Romanogobio albipinnatus, assembly GCA_023566225.1. NCBI lineage: Eukaryota > Metazoa > Chordata > Actinopteri > Cypriniformes > Gobionidae > Romanogobio > Romanogobio albipinnatus. Next base: position 11,187,105 of record CM042245.1, read on the forward strand.
GTCAGTGAGATCTCATAGTGTATTATTTGAATCCACTTGACACTTGTTCTGAACACACAGTCAGTGAGATCTCATAGTGCATTATTTGAATCCACTTGACACTTGTTCTGAACACACAGTCAGTGTGTGATCTCATAGTGCATTATTTGAATCCACTTAACAATTATTCTAAACACACAGTCAGTGTGTGATCTCATAGTGCATTATTTGAATCCACTTAACAATTATTCTGAACACACAGTCAGTGTGTGATCTCATAGTGCATTATTTGAATCCACTTAACAATTATTCTGTACACACAGTCAGTGTGAGATCTCATAGTACATTATTTGAATCCATTTAACAATCCATTTAACAATTAACAATTATTTAACAATTATTTAACAATTTAACAATTATTCTGTACACACAGTCAGTGTGAGATCTCATAGTACATTATTTTAATCCATTTAACAATTATTCTGTACACACAGTCAGTGTGAGATCTCATAGTACATTATTTGAATCCATTTAACAATTATTCTGTACACACAGTCAGTGTGTGATCTCATAGTGCATTATTTGAATCCACTTAACAATTATTCTGTACACACAGTCAGTGTGTGATCTCATAGTGCATTATTTGAAACCACTTAACAATTATTCTGTACACACAGTCAGTGTGAGATCTCATAGTACATTATTTTAATCCACTTAACAATTATTCTGTACACACAGTCAGTGTGAGATCTCATAGTACATTATTTGAATCCACTTAACAATTATTCTGTACACACAGTCAGTGTGAGATCTCATAGTACATTATTTTAATCCACTTAACAATTATTCTGTACACACAGTCAGTGTGAGATCTCATAGTACATTATTTGAATCCACTTAACAATTATTCTGAACACACAGTCAGTGTGAGATCTCATAGTACATTATTTTAATCCACTTAACAATTATTCTGTACACACAGTCAGTGTGAGATCTCATAGTACATTATTTGAATCCACTTAACACTTGTTCTGAACACACAGTCAGTGTGTGATCTCATAGTGCATTATTTGAATCCACTTAACACTTGTTCTGAACACACAGTCAGTGTGTGATCTCATAGTGCATTATTTGAATCCACTTAACAATTATTCTGTACACACAGTCAGTGTGTGATCTCATAGTGCATTATTTGAATCCACTTAACAATTATTCTGAACACACAGTCAGTGTGAGATCTCATAGTGCATTATTTTAATCCACTTAACAATTATTCTGTACACACAGTCAGTGTGAGATCTCATAGTACATTATTTTAATCCACTTAACAATTATTCTGTACACACAGTCAGTGTGAGATCTCATAGTACATTATTTGAATCCACTTAACAATTATTCTGTACACACAGTCAGTGTGAGATCTCATAGTACATTATTTTAATCCACTTAACAATTATTCTGTACACACAGTCAGTGTGAGATCTCATAGTACATTATTTGAATCCACTTAACAATTATTCTGAACACACAGTCAGTGTGAGATCTCATAGTACATTATTTTAATCCACTTAACAATTATTCTGTACACACAGTCAGTGTGAGATCTCATAGTACATTATTTGAATCCACTTAACACTTGTTCTGAACACACAGTCAGTGTGTGATCTCATAGTGCATTATTTGAATCCACTTAACACTTGTTCTGAACACACAGTCAGTGTGTGATCTCATAGTGCATTATTTGAATCCACTTAACAATTATTCTGTACACACAGTCAGTGTGTGATCTCATAGTGCATTATTTGAATCCACTTAACAATTATTCTGAACACACAGTCAGTGTGAGATCTCATAGTGCATTATTTTAATCCACTTAACAATTATTCTGTACACACAGTCAGTGTGAGATCTCATAGAACATTATTTGAATCCATTTAACAATTGTTCTGAACACACAGTCAGTGTGTGATCTCATAGTGCATTATTTGAATCCACTTAACACTTGTTCTGAACACACAGTCAGTGTGAGATCTCATAGTACATTATTTGAATCCACTTAACAATTATTCTGTACACACAGTCAGTGTGAGATCTCATAGTACATTATTTTAATCCACTTAACAATTATTCTGTACACACAGTCAGTGTGAGATCTCATAGTGCATTATTTGAATCCACTTAACAATTATTCTGAACACACAGTCAGTGTGTGATCTCATAGTGCATTATTTGAATCCACTTAACAATTATTCTGAACACACAGTCAGTGTGAGATCTCATAGTACATTATTTGAATCCACTTAACACTTGTTCTGAACACACAGTCAGTGTGAGATCTCATAGTACATTATTTTAATCCACTTAACAATTATTCTGTACACACAGTCAGTGTGAGATCTCATAGTGCATTATTTGAATCCACTTAACAATTATTCTGAACACACAGTCAGTGTGTGATCTCATAGTGCATTATTTGAATCCACTTAACAATTATTCTGAACACACAGTCAGTGTGAGATCTCATAGTACATTATTTGAATCCACTTAACACTTGTTCTGAACACACAGTCAGTGTGAGATCTCATAGTACATTATTTGAATCCACTTAACACTTGTTCTGAACACACAGTCAGTGTGTGATCTCATAGTGCATTATTTGAATCCACTTAACAATTATTCTGTACACACAGTCAGTGTGAGATCTCATAGTACATTATTTTAATCCACTTAACAATTATTCTGTACACACAGTCAGTGTGAGATCTCATAGTGCATTATTTGAATCCACTTAACACTTGTTCTGAACACACAGTCAGTGTGAGATCTCATAGTACATTATTTGAATCCACTTAACAATTATTCTGAACACACAGTCAGTGTGTGATCTCATAGTACATTATTTGAATCCACTTAACACTTGTTCTGAACACACAGTCAGTGTGTGATATCATAGTGCATTATTTTAATCCACTTAACAATTATTCTGAACACACAGTCAGTGAGATCTCATAGTACATTATTCAAGATTCAAGATTCAAGATTCAAGAGTTTTATTTGTCACATACACAGTTATATACACAATATACAACTGGCAGTGAAATGTAAACAGGTCCGCTCCATGGACAGTGCAAATAACAATTACAAGAAACACAAGGGGAAATTAAAATAGAAATAGAATAAAGTTAGAATAAAAAGTATTAACATAAGTAGAATTATAAATAAATCAAGTAAAAGATAAAAATAGGAAATAAGATAAAAATAAAAATATAAAAATATAAAATAAGTGGATATGATAAGTGAGATAAACTGTAGACTTAAAAATAAGTGGTTAACATAAAATATATATATATATACATATATATATATATATATATATATATATATATATATATATATATATATATATATATATATATATATATATACCTATAAAGAGTATAATGTAAACAGGAGTATGATGTGCAAACAGGTTTATTACAGGTTGTTACGCAGTAACAATAGGAACGTAAAGTGCAGTGCAATGGCAGTATGTGGATGTTAATGTTAAAAAACTGGATGTTTATGCGTGTGCGGGGTGGAGTGCAGGGTGAAGTGCAGTCACGTGACTGAGTTCAGGAGTCTGATGGCCTGGGGGAAGAAACTCCTCCTGAGTCTTTCAGTCTTTGCCATCAGGCTACGGAAGCGCTTACCAGATGGCAGCAGGGTGAAGTGAGAGTTTGCGGGGTGATTAATGTCTCTGATGATTTTAGTAGCTCTACCTCTGCAGCGTTTGGTGTAAATGTCCTGCAGAGACGGGAGAGCTGAGCCTGAGATGCGCTCGGATAAGCGCACTACTCTTTGCAGGGCTTTGCAATCGTGACTGGTGCTGTTCCCGTACCACGCTGTGATGCACTGAGTCAGGACACTTTCTATCGCCCCTCGATAGAAAGTTTTCAGGATGGCTGGTGAAACCCTGAATTTCCTCAGCTGGCGCAGGTGGTACAGTCTTTGCCTGGCTTTCTTCACCTGTGTCTGGATGTGTGTAGTCCAGGTCAGATCCTCTTAACCTTATTTGATCCTTATTTGAATCCACTTAACAATTATTCTGAACACACAGTCAGTGAGATCTCATAGTACATTATTTGAATCCATTTAACAATTGTTCTGAACACACAGTCAGTGTGTGATCTCATAGTGCATTATTTGAATCCACTTAACAATTATTCTGTACACACAGTCAGTGTGTGATCTCATAGTGCATTATTTGAATCCACTTAACAATTATTCTGAACACACAGTCAGTGTGAGATCTCATAGTACATTATTTTAATCCACTTAACAATTATTCTGTACACACAGTCAGTGAGATCTCATAGTGTATTATTTGAATCCACTTGACACTTGTTCTGAACACACAGTCAGTGAGATCTCATAGTGCATTATTTGAATCCACTTGACACTTGTTCTGAACACACAGTCAGTGTGTGATCTCATAGTGCATTATTTGAATCCACTTAACAATTATTCTAAACACACAGTCAGTGTGTGATCTCATAGTGCATTATTTGAATCCACTTAACAATTATTCTGTACACACAGTCAGTGTGAGATCTCATAGTACATTATTTGAATCCATTTAACAATCCATTTAACAATTAACAATTATTTAACAATTATTTTAATCCATTTAACAATTATTCTGTACACACAGTCAGTGTGAGATCTCATAGTACATTATTTGAATCCATTTAACAATTATTCTGTACACACAGTCAGTGTGTGATCTCATAGTGCATTATTTGAATCCACTTAACAATTATTCTGTACACACAGTCAGTGTGTGATCTCATAGTGCATTATTTGAAACCACTTAACAATTATTCTGTACACACAGTCAGTGTGAGATCTCATAGTACATTATTTTAATCCACTTAACAATTATTCTGTACACACAGTCAGTGTGAGATCTCATAGTACATTATTTGAATCCACTTAACAATTATTCTGTACACACAGTCAGTGTGAGATCTCATAGTACATTATTTTAATCCACTTAACAATTATTCTGTACACACAGTCAGTGTGAGATCTCATAGTACATTATTTGAATCCACTTAACAATTATTCTGAACACACAGTCAGTGTGTGATCTCATAGTACATTATTTTAATCCACTTAACAATTATTCTGTACACACAGTCAGTGTGAGATCTCATAGTACATTATTTGAATCCACTTAACACTTGTTCTGAACACACAGTCAGTGTGTGATCTCATAGTGCATTATTTGAATCCACTTAACACTTGTTCTGAACACATAGTCAGTGTGTGATCTCATAGTGCATTATTTGAATCCACTTAACAATTATTCTGTACACACAGTCAGTGTGTGATCTCATAGTGCATTATTTGAATCCACTTAACAATTATTCTGAACACACAGTCAGTGTGTGATCTCATAGTACATTATTTGAATCCACTTAACACTTGTTCTGAACACACAGTCAGTGTGTGATATCATAGTGCATTATTTTAATCCACTTAACAATTATTCTGAACACACAGTCAGTGAGATCTCATAGTACATTATTTGAATCCACTTAACAATTATTCTGAACACACAGTCAGTGAGATCTCATAGTACATTATTTGAATCCATTTAACAATTGTTCTGAACACACAGTCAGTGTGTGATCTCATAGTGCATTATTTGAATCCACTTAACAATTATTCTGTACACACAGTCAGTGTGTGATCTCATAGTGCATTATTTGAATCCACTTAACAATTATTCTGAACACACAGTCAGTGTGAGATCTCATAGTACATTATTTTAATCCACTTAACAATTATTCTGTACACACAGTCAGTGAGATCTCATAGTGTATTATTTGAATCCACTTGACACTTGTTCTGAACACACAGTCAGTGAGATCTCATAGTGCATTATTTGAATCCACTTGACACTTGTTCTGAACACACAGTCAGTGTGTGATCTCATAGTGCATTATTTGAATCCACTTAACAATTATTCTAAACACACAGTCAGTGTGTGATCTCATAGTGCATTATTTGAATCCACTTAACAATTATTCTGAACACACAGTCAGTGTGTGATCTCATAGTGCATTATTTGAATCCACTTAACAATTATTCTGTACACACAGTCAGTGTGAGATCTCATAGTACATTATTTGAATCCATTTAACAATCCATTTAACAATTAACAATTATTTAACAATTATTTTAATCCATTTAACAATTATTCTGTACACACAGTCAGTGTGAGATCTCATAGTACATTATTTGAATCCATTTAACAATTATTCTGTACACACAGTCAGTGTGTGATCTCATAGTGCATTATTTGAAACCACTTAACAATTATTCTGTACACACAGTCAGTGTGAGATCTCATAGTACATTATTTTAATCCACTTAACAATTATTCTGTACACACAGTCAGTGTGAGATCTCATAGTACATTATTTGAATCCACTTAACAATTATTCTGTACACACAGTCAGTGTGAGATCTCATAGTACATTATTTTAATCCACTTAACAATTATTCTGTACACACAGTCAGTGTGAGATCTCATAGTACATTATTTGAATCCACTTAACAATTATTCTGAACACACAGTCAGTGTGTGATCTCATAGTACATTATTTTAATCCACTTAACAATTATTCTGTACACACAGTCAGTGTGAGATCTCATAGTACATTATTTGAATCCACTTAACACTTGTTCTGAACACACAGTCAGTGTGTGATCTCATAGTGCATTATTTGAATCCACTTAACACTTGTTCTGAACACATAGTCAGTGTGTGATCTCATAGTGCATTATTTGAATCCACTTAACAATTATTCTGTACACACAGTCAGTGTGTGATCTCATAGTGCATTATTTGAATCCACTTAACAATTATTCTGAACACACAGTCAGTGTGTGATCTCATAGTACATTATTTTAATCCACTTAACAATTATTCTGTACACACAGTCAGTGTGTGATCTCATAGTGCATTATTTGAAACCACTTAACAATTATTCTGTACACACAGTCAGTGTGTGATCTCATAGTGCATTATTTGAAACCACTTAACAATTATTCTGTACACACAGTCAGTGTGAGATCTCATAGTACATTATTTTAATCCACTTAACAATTATTCTGTACAGACAGTCAGTGTGAGATCTCATAGTACATTATTTGAATCCACTTAACAATTATTCTGTACACACAGTCAGTGTGAGATCTCATAGTACATTATTTTAATCCACTTAACAATTATTCTGTACACACAGTCAGTGTGAGATCTCATAGTACATTATTTGAATCCACTTAACAATTATTCTGAACACACAGTCAGTGTGTGATCTCATAGTACATTATTTTAATCCACTTAACAATTATTCTGTACACACAGTCAGTGTGAGATCTCATAGTACATTATTTGAATCCACTTAACACTTGTTCTGAACACACAGTCAGTGTGTGATCTCATAGTGCATTATTTGAATCCACTTAACACTTGTTCTGAACACATAGTCAGTGTGTGATCTCATAGTGCATTATTTGAATCCACTTAACAATTATTCTGTACACACAGTCAGTGTGTGATCTCATAGTGCATTATTTGAATCCACTTAACAATTATTCTGAACACACAGTCAGTGTGTGATCTCATAGTACATTATTTTAATCCACTTAACAATTATTCTGTACACACAGTCAGTGTGTGATCTCATAGTGCATTATTTGAAACCACTTAACAATTATTCTGTACACACAGTCAGTGTGAGATCTCATAGTACATTATTTTAATCCACTTAACAATTATTCTGTACACACAGTCAGTGTGAGATCTCATAGTACATTATTTGAATCCACTTAACAATTATTCTGAACACACAGTCAGTGTGTGATCTCATAGTACATTATTTGAATCCACTTAACACTTGTTCTGAACACACAGTCAGTGTGTGATCTCATAGTGCATTATTTGAATCCACTTAACACTTGTTCTGAACACACAGTCAGTGTGTGATCTCATAGTGCATTATTTGAATCCACTTAACAATTATTCTGAACACACAGTCAGTGTGTGATCTCATAGTGCATTATTTGAATCCACTTAACAATTATTCTGAACACACAGTCAGTGTGTGATCTCATAGTGCATTATTTGAATCCACTTAACACTTGTTCTGAACACACAGTCAGTGTGTGATATCATAGTGCATTATTTGAATCCACTTAACACTTGTTCTGAACACACAGTCAGTGTGTGATCTCATAGTGCATTATTTGAATCCACTTAACAATTATTCTGAACACACAGTCAGTGTGTGATCTCATAGTACATTATTTGAATCCACTTAACAATTATTCTGTACACACAGTCAGTGTGTGATCTCATAGTGCATTATTTGAATCCACTTAACAATTATTCTGTACACACAGTCAGTGTGAGATCTCATAGTACATTATTTGAATCCACTTAACAATTATTCTGAACACACAGTCAGTGTGTGATCTCATAGTACATTATTTGAATCCACTTAACACTTGTTCTGAACACACAGTCAGTGTGTGATATCATAGTGCATTATTTGAATCCACTTGACACTTGTTCTGAACACACAGTCAGTGTGTGATATCATAGTGCATTATTTGAATCCACTTAACACTTGTTCTGAACACACAGTCAGTGTGTGATCTCATAGTGCATTATTTGAATCCACTTAACACTTGTTCTGAACACACAGTCAGTGTGTGATCTCATAGTGCATTATTTGAATCCACTTAACAATTATTCTGTACACACAGTCAGTGTGAGATCTCATAGTACATTATTTTAATCCACTTAACAATTATTCTGTACACACAGTCAGTGTGAGATCTCATAGTACATTATTTGAATCCATTTAACAATTGTTCTGAACACACAGTCAGTGTGTGATCTCATAGTACATTATTTGAATCCATTTAACACTTGTTCTGAACACACAGTCAGTGTGTGATCTCATAGTGCATTATTTGAATCCACTTAACAATTATTCTGTACACACAGTCAGTGTGAGATCTCATAGTACATTATTTGAATCCACTTAACACTTGTTCTGAACACACAGTCAGTGTGAGATCTCATAGTACATTATTTGAATCCACTTAACAATTATTCTGTACACACAGTCAGTGTGAGATCTCATAGTACATTATTTTAATCCACTTAACAATTATTCTGTACACACAGAATGTGTGAGATCTCATAGTGCATTATTTGAATCCACTTAACAATTATTCTGAACACACAGTCAGTGTGTGATCTCATAATGCATTATTTGAATCCACTTAACAATTATTCTGAACACACAGTCAGTGTGTGATCTCATAGTACATTATTTTAATCCACTTAACAATTATTCTGAACACACAGTCAGTGTGTGATCTCATAGTGCATTATTTGAATCCACTTAACAATTATTCTGAACACACAGTCAGTGTGAGATCTCATAGTACATTATTTGAATCCACTTAACAATTATTCTGTACACACAGTCAGTGTGAGATCTCATAGTGCATTATTTGAATCCACTTAACAATTATTCTGAACACACAGTCAGTGTGTGATCTCATAGTGCATTATTTGAATCCACTTAACAATTATTCTGAACACACAGTCAGTGTGAGATCTCATAGTACATTATTTGAATCCACTTAACAATTATTCTGTACACACAGTCAGTGTGAGATCTCATAGTACATTATTTTAATCCACTTAACAATTATTCTGTACACACAGTCAGTGTGAGATCTCATAGTGCATTATTTGAATCCACTTAACAATTATTCTGAACACACAGTCAGTGTGTGATCTAATAGTGCATTATTTGAATCCACTTAACAATTATTCTGAACACACAGTCAGTGTGTGATCTCATAGTACATTATTTGAATCCACTTAACACTTGTTCTGAACACACAGTCAGTGTGTGATCTCATAGTGCATTATTTGAATCCACTTAACAATTATTCTGTACACACAGTCAGTGTGAGATCTCATAGTGCATTATTTGAATCCACTTAACAATTATTCTGAACACACAGTCAGTGTGTGATCTCATAGTGCATTATTTGAATCCACTTAACAATTATTCTGAACACACAGTCAGTGTGTGATCTCATAGTACATTATTTGAATCCACTTAACACTTGTTCTGAACACACAGTCAGTGTGTGATCTCATAGTGCATTATTTGAATCCACTTAACAATTATTCTGTACACACAGTCAGTGTGAGATCTCATAGTGCATTATTTTAATCCACTTAACAATTATTCTGAACACACAGTCAGTGAGATCTCATAGTGCATTATTTGAATCCACTTAACACTTGTTCTGAACACACAGTCAGTGTGTGATATCATAGTGCATTATTTGAATCCACTTAACACTTGTTCTGAACACACAGTCAGTGTGTGATCTCATAGTGCATTATTTGAATCCACTTAACAATTATTCTGAACACACAGTCAGTGTGTGATCTCATAGTACATTATTTGAATCCACTTAACACTTGTTCTGAACACACAGTCAGTGTGTGATATCATAGTGCATTATTTGAATCCACTTAACAATTATTCTGTACACACAGTCAGTGTGTGATCTCATAGTGCATTATTTGAATCCACTTAACAATTATTCTGTACACACAGTCAGTGTGAGATCTCATAGTACATTATTTGAATCCACTTAACAATTATTCTGAACACACAGACAGTGTGTGATCTCATAGTACATTATTTGAATCCACTTAACACTTGTTCTGAACACACAGTCAGTGTGTGATATCATAGTGCATTATTTGAATCCACTTGACACTTGTTCTGAACACACAGTCAGTGTGTGATATCATAGTGCATTATTTGAATCCACTTAACACTTGTTCTGAACACACAGTCAGTGTGTGATCTCATAGTGCATTATTTGAATCCACTTAACACTTGTTCTGAACACACAGTCAGTGTGTGATCTCATAGTGCATTATTTGAATCCACTTAACAATTATTCTGTACACACAGTCAGTGTGAGATCTCATAGTACATTATTTTAATCCACTTAACAATTATTCTGTACACACAGTCAGTGTGAGATCTCATAGTACATTATTTGAATCCATTTAACAATTGTTCTGAACACACAGTCAGTGTGTGATCTCATAGTACATTATTTGAATCCATTTAACACTTGTTCTGAACACACAGTCAGTGTGTGATCTCATAGTACATTATTTGAATCCACTTAACACTTGTTCTGAACACACAGTCAGTGTGTGATCTCATAGTGCATTATTTGAATCCACTTAACAATTATTCTGTACACACAGTCAGTGTGAGATCTCATAGTGCATTATTTGAATCCACTTAACAATTATTCTGTACACACAGTCAGTGTGAGATCTCATAGTACATTATTTGAATCCACTTAACACTTGTTCTGAACACACAGTCAGTGTGAGATCTCATAGTACATTATTTGAATCCACTTAACAATTATTCTGTACACACAGTCAGTGTGAGATCTCATAGTACATTATTTTAATCCACTTAACAATTATTCTGTACACACAGAATGTGTGAGATCTCATAGTGCATTATTTGAATCCACTTAACAATTATTCTGAACACACAGTCAGTGTGTGATCTCATAATGCATTATTTGAATCCACTTAACAATTATTCTGAACACACAGTCAGTGTGTGATCTCATAGTACATTATTTTAATCCACTTAACAATTATTCTGTACACACAGTCAGTGTGAGATCTCATAGTGCATTATTTGAATCCACTTAACAATTATTCTGAACACACAGTCAGTGTGTGATCTCATAGTGCATTATTTGAATCCACTTAACAATTATTCTGAACACACAGTCAGTGTGAGATCTCATAGTACATTATTTGAATCCACTTAACACTTGTTCTGAACACACAGTCAGTGTGTGATCTCATAGTGCATTATTTGAATCCACTTAACAATTATTCTGTACACACAGTCAGTGTGAGATCTCATAGTGCATTATTTTAATCCACTTAACAATTATTCTGAACGCACAGTCAGTGAGATCTCATAGTGCATTATTTGAATCCACTTGACTCTTGTTCTGAACACACAGTCAGTGAGATCTCATAGTGCATTATTTTAATCCACTTAACAATTATTCTGAACACACAGTCAGTGAGATCTCATAGTGTATTATTTGAATCCACTTGACACTTGTTCTGAACACACAGTCAGTGAGATCTCATAGTGCATTATTTGAATCCACTTGACACTTGTTCTGAACACACAGTCAGTGTGTGATCTCATAGTGCATTATTTGAATCCACTTAACAATTATTCTGTACACACAGTCAGTGTGTGATCTCATAGTGCATTATTTGAATCCACTTGACACTTGTTCTGAACACACAGTCAGTGTGTGATCTCATAGTGCATTATTTTAATCCACTTAACAATTATTCTGAACACACAGTCAGTGAGATCTCATAGTGCATTATTTTAATCCACTTAACAATTATTCTGAACACACAGTCAGTGAGATCTCATAGTGCATTATTTTAATCCACTTAACAATTATTCTGAACACACAGTCAGTGAGATCTCATAGTGCATTATTTGAATCCACTTAACACTTGTTCTGAACACACAGTCAGTGTGTGATCTCATAGTGCATTATTTGAATCCACTTAACACTTGTTCTGAACACACAGTCAGTGTGTGATCTCATAGTGCATTATTTGAATCCACTTAACAATTATTCTGTACACACAGTCAGTGTGTGATCTCATAGTGCATTATTTGAATCCACTTAACAATTATTCTGAACACACAGTCAGTGTGTGATCTCATAGTGGATTATTTGAATCCACTTAACAATTATTCTGAACACACAGTCAGTGTGTGTTCTCATAGTACATTATTTGAATCCACTTAACACTTGTTCTGAACACACAGTCAGTTTGTGATATCATAGTGCATTATTTGAATCCACTTAACAATTATTCTGAACACACAGTCAGTGTGTGATCTCATAGTACATTATTTGAATCCACTTAACACTTGTTCTGAACACACAGTCAGTGTGTGATATCATAGTGCATTATTTGAATCCACTTAACAATTATTCTGAACACACAGTCAGTGTGTGATCTCATAGTGCATTATTTGAATCCACTTAACAATTATTCTGAACACACAGTCAGTGTGTGATCTCATAATACATTATTTGAATCCACTTAACACTTGTTCTGAACACACAGTCAGTGTGTGATATCATAGTGCATTATTTGAATCCACTTGACACTTGTTCTGAACACACAGTCAGTGTGTGATATCATAGTGCATTATTTGAATCCACTTAACACTTGTTCTGAACACACAGTCAGTGTGTGATCTCATAGTGCATTATTTGAATCCACTTAACACTTGTTCTGAACACACAGTCAGTGTGTGATCTCATAGTGCATTATTTGAATCCACTTAACAATTATTCTGTACACACAGTCAGTGTGAGATCTCATAGTACATTATTTTAATCCACTTAACAATTATTCTGTACACACAGTCAGTGTGAGATCTCATAGTACATTATTTGAATCCATTTAACAATTGTTCTGAACACACAGTCAGTGAGATCTCATAGTACATTATTTGAATCCACTTAACAATTATTCTGAACACACAGTCAGTGTGTGATCTCATAGTGCATTATTTGAATCCACTTAACAATTATTCTGAACACACAGTCAGTGTGAGATCTCATAGTACATTATTTGAATCCACTTAACAATTATTCTGTACACACAGTCAGTGTGAGATCTCATAGTACATTATTTTAATCCACTTAACAATTATTCTGTACACACAGTCAGTGTGAGATCTCATAGTGCATTATTTGAATCTACTTAACAATTATTCTGAACACACAGTCAGTGTGTGATCTAATAGTGCATTATTTGAATCCACTTAACAATTATTCTGAACACACAGTCAGTGTGTGATCTCATAGTACATTATTTGAATCCACTTAACACTTGTTCTGAACACACAGTCAGTGTGTGATCTCATAGTGCATTATTTGAATCCACTTAACAATTATTCTGTACACACAGTCAGTGTGAGATCTCATAGTGCATTATTTGAATCCACTTAACAATTATTCTGAACACACAGTCAGTGTGTGATCTCATAGTGCATTATTTGAATCCACTTAACAATTATTCTGAACACACAGTCAGTGTGTGATCTCATAGTACATTATTTGAATCCACTTAACACTTGTTCTGAACACACAGTCAGTGTGTGATCTCATAGTGCATTATTTGAATCCACTTAACAATTATTCTGTACACACAGTCAGTGTGAGATCTCATAGTGCATTATTTTAATCCACTTAACAATTATTCTGAACGCACAGTCAGTGAGATCTCATAGTGCATTATTTGAATCCACTTGACTCTTGTTCTGAACACACAGTCAGTGAGATCTCATAGTGCATTATTTTAATCCACTTAACAATTATTCTGAACACACAGTCAGTGAGATCTCATAGTGTATTATTTGAATCCACTTGACACTTGTTCTGAACACACAGTCAGTGAGATCTCATAGTGCATTATTTGAATCCACTTGACACTTGTTCTGAACACACAGTCAGTGTGTGATCTCATAGTGCATTATTTGAATCCACTTAACAATTATTCTGTACACACAGTCAGTGTGTGATCTCATAGTGCATTATTTGAATCCACTTGACACTTGTTCTGAACACACAGTCAGTGTGTGATCTCATAGTGCATTATTTTAATCCACTTAACAATTATTCTGAACACACAGTCAGTGAGATCTCATAGTGCATTATTTTAACCCACTTAACAATTATTCTGAACACACAGTCAGTGAGATCTCATAGTGCATTATTTTAATCCACTTAACAATTATTCTGAACACACAGTCAGTGAGATCTCATAGTGCATTATTTGAATCCACTTAACACTTGTTCTGAACACACAGTCAGTGTGTGATCTCATAGTGCATTATTTGAATCCACTTAACAATTATTCTGTACACACAGTCAGTGTGTGATCTCATAGTGCATTATTTGAATCCACTTGACACTTGTTCTGAACACACAGTCAGTGTGTGATCTCATAGTGCATTATTTTAATCCACTTAACAATTATTCTGAACACACAGTCAGTGAGATCTCATAGTGCATTATTTTAATCCACTTAACAATTATTCTGAACACACAGTCAGTGAGATCTCATAGTGCATTATTTTAATCCACTTAACAATTATTCTGAACACACAGTCAGTGAGATCTCATAGTGCATTATTTGAATCCACTTAACACTTGTTCTGAACACACAGTCAGTGTGTGATCTCATAGTGCATTATTTGAATCCACTTAACAATTATTCTGAACACACAGTCAGTGAGATCTCATAGTGCATTATTTTAATCCACTTAACAATTATTCTGAACACACAGTCAGTGAGATCTCATAGTGCATTATTTTAATCCACTTAACAATTATTCTGAACACACAGTCAGTGAGATCTCATAGTGCATTATTTGAATCCACTTAACACTTGTTCTGAACACACAGTCAGTGTGTGATCTCATAGTGCATTATTTGAATCCACTTAACACTTGTTCTGAACACACAGTCAGTGTGTGATCTCATAGTGCATTATTTGAATCCACTTAACAATTATTCTGTACACACAGTCAGTGTGTGATCTCATAGTGCATTATTTGAATCCACTTAACAATTATTCTGAACACACAGTCAGTGTGTGATCTCATAGTGGATTATTTGAATCCACTTAACAATTATTCTGAACACACAGTCAGTGTGTGTTCTCATAGTACATTATTTGAATCCACTTAACACTTGTTCTGAACACACAGTCAGTTTGTGATATCATAGTGCATTATTTGAATCCACTTAACAATTATTCTGAACACACAGTCAGTGTGTGATCTCATAGTACATTATTTGAATCCACTTAACACTTGTTCTGAACACACAGTCAGTGTGTGATATCATAGTGCATTATTTGAATCCACTTAACAATTATTCTGAACACACAGTCAGTGTGTGATCTCATAGTGCATTATTTGAATCCACTTAACAATTATTCTGAACACACAGTCAGTGTGTGATCTCATAATACATTATTTGAATCCACTTAACACTTGTTCTGAACACACAGTCAGTGTGTGATATCATAGTGCATTATTTGAATCCACTTGACACTTGTTCTGAACACACAGTCAGTGTGTGATATCATAGTGCATTATTTGAATCCACTTAACACTTGTTCTGAACACACAGTCAGTGTGTGATCTCATAGTGCATTATTTGAATCCACTTAACAATTATTCTGTACACACAGTCAGTGTGAGATCTCATAGTACATTATTTTAATCCACTTAACAATTATTCTGTACACACAGTCAGTGTGAGATCTCATAGTACATTATTTGAATCCATTTAACAATTGTTCTGAACACACAGTCAGTGTGTGATCTCATAGTACATTATTTGAATCCATTTAACACTTGTTCTGAACACACAGTCAGTGTGTGATCTCATAGTGCATTATTTGAATCCACTTAACAATTATTCTGTACACACAGTCAGTGTGAGATCTCATAGTACATTATTTGAATCCACTTAACACTTGTTCTGAACACACAGTCAGTGTGAGATCTCATAGTACATTATTTGAATCCACTTAACAATTATTCTGTACACACAGTCAGTGTGAGATCTCATAGTACATTATTTTAATCCACTTAACAATTATTCTGTACACACAGAATGTGTGAGATCTCATAGTGCATTATTTGAATCCACTTAACAATTATTCTGAACACACAGTCAGTGTGTGATCTCATAATGCATTATTTGAATCCACTTAACAATTATTCTGAACACACAGTCAGTGTGTGATCTCATAGTACATTATTTTAATCCACTTAACAATTATTCTGAACACACAGTCAGTGTGTGATCTCATAGTGCATTATTTGAATCCACTTAACAATTATTCTGAACACACAGTCAGTGTGAGATCTCATAGTACATTATTTGAATCCACTTAACAATTATTCTGTACACACAGTCAGTGTGAGATCTCATAGTGCATTATTTGAATCCACTTAACAATTATTCTGTACACACAGTCAGTGTGAGATCTCATAGTGCATTATTTGAATCCACTTAACAATTATTCTGAACACACAGTCAGTGTGTGATCTAATAGTGCATTATTTGAATCCACTTAACAATTATTCTGAACACACAGTCAGTGTGTGATCTCATAGTACATTATTTGAATCCACTTAACACTTGTTCTGAACACACAGTCAGTGTGTGATCTCATAGTGCATTATTTGAATCCACTTAACAATTATTCTGTACACACAGTCAGTGTGAGATCTCATAGTGCATTATTTGAATCCACTTAACAATTATTCTGAACACACAGTCAGTGTGTGATCTCATAGTGCATTATTTGAATCCACTTAACAATTATTCTGAACACACAGTCAGTGTGTGATCTCATAGTACATTATTTGAATCCACTTAACACTTGTTCTGAACACACAGTCAGTGTGTGATCTCATAGTGCATTATTTGAATCCACTTAACAATTATTCTGTACACACAGTCAGTGTGAGATCTCATAGTGCATTATTTAAATCCACTTAACAATTATTCTGAACACAGTCAGTGAGATCTCATAGTGCATTATTTGAATCCACTTAACACTTGTTCTGAACACACAGTCAGTGTGTGATATCATAGTGCATTATTTGAATCCACTTAACACTTGTTCTGAACACACAGTCAGTGTGTGATCTCATAGTGCATTATTTGAATCCACTTAACAATTATTCTGAACACACAGTCAGTGTGTGATCTCATAGTACATTATTTGAATCCACTTAACACTTGTTCTGAACACACAGTCAGTGTGTGATATCATAGTGCATTATTTGAATCCACTTAACAATTATTCTGTACACACAGTCAGTGTGTGATCTCATAGTGCATTATTTGAATCCACTTAACAATTATTATGTACACACAGTCAGTGTGAGATCTCATAGTACATTATTTGAATCCACTTAACAATTATTCTGAACACACAGTCAGTGTGTGATCTCATAGTACATTATTTGAATCCACTTAACACTTGTTCTGAACACACAGTCAGTGTGTGATATCATAGTGCATTATTTGAATCCACTTGACACTTGTTCTGAACACACAGTCAGTGTGTGATATCATAGTGCATTATTTGAATCCACTTAACACTTGTTCTGAACACACAGTCAGTGTGTGATCTCATAGTGCATTATTTGAATCCACTTAACACTTGTTCTGAACACACAGTCAGTGTGTGATCTCATAGTGCATTATTTGAATCCACTTAACAATTATTCTGTACACACAGTCAGTGTGAGATCTCATAGTACATTATTTTAATCCACTTAACAATTATTCTGTACACACAGTCAGTGTGAGATCTCATAGTACATTATTTGAATCCATTTAACAATTGTTCTGAACACACAGTCAGTGTGTGATCTCATAGTACATTATTTGAATCCATTTAACACTTGTTCTGAACACACAGTCAGTGTGTGATCTCATAGTGCATTATTTGAATCCACTTAACAATTATTCTGTACACACAGTCAGTGTGAGATCTCATAGTACATTATTTGAATCCACTTAACACTTGTTCTGAACACACAGTCAGTGTGAGATCTCATAGTACATTATTTGAATCCACTTAACAATTATTCTGTACACACAGTCAGTGTGAGATCTCATAGTACATTATTTTAAGCCACTTAACAATTATTCTGTACACACAGAATGTGTGAGATCTCATAGTGCATTATTTGAATCCACTTAACAATTATTCTGAACACACAGTCAGTGTGTGATCTCATAATGCATTATTTGAATCCACTTAACAATTATTCTGAACACACAGTCAGTGTGTGATCTCATAGTACATTATTTTAATCCACTTAACAATTATTCTGTACACACAGTCAGTGTGAGATCTCATAGTGCATTATTTGAATCCACTTAACAATTATTCTGAACACACAGTCAGTGTGTGATCTCATAGTGCATTATTTGAATCCACTTAACAATTATTCTGAACACACAGTCAGTGTGAGATCTCATAGTACATTATTTGAATCCACTTAACAATTATTCTGTACACACAGTCAGTGTGAGATCTCATAGTGCATTATTTGAATCCACTTAACAATTATTCTGAACACACAGTCAGTGTGTGATCTAATAGTGCATTATTTGAATCCACTTAACAATTATTCTGAACACACAGTCAGTGTGTGATCTCATAGTACATTATTTGAATCCACTTAACACTTGTTCTGAACACACAGTCAGTGTGTGATCTCATAGTGCATTATTTGAATCCACTTAACAATTATTCTGTACACACAGTCAGTGTGAGATCTCATAGTGCATTATTTGAATCCACTTGACAATTATTCTGAACACACAGTCAGTGTGTGATCTCATAGTGCATTATTTGAATCCACTTAACAATTATTCTGAACACACAGTCAGTGTGTGATCTCATAGTACATTATTTGAATCCACTTAACACTTGTTCTGAACACACAGTCAGTGTGTGATCTCATAGTGCATTATTTGAATCCACTTAACAATTATTCTGTACACACAGTCAGTGTGAGATCTCATAGTGCATTATTTTAATCCACTTAACAATTATTCTGAACACACAGTCAGTGAGATCTCATAGTGCATTATTTGAATCCACTTGACTCTTGTTCTGAACACACAGTCAGTGAGATCTCATAGTGCATTATTTTAATCCACTTAACAATTATTCTGAACACACAGTCAGTGAGATCTCATAGTGCATTATTTGAATCCACTTGACACTTGTTCTGAACACACAGTCAGTGTGTGATCTCATAGTGCATTATTTGAATCCACTTAACAATTATTCTGTACACACAGTCAGTGTGTGATCTCATAGTGCATTATTTGAATCCACTTGACACTTGTTCTGAACACACAGTCAGTGTGTGATCTCATAGTGCATTATTTTAATCCACTTAACAATTATTCTGAACACACAGTCAGTGAGATCTCATAGTGCATTATTTTAATCCACTTAACAATTATTCTGAACACACAGTCAGTGAGATCTCATAGTGCATTATTTTAATCCACTTAACAATTATTCTGAACACACAGTCAGTGAGATCTCATAGTGCATTATTTGAATCCACTTAACACTTGTTCTGAACACACAGTCAGTGTGTGATCTCATAGTGCATTATTTGAATCCACTTAACACTTGTTCTGAACACACAGTCAGTGTGTGATCTCATAGTGCATTATTTGAATCCACTTAACAATTATTCTGTACACACAGTCAGTGTGTGATCTCATAGTGCATTATTTGAATCCACTTAACAATTATTCTGAACACACAGTCAGTGTGTGATCTCATAGTGGATTATTTGAATCCACTTAACAATTATTCTGAACACACAGTCAGTGTGTGTTCTCATAGTACATTATTTGAATCCACTTAACACTTGTTCTGAACACACAGTCAGTTTGTGATATCATAGTGCATTATTTGAATCCACTTAACAATTATTCTGAACACACAGTCAGTGTGTGATCTCATAGTACATTATTTGAATCCACTTAACACTTGTTCTGAACACACAGTCAGTGTGTGATATCATAGTGCATTATTTGAATCCACTTAACAATTATTCTGAACACACAGTCAGTGTGTGATCTCATAGTGCATTATTTGAATCCACTTAACAATTATTCTGAACACACAGTCAGTGTGTGATCTCATAATACATTATTTGAATCCACTTAACACTTGTTCTGAACACACAGTCAGTGTGTGATATCATAGTGCATTATTTGAATCCACTTGACACTTGTTCTGAACACACAGTCAGTGTGTGATATCATAGTGCATTATTTGAATCCACTTAACACTTGTTCTGAACACACAGTCAGTGTGTGATCTCATAGTGCATTATTTGAATCCACTTAACACTTGTTCTGAACACACAGTCAGTGTGTGATCTCATAGTGCATTATTTGAATCCACTTAACAATTATTCTGTACACACAGTCATTGTGAGATCTCATAGTACATTATTTTAATCCACTTAACAATTATTCTGTACACACAGTCAGTGTGAGATCTCATAGTACATTATTTGAATCCATTTAACAATTGTTCTGAACACACAGTCAGTGAGATCTCATAGTACATTATTTGAATCCACTTAACAATTATTCTGAACACACAGTCAGTGTGTGATCTCATAGTGCATTATTTGAATCCACTTAACAATTATTCTGAACACACAGTCAGTGTGAGATCTCATAGTACATTATTTGAATCCACTTAACAATTATTCTGTACACACAGTCAGTGTGAGATCTCATAGTACATTATTTTAATCCACTTAACAATTATTCTGTACACACAGTCAGTGTGAGATCTCATAGTGCATTATTTGAATCTACTTAACAATTATTCTGAACACACAGTCAGTGTGTGATCTAATAGTGCATTATTTGAATCCACTTAACAATTATTCTGAACACACAGTCAGTGTGTGATCTCATAGTACATTATTTGAATCCACTTAACACTTGTTCTGAACACACAGTCAGTGTGTGATCTCATAGTGCATTATTTGAATCCACTTAACAATTATTCTGTACACACAGTCAGTGTGAGATCTCATAGTGCATTATTTGAATCCACTTAACAATTATTCTGAACACACAGTCAGTGTGTGATCTCATAGTGCATTATTTGAATCCACTTAACAATTATTCTGAACACACAGTCAGTGTGTGATCTCATAGTACATTATTTGAATCCACTTAACACTTGTTCTGAACACACAGTCAGTGTGTGATCTCATAGTGCATTATTTGAATCCACTTAACAATTATTCTGTACACACAGTCAGTGTGAGATCTCATAGTGCATTATTTTAATCCACTTAACAATTATTCTGAACGCACAGTCAGTGAGATCTCATAGTGCATTATTTGAATCCACTTGACTCTTGTTCTGAACACACAGTCAGTGAGATCTCATAGTGCATTATTTTAATCCACTTAACAATTATTCTGAACACACAGTCAGTGAGATCTCATAGTGTATTATTTGAATCCACTTGACACTTGTTCTGAACACACAGTCAGTGAGATCTCATAGTGCATTATTTGAATCCACTTGACACTTGTTCTGAACACACAGTCAGTGTGTGATCTCATAGTGCATTATTTGAATCCACTTAACAATTATTCTGTACACACAGTCAGTGTGTGATCTCATAGTGCATTATTTGAATCCACTTGACACTTGTTCTGAACACACAGTCAGTGTGTGATCTCATAGTGCATTATTTTAATCCACTTAACAATTATTCTGAACACACAGTCAGTGAGATCTCATAGTGCATTATTTTAACCCACTTAACAATTATTCTGAACACACAGTCAGTGAGATCTCATAGTGCATTATTTGAATCCACTTAACACTTGTTCTGAACACACAGTCAGTGTGTGATCTCATAGTGCATTATTTGAATCCACTTAACACTTGTTCTGAACACACAGTCAGTGTGTGATCTCATAGTGCATTATTTGAATCCACTTAACAATTATTCTGTACACACAGTCAGTGTGTGATCTCATAGTGCATTATTTGAATCCACTTAACAATTATTCTGTACACACAGTCAGTGTGTGATCTCATAGTGCATTATTTTAATCCACTTAACAATTATTCTGAACACACAGTCAGTGAGATCTCATAGTGCATTATTTGAATCCACTTAACACTTGTTCTGAACACACAGTCAGTGTGTGATCTCATAGTGCATTATTTGAATCCACTTAACACTTGTTCTGAACACACAGTCAGTGTGTGATCTCATAGTGCATTATTTGAATCCACTTAACAATTATTCTGTACACACAGTCAGTGTGTGATCTCATAGTGCATTATTTGAATCCACTTAACAATTATTCTGAACACACAGTCAGTGTGTGATCTCATAGTGGATTATTTGAATCCACTTAACAATTATTCTGAACACACAGTCAGTGTGTGTTCTCATAGTACATTATTTGAATCCACTTAACACTTGTTCTGAACACACAGTCAGTTTGTGATATCATAGTGCATTATTTGAATCCACTTAACAATTATTCTGAACACACAGTCAGTGTGTGATCTCATAGTACATTATTTGAATCCACTTAACACTTGTTCTGAACACACAGTCAGTGTGTGATATCATAGTGCATTATTTGAATCCACTTAACAATTATTCTGAACACACAGTCAGTGTGTGATCTCATAGTGCATTATTTGAATCCACTTAACAATTATTCTGAACACACAGTCAGTGTGTGATCTCATAATACATTATTTGAATCCACTTAACACTTGTTCTGAACACACAGTCAGTGTGTGATATCATAGTGCATTATTTGAATCCACTTGACACTTGTTCTGAACACACAGTCAGTGTGTGATATCATAGTGCATTATTTGAATCCACTTAACACTTGTTCTGAACACACAGTCAGTGTGTGATCTCATAGTGCATTATTTGAATCCACTTAACACTTGTTCTGAACACACAGTCAGTGTGTGATCTCATAGTGCATTATTTGAATCCACTTAACAATTATTCTGTACACACAGTCAGTGTGAGATCTCATAGTACATTATTTTAATCCACTTAACAATTATTCTGTACACACAGTCAGTGTGAGATCTCATAGTACATTATTTGAATCCATTTAACAATTGTTCTGAACACACAGTCAGTGTGTGATCTCATAGTACATTATTTGAATCCATTTAACACTTGTTCTGAACACACAGTCAGTGTGTGATCTCATAGTGCATTATTTGAATCCACTTAACAATTATTCTGTACACACAGTCAGTGTGAGATCTCATAGTACATTATTTGAATCCACTTAACACTTGTTCTGAACACACAGTCAGTGTGAGATCTCATAGTACATTATTTGAATCCACTTAACAATTATTCTGTACACACAGTCAGTGTGAGATCTCATAGTACATTATTTTAATCCACTTAACAATTATTCTGTACACACAGAATGTGTGAGATCTCATAGTGCATTATTTGAATCCACTTAACAATTATTCTGAACACACAGTCAGTGTGTGATCTCATAATGCATTATTTGAATCCACTTAACAATTATTCTGAACACACAGTCAGTGTGTGATCTCATAGTACATTATTTTAATCCACTTAACAATTATTCTGAACACACAGTCAGTGTGTGATCTCATAGTGCATTATTTGAATCCACTTAACAATTATTCTGTACACACAGTCAGTGTGAGATCTCATAGTGCATTATTTGAATCCACTTAACAATTATTCTGAACACACAGTCAGTGTGTGATCTCATAGTGCATTATTTGAATCCACTTAACAATTATTCTGAACACACAGTCAGTGTGAGATCTCATAGTACATTATTTGAATCCACTTAACAATTATTCTGTACACACAGTCAGTGTGAGATCTCATAGTACATTATTTTAATCCACTTAACAATTATTCTGTACACACAGTCAGTGTGAGATCTCATAGTGCATTATTTGAATCCACTTAACAATTATTCTGAACACACAGTCAGTGTGTGATCTAATAGTGCATTATTTGAATCCACTTAACAATTATTCTGAACACACAGTCAGTGTGTGATCTCATAGTACATTATTTGAATCCACTTAACACTTGTTCTGAACACACAGTCAGTGTGTGATCTCATAGTGCATTATTTGAATCCACTTAACAATTATTCTGTACACACAGTCAGTGTGTGATCTCATAGTGCATTATTTGAATCCACTTAACACTTGTTCTGAACACACAGTCAGTGTGTGATCTCATAGTACATTATTTGAATCCACTTAACACTTGTTCTGAACACACAGTCAGTGTGTGATCTCATAGTGCATTATTTGAATCCACTTAACAATTATTCTGTACACACAGTCAGTGTGAGATCTCATAGTGCATTATTTTAATCCACTTAACAATTATTCTGAACACACAGTCAGTGAGATCTCATAGTGCATTATTTGAATCCACTTAACACTTGTTCTGAACACACAGTCAGTGTGTGATATCATAGTGCATTATTTGAATCCACTTAACACTTGTTCTGAACACACAGTCAGTGTGTGATCTCATAGTGCATTATTTGAATCCACTTAACAATTATTCTGAACACACAGTCAGTGTGTGATCTCATAGTACATTATTTGAATCCACTTAACACTTGTTCTGAACACACAGTCAGTGTGTGATATCATAGTGCATTATTTGAATCCACTTAACAATTATTCTGTACACACAGTCAGTGTGTGATCTCATAGTGCATTATTTGAATCCACTTAACAATTATTCTGTACACACAGTCAGTGTGAGATCTCATAGTACATTATTTGAATCCACTTAACAATTATTCTGAACACACAGTCAGTGTGTGATCTCATAGTACATTATTTGAATCCACTTAACACTTGTTCTGAACACACAGTCAGTGTGTGATATCATAGTGCATTATTTGAATCCACTTGACACTTGTTCTGAACACACAGTCAGTGTGTGATATCATAGTGCATTATTTGAATCCACTTAACACTTGTTCTGAACACACAGTCAGTGTGTGATCTCATAGTGCATTATTTGAATCCACTTAACACTTGTTCTGAACACACAGTCAGTGTGTGATCTCATAGTGCATTATTTGAATCCACTTAACAATTATTCTGTACACACAGTCAGTGTGAGATCTCATAGTACATTATTTTAATCCACTTAACAATTATTCTGTACACACAGTCAGTGTGAGATCTCATAGTACATTATTTGAATCCATTTAACAATTGTTCTGAACACACAGTCAGTGTGTGATCTCATAGTACATTATTTGAATCCATTTAACACTTGTTCTGAACACACAGTCAGTGTGTGATCTCATAGTGCATTATTTGAATCCACTTAACAATTATTCTGTACACACAGTCAGTGTGAGATCTCATAGTACATTATTTGAATCCACTTAACACTTGTTCTGAACACACAGTCAGTGTGAGATCTCATAGTACATTATTTGAATCCACTTAACAATTATTCTGTACACACAGTCAGTGTGAGATCTCATAGTACATTATTTTAATCCACTTAACAATTATTCTGTACACACAGAATGTGTGAGATCTCATAGTGCATTATTTGAATCCACTTAACAATTATTCTGAACACACAGTCAGTGTGTGATCTCATAATGCATTATTTGAATCCACTTAACAATTATTCTGAACACACAGTCAGTGTGTGATCTCATAGTACATTATTTTAATCCACTTAACAATTATTCTGTACACACAGTCAGTGTGAGATCTCATAGTGCATTATTTGAATCCACTTAACAATTATTCTGAACACACAGTCAGTGTGTGATCTCATAGTGCATTATTTGAATCCACTTAACAATTATTCTGAACACACAGTCAGTGTGAGATCTCATAGTACATTATTTGAATCCACTTAACAATTATTCTGTACACACAGTCAGTGTGAGATCTCATAGTACATTATTTTAATCCACTTAACAATTATTCTGTACACACAGTCAGTGTGAGATCTCATAGTGCATTATTTGAATCCACTTAACAATTATTCTGAACACACAGTCAGTGTGTGATCTAATAGTGCATTATTTGAATCCACTTAACAATTATTCTGAACACACAGTCAGTGTGTGATCTCATAGTACATTATTTGAATCCACTTAACACTTGTTCTGAACACACAGTCAGTGTGTGATCTCATAGTGCATTATTTGAATCCACTTAACAATTATTCTGTACACACAGTCAGTGTGAGATCTCATAGTGCATTATTTGAATCCACTTAACAATTATTCTGAACACACAGTCAGTGTGTGATCTCATAGTGCATTATTTGAATCCACTTAACAATTATTCTGAACACACAGTCAGTGTGTGATCTCATAGTACATTATTTGAATCCACTTAACACTTGTTCTGAACACACAGTCAGTGTGTGATCTCATAGTGCATTATTTGAATCCACTTAACAATTATTCTGTACACACAGTCAGTGTGAGATCTCATAGTGCATTATTTTAATCCACTTAACAATTATTCTGAACACACAGTCAGTGAGATCTCATAGTGCATTATTTGAATCCACTTGACTCTTGTTCTGAACACACAGTCAGTGAGATCTCATAGTGCATTATTTTAATCCACTTAACAATTATTCTGAACACACAGTCAGTGAGATCTCATAGTGCATTATTTGAATCCACTTGACACTTGTTCTGAACACACAGTCAGTGTGTGATCTCATAGTGCATTATTTGAATCCACTTAACAATTATTCTGTACACACAGTCAGTGTGTGATCTCATAGTGCATTATTTGAATCCACTTGACACTTGTTCTGAACACACAGTCAGTGTGTGATCTCATAGTGCATTATTTTAATCCACTTAACAATTATTCTGAACACACAGTCAGTGAGATCTCATAGTGCATTATTTTAATCCACTTAACAATTATTCTGAACACACAGTCAGTGAGATCTCATAGTGCATTATTTGAATCCACTTAACACTTGTTCTGAACACACAGTCAGTGTGTGATCTCATAGTGCATTATTTGAATCCACTTAACAATTATTCTGTACACACAGTCAGTGTGTGATCTCATAGTGCATTATTTGAATCCACTTAACAATTATTCTGAACACACAGTCAGTGTGTGATCTCATAGTGGATTATTTGAATCCACTTAACAATTATTCTGAACACACAGTCAGTGTGTGTTCTCATAGTACATTATTTGAATCCACTTAACACTTGTTCTGAACACACAGTCAGTTTGTGATATCATAGTGCATTATTTGAATCCACTTAACAATTATTCTGAACACACAGTCAGTGTGTGATCTCATAGTGCATTATTTGAATCCACTTAACACTTGTTCTGAACACACAGTCAGTGTGTGATCTCATAGTGCATTATTTGAATCCACTTAACAATTATTCTGTACACACAGTCAGTGTGTGATCTCATAGTGCATTATTTGAATCCACTTAACAATTATTCTGAACACACAGTCAGTGTGTGATCTCATAGTGGATTATTTGAATCCACTTAACAATTATTCTGAACACACAGTCAGTGTGTGTTCTCATAGTACATTATTTGAATCCACTTAACACTTGTTCTGAACACACAGTCAGTTTGTGATATCATAGTGCATTATTTGAATCCACTTAACAATTATTCTGAACACACAGTCAGTGTGTGATCTCATAGTACATTATTTGAATCCACTTAACACTTGTTCTGAACACACAGTCAGTGTGTGATATCATAGTGCATTATTTGAATCCACTTAACAATTATTCTGAACACACAGTCAGTGTGTGATCTCATAGTGCATTATTTGAATCCACTTAACAATTATTCTGAACACACAGTCAGTGTGTGATCTCATAATACATTATTTGAATCCACTTAACACTTGTTCTGAACACACAGTCAGTGTGTGATATCATAGTGCATTATTTGAATCCACTTGACACTTGTTCTGAACACACAGTCAGTGTGTGATATCATAGTGCATTATTTGAATCCACTTAACACTTGTTCTGAACACACAGTCAGTGTGTGATCTCATAGTGCATTATTTGAATCCACTTAACACTTGTTCTGAACACACAGTCAGTGTGTGATCTCATAGTGCATTATTTGAATCCACTTAACAATTATTCTGTACACACAGTCAGTGTGAGATCTCATAGTACATTATTTTAATCCACTTAACAATTGTTCTGAACACACAGTCAGTGAGATCTCATAGTACATTATTTGAATCCATTTAACACTTGTTCTGAACACACAGTCAGTGTGTGATCTCATAGTGCATTATTTTAATCCACTTAACAATTATTCTGTACACACAGTCAGTGTGAGATCTCATAGTACATTATTTTAATCCACTTAACAATTATTCTGTACACACAGTCAGTGTGAGATCTCATAGTACATTATTTGAATCCATTTAACAATTGTTCTGAACACACAGTCAGTGTGTGATCTCATAGTACATTATTTGAATCCATTTAACACTTGTTCTGAACACACAGTCAGTGTGTGATCTCATAGTGCATTATTTGAATCCACTTAACAATTATTCTGTACACACAGTCAGTGTGAGATCTCATAGTACATTATTTGAATCCACTTAACACTTGTTCTGAACACACAGTCAGTGTGAGATCTCATAGTACATTATTTGAATCCACTTAACAATTATTCTGTACACACAGTCAGTGTGTGATCTCATAGTACATTATTTGAATCCACTTAACAATTATTCTGAACACACAGTCAGTGTGTGATCTCATAATGCATTATTTGAATCCACTTAACAATTATTCTGAACACACAGTCAGTGTGTGATCTCATAGTACATTATTTGAATCCACTTAACACTTGTTCTGAACACACAGTCAGTGTGAGATCTCATAGTACATTATTTTAATCCACTTAACAATTATTCTGTACACACAGAATGTGTGAGATCTCATAGTGCATTATTTGAATCCACTTAACAATTATTCTGAACACACAGTCAGTGTGTGATCTCATAATGCATTATTTGAATCCACTTAACAATTATTCTGAACACACAGTCAGTGTGTGATCTCATAGTACATTATTTTAATCCACTTAACAATTATTCTGTACACACAGTCAGTGTGAGATCTCATAGTACATTATTTTAATCCACTTAACAATTATTCTGAACACACAGTCAGTGTGTGATCTCATAGTACATTATTTGAATCCACTTAACAATTATTCTGAACACACAGTCAGTGTGTGATCTCATAGTGCATTATTTGAATCCACTTAACAATTATTCTGAACACACAGTCAGTGTGTGATCTCATAGTACATTATTTGAATCCACTTAACAATTATTCTGAACACACAGTCAGTGTGTGATCTCATAGTGCATTATTTGAATCCACTTAACAATTATTCTGAACACACAGTCAGTGTGTGATCTCATAGTACATTATTTTAATCCACTTAACAATTATTCTGTACACACAGTCAGTGTGAGATCTCATAGTACATTATTTTAATCCACTTAACAATTATTCTGAACACACAGTCAGTGTGTGATCTCATAGTACATTATTTGAATCCACTTAACAATTATTCTGAACACACAGTCAGTGTGTGATCTCATAGTACATTATTTTAATCCACTTAACAATTATTCTGAACACACAGTCAGTGTGTGATCTCATAGTACATTATTTGAATCCACTTAACAATTATTCTGAACACACAGTCAGTGTGTGATCTCATAGTGCATTATTTGAATCCACTTAACAATTATTCTGAACACACAGTCAGT
The DNA here is from genome assembly GCA_023566225.1 of Romanogobio albipinnatus. Taxonomy (NCBI): domain Eukaryota; kingdom Metazoa; phylum Chordata; class Actinopteri; order Cypriniformes; family Gobionidae; genus Romanogobio; species Romanogobio albipinnatus. Next base: position 11,217,779 of record CM042245.1, read on the forward strand.
GTGAGATCTCATAGTACATTATTTTAATCCACTTAACAATTATTCTGAACACACAGTCAGTGAGATCTCATAGTACATTATTTGAATCCATTTAACACTTGTTCTGAACACACAGTCAGTGTGTGATCTCATAGTGCATTATTTTAATCCACTTAACAATTATTCTGTACACACAGTCAGTGTGAGATCTCATAGTACATTATTTTAATCCACTTAACAATTATTCTGTACACACAGTCAGTGTGAGATCTCATAGTACATTATTTGAATCCATTTAACAATTGTTCTGAACACACAGTCAGTGTGTGATCTCATAGTACATTATTTGAATCCATTTAACACTTGTTCTGAACACACAGTCAGTGTGTGATCTCATAGTGCATTATTTGAATCCACTTAACACTTGTTCTGAACACACAGTCAGTGTGTGATCTCATAGTGCATTATTTGAATCCACTTAACAATTATTCTGTACACACAGTCAGTGTGAGATCTCATAGTGCATTATTTTAATCCACTTAACAATTATTCTGAACACACAGTCAGTGAGATCTCATAGTGCATTATTTGAATCCACTTGACTCTTGTTCTGAACACACAGTCAGTGAGATCTCATAGTGCATTATTTTAATCCACTTAACAATTATTCTGAACACACAGTCAGTGAGATCTCATAGTGCATTATTTGAATCCACTTGACACTTGTTCTGAACACACAGTCAGTGTGTGATCTCATAGTGCATTATTTGAATCCACTTAACAATTATTCTGTACACACAGTCAGTGTGTGATCTCATAGTGCATTATTTGAATCCACTTGACACTTGTTCTGAACACACAGTCAGTGTGTGATCTCATAGTGCATTATTTTAATCCACTTAACAATTATTCTGAACACACAGTCAGTGAGATCTCATAGTGCATTTTTTTAATCCACTTAACAATTATTCTGAACACACAGTCAGTGAGATCTCATAGTGCATTATTTTAATCCACTTAACAATTATTCTGAACACACAGTCAGTGAGATCTCATAGTGCATTATTTGAATCCACTTAACACTTGTTCTGAACACACAGTCAGTGTGTGATCTCATAGTGCATTATTTGAATCCACTTAACACTTGTTCTGAACACACAGTCAGTGTGAGATCTCATAGTGCATTATTTGAATCCACTTAACAATTATTCTGTACACACAGTCAGTGTGTGATCTCATAGTGCATTATTTGAATCCACTTAACAATTATTCTGAACACACAGTCAGTGTGTGATCTCATAGTGGATTATTTGAATCCACTTAACAATTATTCTGAACACACAGTCAGTGTGTGTTCTCATAGTACATTATTTGAATCCACTTAACACTTGTTCTGAACACACAGTCAGTTTGTGATATCATAGTGCATTATTTGAATCCACTTAACAATTATTCTGAACACACAGTCAGTGTGTGATCTCATAGTACATTATTTGAATCCAGTTAACACTTGTTCTGAACACACAGTCAGTGTGTGATATCATAGTGCATTATTTGAATCCACTTAACAATTATTCTGAACACACAGTCAGTGTGTGATCTCATAGTGCATTATTTGAATCCACTTAACAATTATTCTGAACACACAGTCAGTGTGTGATCTCATAATACATTATTTGAATCCACTTAACACTTGTTCTGAACACACAGTCAGTGTGTGATATCATAGTGCATTATTTGAATCCACTTGACACTTGTTCTGAACACACAGTCAGTGTGTGATATCATAGTGCATTATTTGAATCCACTTAACACTTGTTCTGAACACACAGTCAGTGTGTGATCTCATAGTGCATTATTTGAATCCACTTAACACTTGTTCTGAACACACAGTCAGTGTGTGATCTCATAGTGCATTATTTGAATCCACTTAACAATTATTCTGTACACACAGTCAGTGTGAGATCTCATAGTACATTATTTTAATCCACTTAACAATTGTTCTGAACACACAGTCAGTGAGATCTCATAGTACATTATTTGAATCCATTTAACACTTGTTCTGAACACACAGTCAGTGTGTGATCTCATAGTGCATTATTTTAATCCACTTAACAATTATTCTGTACACACAGTCAGTGTGAGATCTCATAGTGCATTATTTGAACCCACTTAACAATTATTCTGAACACACAGTCAGTATGTGATCTCATAGTGCATTATTTGAATCCACTTAACAATTATTCTGAACACACAGTCAGTGTGTGATCTCATAGTGCATTATTTGAATCCACTTAACAATTATTCTGAACACACAGTCAGTGTGTGATCTCATAGTGCATTATTTGAATCCACTTAACAATTATTCTGTACACACAGTCAGTGTGAGATCTCATAGTACATTATTTGAATCCATTTAACAATCCATTTAACAATTAACAATTATTTAACAATTATTTTAATCCATTTAACAATTATTCTGTACACACAGTCAGTGTGAGATCTCATAGTACATTATTTGAATCCATTTAACAATTATTCTGTACACACAGTCAGTGTGTGATCTCATAGTGCATTATTTGAATCCACTTAACAATTATTCTGTACACACAGTCAGTGTGTGATCTCATAGTGCATTATTTGAAACCACTTAACAATTATTCTGTACACACAGTCAGTGTGAGATCTCATAGTACATTATTTGAATCCACTTAACAATTATTCTGTACACACAGTCAGTGTGAGATCTCATAGTACATTATTTTAATCCACTTAACAATTATTCTGTACACACAGTCAGTGTGTGATCTCATAGTGCATTATTTGAAACCACTTAACAATTATTCTGTACACACAGTCAGTGTGAGATCTCATAGTACATTATTTGAATCCACTTAACACTTGTTCTGAACACACAGTCAGTGTGTGATCTCATAGTGCATTATTTGAATCCACTTAACAATTATTCTGTACACACAGTCAGTGTGTGATCTCATAGTGCATTATTTGAAACCACTTAACAATTATTCTGTACACACAGTCAGTGTGAGATCTCATAGTACATTATTTGAATCCACTTAACACTTGTTCTGAACACACAGTCAGTGTGTGATCTCATAGTGCATTATTTGAATCCACTTAACACTTGTTCTGAACACATAGTCAGTGTGTGATCTCATAGTGCATTATTTGAATCCACTTAACAATTATTCTGTACACACAGTCAGTGTGTGATCTCATAGTGCATTATTTGAATCCACTTAACAATTATTCTGAACACACAGTCAGTGTGTGATCTCATAGTACATTATTTTAATCCACTTAACAATTATTCTGTACACACAGTCAGTGTGTGATCTCATAGTGCATTATTTGAAACCACTTAACAATTATTCTGTACACACAGTCAGTGTGAGATCTCATAGTACATTATTTTAATCCACTTAACAATTATTCTGTACACACAGTCAGTGTGAGATCTCATAGTACATTATTTGAATCCACTTAACAATTATTCTGAACACACAGTCAGTGTGTGATCTCATAGTACATTATTTGAATCCACTTAACACTTGTTCTGAACACACAGTCAGTGTGTGATCTCATAGTGCATTATTTGAATCCACTTAACACTTGTTCTGAACACACAGTCAGTGTGTGATCTCATAGTGCATTATTTGAATCCACTTAACAATTATTCTGTACACACAGTCAGTGTGTGATCTCATAGTGCATTATTTGAATCCACTTAACAATTATTCTGAACACACAGTCAGTGTGTGATCTCATAGTGCATTATTTGAATCCACTTAACAATTATTCTGAACACACAGTAAGTGTGTGATCTCATAGTACATTATTTGAATCCACTTAACACTTGTTCTGAACACACAGTCAGTGTGTGATATCATAGTGCATTATTTGAATCCACTTAACACTTGTTCTGAACACACAGTCAGTGTGTGATCTCATAGTGCATTATTTGAATCCACTTAACACTTGTTCTGAACACACAGTCAGTGTGTGATATCATAGTGCATTATTTGAATCCACTTAACAATTATTCTGTACACACAGTCAGTGTGTGATCTCATAGTGCATTATTTGAATCCACTTAACACTTGTTCTGAACACACAGTCAGTGTGTGATATCATAGTACATTATTTGAATCCACTTAACACTTGTTCTGAACACACAGTCAGTGTGTGATATCATAGTGCATTATTTGAATCCACTTAACAATTATTCTGTACACACAGTCCGTGTGTGATCTCATAGTGCATTATTTGAATCCACTTAACAATTATTCTGTACACACAGTCAGTGTGAGATCTCATAGTACATTATTTGAATCCACTTAACACTTGTTCTGAACACACAGTCAGTGTGAGATCTCATAGTACATTATTTGAATCCACTTAACAATTATTCTGAACACACAGTCAGTGTGTGATCTCATAGTACATTATTTGAATCCACTTAACACTTGTTCTGAACACACAGTCAGTGTGTGATATCATAGTGCATTATTTGAATCCACTTGACACTTGTTCTGAACACACAGTCAGTGTGTGATATCATAGTGCATTATTTGAATCCACTTAACACTTGTTCTGAACACACAGTCAGTGTGTGATCTCATAGTGCATTATTTGAATCCACTTAACACTTGTTCTGAACACACAGTCAGTGTGTGATCTCATAGTGCATTATTTGAATCCACTTAACAATTATTCTGTACACACAGTCAGTGTGAGATCTCATAGTACATTATTTTAATCCACTTAACAATTATTCTGTACACACAGTCAGTGTGAGATCTCATAGTACATTATTTGAATCCATTTAACAATTGTTCTGAACACACAGTCAGTGAGATCTCATAGTACATTATTTGAATCCATTTAACACTTGTTCTGAACACACAGTCAGTGTGTGATCTCATAGTGCATTATTTGAATCCACTTAACAATTATTCTGTACACACAGTCAGTGTGAGATCTCATAGTACATTATTTGAATCCACTTAACACTTGTTCTGAACACACAGTCAGTGTGAGATCTCATAGTACATTATTTGAATCCACTTAACAATTATTCTGTACACACAGTCAGTGTGAGATCTCATAGTACATTATTTTAATCCACTTAACAATTATTCTGTACACACAGAATGTGTGAGATCTCATAGTGCATTATTTGAATCCACTTAACAATTATTCTGAACACACAGTCAGTGTGTGATCTCATAATGCATTATTTGAATCCACTTAACAATTATTCTGAACACACAGTCAGTGTGTGATCTCATAGTACATTATTTTAATCCACTTAACAATTATTCTGTACACACAGTCAGTGTGAGATCTCATAGTGCATTATTTGAATCCACTTAACAATTATTCTGAACACACAGTCAGTGTGTGATCTCATAGTGCATTATTTGAATCCACTTAACAATTATTCTGAACACACAGTCAGTGTGAGATCTCATAGTACATTATTTGAATCCACTTAACAATTATTCTGTACACACAGTCAGTGTGAGATCTCATAGTACATTATTTTAATCCACTTAACAATTATTCTGTACACACAGTCAGTGTGAGATCTCATAGTGCATTATTTGAATCCACTTAACAATTATTCTGAACACACAGTCAGTGTGTGATCTAATAGTGCATTATTTGAATCCACTTAACAATTATTCTGAACACACAGTCAGTGTGTGATCTCATAGTACATTATTTGAATCCACTTAACACTTGTTCTGAACACACAGTCAGTGTGTGATCTCATAGTGCATTATTTGAATCCACTTAACAATTATTCTGTACACACAGTCAGTGTGAGATCTCATAGTGCATTATTTGAATCCACTTAACAATTATTCTGAACACACAGTCAGTGTGTGATCTCATAGTGCATTATTTGAATCCACTTAACAATTATTCTGAACACACAGTCAGTGTGTGATCTCATAGTACATTATTTGAATCCACTTAACACTTGTTCTGAACACACAGTCAGTGTGTGATCTCATAGTGCATTATTTGAATCCACTTAACAATTATTCTGTACACACAGTCAGTGTGAGATCTCATAGTGCATTATTTTAATCCACTTAACAATTATTCTGAACACACAGTCAGTGAGATCTCATAGTGCATTATTTGAATCCACTTAACAATTATTCTGAACACACAGTCAGTGAGATCTCATAGTGTATTATTTGAATCCACTTGACACTTGTTCTGAACACACAGTCAGTGAGATCTCATAGTGCATTATTTGAATCCACTTGACACTTGTTCTGAACACACAGTCAGTGTGTGATCTCATAGTGCATTATTTGAATCCACTTAACAATTATTCTGAACACACAGTCAGTGTGTGATCTCATAGTACATTATTTGAATCCACTTAACACTTGTTCTGAACACACAGTCAGTGTGTGATATCATAGTGCATTATTTGAATCCACTTAACAATTATTCTGTACACACAGTCAGTGTGTGATCTCATAGTGCATTATTTGAATCCACTTAACAATTATTCTGTACACACAGTCAGTGTGAGATCTCATAGTACATTATTTGAATCCACTTAACAATTATTCTGAACACACAGTCAGTGTGTGATCTCATAGTACATTATTTGAATCCACTTAACACTTGTTCTGAACACACAGTCAGTGTGTGATATCATAGTGCATTATTTGAATCCACTTGACACTTGTTCTGAACACACAGTCAGTGTGTGATATCATAGTGCATTATTTGAATCCACTTAACACTTGTTCTAAACACACAGTCAGTGTGTGATCTCATAGTGCATTATTTGAATCCACTTAACACTTGTTCTGAACACACAGTCAGTGTGTGATCTCATAGTGCATTATTTGAATCCACTTAACAATTATTCTGTACACACAGTCAGTGTGAGATCTCATAGTACATTATTTTAATCCACTTAACAATTATTCTGTACACACAGTCAGTGTGAGATCTCATAGTACATTATTTGAATCCATTTAACAATTGTTCTGAACACACAGTCAGTGTGTGATCTCATAGTACATTATTTGAATCCATTTAACACTTGTTCTGAACACACAGTCAGTGTGTGATCTCATAGTGCATTATTTGAATCCACTTAACAATTATTCTGTACACACAGTCAGTGTGAGATCTCATAGTACATTATTTGAATCCACTTAACACTTGTTCTGAACACACAGTCAGTGTGAGATCTCATAGTACATTATTTGAATCCACTTAACACTTGTTCTGTACACACAGTCAGTGTGAGATCTCATAGTACATTATTTTAATCCACTTAACAATTATTCTGTACACACAGAATGTGTGAGATCTCATAGTGCATTATTTGAATCCACTTAACAATTATTCTGAACACACAGTCAGTGTGTGATCTCATAATGCATTATTTGAATCCACTTAACAATTATTCTGAACACACAGTCAGTGTGAGATCTCATAGTGCATTATTTGAATCCACTTAACAATTATTCTGAACACACAGTCAGTGTGTGATCTCATAGTGCATTATTTGAATCCACTTAACAATTATTCTGAACACACAGTCAGTGTGAGATCTCATAGTACATTATTTGAATCCACTTAACAATTATTCTGTACACACAGTCAGTGTGAGATCTCATAGTACATTATTTTAATCCACTTAACAATTATTCTGTACACACAGTCAGTGTGAGATCTCATAGTGCATTATTTGAATCCACTTAACAATTATTCTGAACACACAGTCAGTGTGTGATCTAATAGTGCATTATTTGAATCCACTTAACAATTATTCTGAACACACAGTCAGTGTGTGATCTCATAGTACATTATTTGAATCCACTTAACACTTGTTCTGAACACACAGTCAGTGTGTGATCTCATAGTGCATTATTTGAATCCACTTAACAATTATTCTGTACACACAGTCAGTGTGAGATCTCATAGTGCATTATTTGAATCCACTTAACAATTATTCTGAACACACAGTCAGTGTGTGATCTCATAGTGCATTATTTGAATCCACTTAACAATTATTCTGAACACACAGTCAGTGTGTGATCTCATAGTACATTATTTGAATCCACTTAACACTTGTTCTGAACACACAGTCAGTGTGTGATCTCATAGTGCATTATTTGAATCCACTTAACAATTATTCTGTACACACAGTCAGTGTGAGATCTCATAGTGCATTATTTTAATCCACTTAACAATTATTCTGAACACACAGTCAGTGAGATCTCATAGTGCATTATTTGAATCCACTTGACTCTTGTTCTGAACACACAGTCAGTGAGATCTCATAGTGCATTATTTTAATCCACTTAACAATTATTCTGAACACACAGTCAGTGAGATCTCATAGTGTATTATTTGAATCCACTTGACACTTGTTCTGAACACACAGTCAGTGAGATCTCATAGTGCATTATTTGAATCCACTTGACACTTGTTCTGAACACACAGTCAGTGTGTGATCTCATAGTGCATTATTTGAATCCACTTAACAATTATTCTGTACACACAGTCAGTGTGTGATCTCATAGTGCATTATTTGAATCCACTTGACACTTGTTCTGAACACACAGTCAGTGTGTGATCTCATAGTGCATTATTTTAATCCACTTAACAATTATTCTGAACACACAGTCAGTGTGAGATCTCATAGTGCATTATTTTAATCCACTTAACAATTATTCTGAACACACAGTCAGTGAGATCTCATAGTGCATTATTTTAATCCACTTAACAATTATTCTGAACACACAGTCAGTGAGATCTCATAGTGCATTATTTGAATCCACTTAACACTTGTTCTGAACACACAGTCAGTGTGTGATCTCATAGTGCATTATTTGAATCCACTTAACACTTGTTCTGAACACACAGTCAGTGTGTGATCTCATAGTGCATTATTTGAATCCACTTAACAATTATTCTGTACACACAGTCAGTGTGTGATCTCATAGTGCATTATTTGAATCCACTTAACAATTATTCTGAACACACAGTCAGTGTGTGATCTCATAGTGGATTATTTGAATCCACTTAACAATTATTCTGAACACACAGTCAGTGTGTGTTCTCATAGTACATTATTTGAATCCACTTAACACTTGTTCTGAACACACAGTCAGTGTGTGATATCATAGTGCATTATTTGAATCCACTTAACAATTATTCTGAACACACAGTCAGTGTGTGATCTCATAGTACATTATTTGAATCCACTTAACACTTGTTCTGAACACACAGTCAGTGTGTGATATCATAGTGCATTATTTGAATCCACTTAACAATTATTCTGAACACACAGTCAGTGTGTGATCTCATAGTGCATTATTTGAATCCACTTAACAATTATTCTGAACACACAGTCAGTGTGTGATCTCATAATACATTATTTGAATCCACTTAACACTTGTTCTGAACACACAGTCAGTGTGTGATATCATAGTGCATTATTTGAATCCACTTGACACTTGTTCTGAACACACAGTCAGTGTGTGATATCATAGTGCATTATTTGAATCCACTTAACACTTGTTCTGAACACACAGTCAGTGTGTGATCTCATAGTGCATTATTTGAATCCACTTAACACTTGTTCTGAACACACAGTCAGTGTGTGATCTCATAGTGCATTATTTGAATCCACTTAACAATTATTCTGTACACACAGTCAGTGTGAGATCTCATAGTACATTATTTTAATCCACTTAACAATTATTCTGTACACACAGTCAGTGTGAGATCTCATAGTACATTATTTGAATCCATTTAACAATTGTTCTGAACACACAGTCAGTGAGATCTCATAGTACATTATTTGAATCCATTTAACACTTGTTCTGAACACACAGTCAGTGTGTGATCTCATAGTGCATTATTTTAATCCACTTAACAATTATTCTGTACACACAGTCAGTGTGAGATCTCATAGTACATTATTTGAATCCACTTAACAATTATTCTGAACACACAGTCAGTGTGTGATCTCATAGTGCATTATTTGAATCCACTTAACAATTATTCTGAACACACAGTCAGTATGTGATCTCATAGTGCATTATTTGAATCCACTTAACAATTATTCTGAACACACAGTCAGTGTGTGATCTCATAGTGCATTATTTGAATCCACTTAACAATTATTCTGAACACACAGTCAGTGTGTGATCTCATAGTGCATTATTTGAATCCACTTAACAATTATTCTGTACACACAGTCAGTGTGAGATCTCATAGTACATTATTTGAATCCATTTGACAATCCATTTAACAATTAACAATTATTTAACAATTATTTTAATCCATTTAACAATTATTCTGTACACACAGTCAGTGTGAGATCTCATAGTACATTATTTGAATCCATTTAACAATTATTCTGTACACACAGTCAGTGTGTGATCTCATAGTGCATTATTTGAATCCACTTAACAATTATTCTGTACACACAGTCAGTGTGTGATCTCATAGTGCATTATTTGAAACCACTTAACAATTATTCTGTACACACAGTCAGTGTGAGATCTCATAGTACATTATTTGAATCCACTTAACAATTATTCTGTACACACAGTCAGTGTGAGATCTCATAGTACATTATTTTAATCCACTTAACAATTATTCTGTACACACAGTCAGTGTGAGATCTCATAGTACATTATTTTAATCCACTTAACAATTATTCTGTACACACAGTCAGTGTGAGATCTCATAGTACATTATTTGAATCCACTTAACACTTGTTCTGAACACACAGTCAGTGTGTGATCTCATAGTGCATTATTTGAATCCACTTAACACTTGTTCTGAACACATAGTCAGTGTGTGATCTCATAGTGCATTATTTGAATCCACTTAACAATTATTCTGTACACACAGTCAGTGTGTGATCTCATAGTGCATTATTTGAATCCACTTAACAATTATTCTGAACACACAGTCAGTGTGTGATCTCATAGTACATTATTTTAATCCACTTAACAATTATTCTGTACACACAGTCAGTGTGTGATCTCATAGTGCATTATTTGAAACCACTTAACAATTATTCTGTACACACAGTCAGTGTGAGATCTCATAGTACATTATTTTAATCCACTTAACAATTATTCTGTACACACAGTCAGTGTGAGATCTCATAGTACATTATTTGAATCCACTTAACAATTATTCTGAACACACAGTCAGTGTGTGATCTCATAGTACATTATTTGAATCCACTTAACACTTGTTCTGAACACACAGTCAGTGTGTGATCTCATAGTGCATTATTTGAATCCACTTAACACTTGTTCTGAACACACAGTCAGTGTGTGATCTCATAGTGCATTATTTGAATCCACTTAACAATTATTCTGTACACACAGTCAGTGTGTGATCTCATAGTGCATTATTTGAATCCACTTAACAATTATTCTGAACACACAGTCAGTGTGTGATCTCATAGTACATTATTTGAATCCACTTAACACTTGTTCTGAACACACAGTCAGTGTGTGATATCATAGTGCATTATTTGAATCCACTTAACACTTGTTCTGAACACACAGTCAGTGTGTGATCTCATAGTGCATTATTTGAATCCACTTAACAATTATTCTGAACACACAGTCAGTGTGTGATCTCATAGTACATTATTTGAATCCACTTAACACTTGTTCTGAACACACAGTCAGTGTGTGATATCATAGTGCATTATTTGAATCCACTTAACAATTATTCTGTACACACAGTCAGTGTGTGATCTCATAGTGCATTATTTGAATCCACTTAACAATTATTCTGTACACACAGTCAGTGTGAGATCTCATAGTACATTATTTGAATCCACTTAACACTTGTTCTGAACACACAGTCAGTGTGAGATCTCATAGTACATTATTTGAATCCACTTAACAATTATTCTGAACACACAGTCAGTGTGTGATCTCATAGTACATTATTTGAATCCACTTAACACTTGTTCTGAACACACAGTCAGTGTGTGATATCATAGTGCATTATTTGAATCCACTTGACACTTGTTCTGAACACACAGTCAGTGTGTGATATCATAGTGCATTATTTGAATCCACTTAACACTTGTTCTGAACACACAGTCAGTGTGTGATCTCATAGTGCATTATTTGAATCCACTTAACACTTGTTCTGAACACACAGTCAGTGTGTGATCTCATAGTGCATTATTTGAATCCACTTAACAATTATTCTGTACACACAGTCAGTGTGAGATCTCATAGTACATTATTTTAATCCACTTAACAATTATTCTGTACACACAGTCAGTGTGAGATCTCATAGTACATTATTTGAATCCATTTAACAATTGTTCTGAACACACAGTCAGTGAGATCTCATAGTACATTATTTTAATCCATTTAACACTTGTTCTGAACACACAGTCAGTGTGTGATCTCATAGTGCATTATTTGAATCCACTTAACAATTATTCTGTACACACAGTCAGTGTGAGATCTCATAGTACATTATTTGAATCCACTTAACACTTGTTCTGAACACACAGTCAGTGTGAGATCTCATAGTACATTATTTGAATCCACTTAACAATTATTCTGTACACACAGTCAGTGTGAGATCTCATAGTACATTATTTTAATCCACTTAACAATTATTCTGTACACACAGAATGTGTGAGATCTCATAGTGCATTATTTGAATCCACTTAACAATTTTTCTGAACACACAGTCAGTGTGTGATCTCATAATGCATTATTTGAATCCACTTAACAATTATTCTGAACACACAGTCAGTGTGTGATCTCATAGTACATTATTTTAATCCACTTAACAATTATTCTGTACACACAGTCAGTGTGAGATCTCATAGTGCATTATTTGAATCCACTTAACAATTATTCTGAACACACAGTCAGTGTGTGATCTCATAGTGCATTATTTGAATCCACTTAACAATTATTCTGAACACACAGTCAGTGTGAGATCTCATAGTACATTATTTGAATCCACTTAACAATTATTCTGTACACACAGTCAGTGTGAGATCTCATAGTACATTATTTTAATCCACTTAACAATTATTCTGTACACACAGTCAGTGTGAGATCTCATAGTGCATTATTTGAATCCACTTAACAATTATTCTGAACACACAGTCAGTGTGTGATCTAATAGTGCATTATTTGAATCCACTTAACAATTATTCTGAACACACAGTCAGTGTGTGATCTCATAGTACATTATTTGAATCCACTTAACACTTGTTCTGAACACACAGTCAGTGTGTGATCTCATAGTGCATTATTTGAATCCACTTAACAATTATTCTGTACACACAGTCAGTGTGAGATCTCATAGTGCATTATTTGAATCCACTTAACAATTATTCTGAACACACAGTCAGTGTGTGATCTCATAGTGCATTATTTGAATCCACTTAACAATTATTCTGAACACACAGTCAGTGTGTGATCTCATAGTACATTATTTGAATCCACTTAACACTTGTTCTGAACACACAGTCAGTGTGTGATCTCATAGTGCATTATTTGAATCCACTTAACAATTATTCTGTACACACAGTCAGTGTGAGATCTCATAGTGCATTATTTTAATCCACTTAACAATTATTCTGAACACACAGTCAGTGAGATCTCATAGTGCATTATTTGAATCCACTTGACTCTTGTTCTGAACACACAGTCAGTGAGATCTCATAGTGCATTATTTTAATCCACTTAACAATTATTCTGAACACACAGTCAGTGAGATCTCATAGTGTATTATTTGAATCCACTTGACACTTGTTCTGAACACACAGTCAGTGAGATCTCATAGTACATTATTTGAATCCACTTAACACTTGTTCTGAACACACAGTCAGTGTGTGATCTCATAGTGCATTATTTGAATCCACTTAACAATTATTCTGTACACACAGTCAGTGTGAGATCTCATAGTACATTATTTTAATCCACTTAACAATTATTCTGTACACACAGTCAGTGTGAGATCTCATAGTACATTATTTGAATCCATTTAACAATTGTTCTGAACACACAGTCAGTGAGATCTCATAGTACATTATTTGAATCCATTTAACACTTGTTCTGAACACACAGTCAGTGTGTGATCTCATAGTGCATTATTTGAATCCACTTAACAATTATTCTGTACACACAGTCAGTGTGAGATCTCATAGTACATTATTTGAATCCACTTAACACTTGTTCTGAACACACAGTCAGTGTGAGATCTCATAGTACATTATTTGAATCCACTTAACAATTATTCTGTACACACAGTCAGTGTGAGATCTCATAGTACATTATTTTAATCCACTTAACAATTATTCTGTACACACAGAATGTGTGAGATCTCATAGTGCATTATTTGAATCCACTTAACAATTTTTCTGAACACACAGTCAGTGTGTGATCTCATAATGCATTATTTGAATCCACTTAACAATTATTCTGAACACACAGTCAGTGTGTGATCTCATAGTGCATTATTTGAATCCACTTAACAATTATTCTGAACACACAGTCAGTGTGAGATCTCATAGTACATTATTTGAATCCACTTAACAATTATTCTGTACACACAGTCAGTGTGAGATCTCATAGTACATTATTTTAATCCACTTAACAATTATTCTGTACACACAGTCAGTGTGAGATCTCATAGTGCATTATTTGAATCCACTTAACAATTATTCTGAACACACAGTCAGTGTGTGATCTAATAGTGCATTATTTGAATCCACTTAACAATTATTCTGAACACACAGTCAGTGTGTGATCTCATAGTACATTATTTGAATCCACTTAACACTTGTTCTGAACACACAGTCAGTGTGTGATCTCATAGTGCATTATTTGAATCCACTTAACAATTATTCTGTACACACAGTCAGTGTGAGATCTCATAGTGCATTATTTGAATCCACTTAACAATTATTCTGAACACACAGTCAGTGTGTGATCTCATAGTGCATTATTTGAATCCACTTAACAATTATTCTGAACACACAGTCAGTGTGTGATCTCATAGTACATTATTTGAATCCACTTAACACTTGTTCTGAACACACAGTCAGTGTGTGATCTCATAGTGCATAATTTGAATCCACTTAACAATTATTCTGTACACACAGTCAGTGTGAGATCTCATAGTGCATTATTTTAATCCACTTAACAATTATTCTGAACACACAGTCAGTGAGATCTCATAGTGCATTATTTGAATCCACTTGACTCTTGTTCTGAACACACAGTCAGTGAGATCTCATAGTGCATTATTTTAATCCACTTAACAATTATTCTGAACACACAGTCAGTGAGATCTCATAGTGTATTATTTGAATCCACTTGACACTTGTTCTGAACACACAGTCAGTGTGTGATCTCATAGTGCATTATTTGAATCCACTTAACAATTATTCTGTACACACAGTCAGTGTGTGATCTCATAGTGCATTATTTGAATCCACTTGACACTTGTTCTGAACACACAGTCAGTGTGTGATCTCATAGTGCATTATTTTAATCCACTTAACAATTATTCTGAACACACAGTCAGTGAGATCTCATAGTGCATTATTTTAATCCACTTAACAATTATTCTGAACACACAGTCAGTGAGATCTCATAGTGCATTATTTTAATCCACTTAACAATTATTCTGAACACACAGTCAGTGAGATCTCATAGTGCATTATTTGAATCCACTTAACACTTGTTCTGAACACACAGTCAGTGTGTGATCTCATAGTGCATTATTTGAATCCACTTAACAATTATTCTGTACACACAGTCAGTGTGTGATCTCATAGTGCATTATTTGAATCCACTTAACAATTATTCTGAACACACAGTCAGTGTGTGATCTCATAGTGGATTATTTGAATCCACTTAACAATTATTCTGAACACACAGTCAGTGTGTGTTCTCATAGTACATTATTTGAATCCACTTAACACTTGTTCTGAACACACAGTCAGTGTGTGATATCATAGTGCATTATTTGAATCCACTTAACAATTATTCTGAACACACAGTCAGTGTGTGATCTCATAGTACATTATTTGAATCCACTTAACACTTGTTCTGAACACACAGTCAGTGTGTGATATCATAGTGCATTATTTGAATCCACTTAACAATTATTCTGAACACACAGTCAGTGTGTGATCTCATAGTGCATTATTTGAATCCACTTAACAATTATTCTGAACACACAGTCAGTGTGTGATCTCATAATACATTATTTGAATCCACTTAACACTTGTTCTGAACACAGAGTCAGTGTGTGATCTCATAGTGCATTATTTGAATCCACTTAACACTTGTTCTGAACACACAGTCAGTGTGTGATCTCATAGTGCATTATTTGAATCCACTTAACACTTGTTCTGAACACACAGTCAGTGTGTGATCTCATAGTGCATTATTTGAATCCACTTAACAATTATTCTGTACACACAGTCAGTGTGAGATCTCATAGTACATTATTTTAATCCACTTAACAATTATTCTGTACACACAGTCAGTGTGAGATCTCATAGTACATTATTTGAATCCATTTAACAATTGTTCTGAACACACAGTCAGTGAGATCTCATAGTACATTATTTGAATCCATTTAACACTTGTTCTGAACACACAGTCAGTGTGTGATCTCATAGTGCATTATTTTAATCCACTTAACAATTATTCTGTACACACAGTCAGTGTGAGATCTCATAGTACATTATTTGAATCCACTTAACAATTATTCTGAACACACAGTCAGTGTGTGATCTCATAGTGCATTATTTGAATCCACTTAACAATTATTCTGAACACACAGTCAGTATGTGATCTCATAGTGCATTATTTGAATCCACTTAACAATTATTCTGAACACACAGTCAGTGTGTGATCTCATAGTGCATTATTTGAATCCACTTAACAATTATTCTGAACACACAGTCAGTGTGTGATCTCATAGTACATTATTTGAATCCACTTAACAATTATTCTGAACACACAGTCAGTGAGATCTCATAGTACATTATTTGAATCCATTTAACAATTATTCTGAACACACAGTCAGTGAGATCTCATAGTACATTATTTGAATCCACTTAACAATTATTCTGAACACACAGTCAGTGAGATCTCATAGTACATTATTTGAATCCATTTAACAATTGTTCTGAACACACAGTCAGTGAGATCTCATAGTACATTATTTGAATCCATTTAACAATTATTCTGTACACACAGTCAGTGTGTGATCTCATAGTGCATTATTTGAATCCATTTAACACTTGTTCTGAACACACAGTCAGTGTGTGATCTCATAGTGCATTATTTGAATCCACTTAACAATTATTCTGTACACACAGTCAGTGTGTGATCTCATAGTGCATTATTTGAATCCACTTAACAATTATTCTGAACACACAGTCAGTGTGAGATCTCATAGTACATTATTTTAATCCACTTAACAATTATTCTGTACACACAGTCAGTGTGAGATATCATAGTACATTATTTGAATCCATTTAACAATCCATTTAACAATTAACAATTATTTAACAATTATTTAACAATTTAACAATTATTCTGTACACACAGTCAGTGTGTGATCTCATAGTGCATTATTTGAATCCACTTAACAATTATTCTGAACACACAGTCAGTGTGAGATCTCATAGTACATTATTTTAATCCATTTAACAATTATTCTGTACACACAGTCAGTGTGAGATCTCATAGTACATTATTTGAATCCATTTAACAATTATTCTGTACACACAGTCAGTGTGTGATCTCATAGTGCATTATTTTAATCCACTTAACAATTATTCTGTACACACAGTCAGTGTGAGATCTCATAGTACATTATTTGAATCCACTTAACAATTATTCTGTACACACAGTCAGTGTGAGATCTCATAGTACATTATTTTAATCCACTTAACAATTATTCTGTACACACAGTCAGTGTGAGATCTCATAGTACATTATTTGAATCCACTTAACAATTATTCTGAACACACAGTCAGTGTGTGATCTCATAGTGCATTATTTGAATCCACTTAACAATTATTCTGTACACACAGTCAGTGTGAGATCTCATAGTACATTATTTGAATCCATTTAACAATTGTTCTGAACACACAGTCAGTGTGTGATCTCATAGTGCATTATTTGAATCCACTTAACACTTGTTCTGAACACACAGTCAGTGTGTGATCTCATAGTGCATTATTTGAATCCACTTAACACTTGTTCTGAACACACAGTCAGTGTGTGATCTCATAGTGCATTATTTGAATCCACTTAACAATTATTCTAAACACACAGTCAGTGTGTGATCTCATAGTGCATTATTTGAATCCACTTAACAATTATTCTGAACACACAGTCAGTGTGTGATCTCATAGTGCATTATTTGAATCCACTTAACAATTATTCTGAACACACAGTCAGTGTGTGATCTCATAGTACATTATTTGAATCCACTTAACACTTGTTCTGAACACACAGTCAGTGTGTGATATCATAGTACATTATTTGAATCCACTTAACACCTGTTCTGAACACACAGTCAGTGTGTGATATCATAGTGCATTATTTGAATCCACTTGACACTTGTTCTGAACACACAGTCAGTGTGTGATATCATAGTGCATTATTTGAATCCACTTAACACTTGTTCTGAACACACAGTCAGTGTGTGATCTCATAGTGCATTATTTGAATCCACTTAACACTTGTTCTGAACACACAGTCAGTGTGTGATCTCATAGTGCATTATTTGAATCCACTTAACAATTATTCTGTACACACAGTCAGTGTGAGATCTCATAGTACATTATTTGAATCCATTGTACAATTGTTCTGAACACACAGTCAGTGAGATCTCATAGTACATTATTTGAATCCATTTAACACTTGTTCTGTACACACAGTCAGTGTGTGATCTCATAGTGCATTATTTTAATCCACTTAACAATTATTCTGTACACACAGTCAGTGTGAGATCTCATAGTACATTATTTGAATCCATTTAACAATTGTTCTGAACACACAGTCAGTGTGAAATCTCATAGTTCATTATTTGAATCCATTTAACAATTATTCTGTACACACAGTCAGTGTGAAATCTCATAGTTCATTATTTGAATCCATTTAACAATTATTCTGTACACACAGTCAGTGTGAGATCTCATAGTGCATTATTTGAATCCACTTAACACTTGTTCTGAACACACAGTCAGTGTGTGATCTCATAGTGCATTATTTGAATCCATTTAACAATTATTCTGTACACACAGTCAGTGTGAAATCTCATAGTTCATTATTTGAATCCATTTAACAATTATTCTGTACACACAGTCAGTGTGAAATCTCATAGTTCATTATTTGAATCCATTTAACAATTATTCTGTACACACAGTCAGTGTGAGATCTCATAGTGCATTATTTGAATCCACTTAACACTTGTCCTGAACACACAGTCAGTGTGTGATCTCATAGTGCATTATTTGAATCCACTTAACAATTATTCTGTACACACAGTCAGTGTGTGATCTCATAGTGCATTATTTGAATCCACTTAACAATTATTCTGTACACACAGTCAGTGTGTGATCTCATAGTGCATTATTTGAATCCATTTAACAATTATTCTGTACACACAGTCAGTGTGAGATCTCATAGTACATTATTTGAATCCACTTGACACTTGTTCTGAACACACAGTCAGTGTGAGATCTCATAGTACATTATTTGAATCCATTTAACAATTATTCTGTACACACAGTCAGTGTGAAATCTCATAGTTCATTATTTGAATCCATTTAACAATTATTCTGTACACACAGTCAGTGTGAAATCTCATAGTGCATTATTTGAATCCACTTAACACTTGTTCTGAACACACAGTCAGTGTGTGATCTCATAGTGCATTATTTGAATCCACTTAACACTTGTTCTGAACACACAGTCAGTGTGTGATCTCATAGTGCATTATTTGAATCCACTTAACAATTATTCTGTACACACAGTCAGTGTGAGATCTCATAGTACATTATTTTAATCCACTTAACAATTATTCTGTACACACAGTCAGTGTGAGATCTCATAGTACATTATTTGAATCCATTTAACAATTGTTCTGAACACACAGTCAGTGAGATCTCATAGTACATTATTTGAATCCATTTAACACTTGTTCTGAACACACAGTCAGTGTGTGATCTCATAGTGCATTATTTTAATCCACTTAACAATTATTCTGTACACACAGTCAGTGTGAGATCTCATAGTACATTATTTGAATCCACTTAACAATTATTCTGAACACACAGTCAGTGTGTGATCTCATAGTGCATTATTTGAATCCACTTAACAATTATTCTGAACACACAGTCAGTATGTGATCTCATAGTGCATTATTTGAATCCACTTAACAATTATTCTGAACACACAGTCAGTGTGTGATCTCATAGTGCATTATTTGAATCCACTTAACAATTATTCTGAACACACAGTCAGTATGTGATCTCATAGTGCATTATTTTAATCCACTTAACAATTATTCTGAACACACAGTCAGTGAGATCTCATAGTACATTATTTGAATCCACTTAACAATTATTCTGAACACACAGTCAGTGAGATCTCATAGTACATTATTTGAATCCATTTAACAATTGTTCTGAACACACAGTCAGTGTGAGATCTCATAGTGCATTATTTGAATCCACTTAACAATTATTCTGAACACACAGTCAGTGAGATCTCATAGTACATTATTTGAATCCACTTAACAATTATTCTGAACACACAGTCAGTGAGATCTCATAGTACATTATTTGAATCCATTTAACAATTGTTCTGAACACACAGTCAGTGAGATCTCATAGTACATTATTTGAATCCACTTAACAATTATTCTGAACACACAGTCAGTGAGATCTCATAGTACATTATTTGAATCCACTTAACAATTATTCTGAACACACAGTCAGTGTGTGATCTCATAGTGCATTATTTGAATCCACTTAACAATTATTCTGAACACACAGTCAGTGTGAGATCTCATAGTACATTATTTTAATCCACTTAACAATTATTCTGTACACACAGTCAGTGTGAGATCTCATAGTACATTATTTTAATCCATTTAACAATCCATTTAACAATTAACAATTATTTAACAATTATTTAACAATTTAACAATTATTCTGTACACACAGTCAGTGTGTGATCTCATAGTGCATTATTTGAATCCACTTAACAATTATTCTGAACACACAGTCAGTGTGAGATCTCATAGTACATTATTTTAATCCATTTAACAATTATTCTGTACACACAGTCAGTGTGAGATCTCATAGTACATTATTTGAATCCATTTAACAATTATTCTGTACACACAGTCAGTGTGTGATCTCATAGTGCATTATTTTAATCCACTTAACAATTATTCTGTACACACAGTCAGTGTGAGATCTCATAGTACATTATTTGAATCCACTTAACAATTATTCTGTACACACAGTCAGTGTGAGATCTCATAGTACATTATTTTAATCCACTTAACAATTATTCTGTACACACAGTCAGTGAGATCTCATAGTACATTATTTGAATCCACTTAACAATTATTCTGAACACACAGTCAGTGTGTGATCTCATAGTGCATTATTTGAATCCACTTAACAATTATTCTGAACACACAGTCAGTGTGTGATCTCATAGTGCATTATTTGAATCCACTTAACAATTATTCTGTACACACAGTCAGTGTGAGATCTCATAGTACATTATTTGAATCCATTTAACAATTGTTCTGAACACACAGTCAGTGTGTGATCTCATAGTGCATTATTTGAATCCACTTAACACTTGTTCTGAACACACAGTCAGTGTGTGATCTCATAGTGCATTATTTGAATCCACTTAACACTTGTTCTGAACACACAGTCAGTGTGTGATCTCATAGTGCATTATTTGAATCCACTTAACAATTATTCTAAACACACAGTCAGTGTGTGATCTCATAGTGCATTATTTGAATCCACTTAACAATTATTCTGAACACACAGTCAGTGTGTGATCTCATAGTGCATTATTTGAATCCACTTAACAATTATTCTGAACACACAGTCAGTGTGTGATCTCATAGTACATTATTTGAATCCACTTAACACTTGTTCTGAACACACAGTCAGTGTGTGATATCATAGTACATTATTTGAATCCACTTAACACTTGTTCTGAACACACAGTCAGTGTGTGATATCATAGTGCATTATTTGAATCCACTTGACACTTGTTCTGAACACACAGTCAGTGTGTGATATCATAGTGCATTATTTGAATCCACTTAACACTTGTTCTGAACACACAGTCAGTGTGTGATCTCATAGTGCATTATTTGAATCCACTTAACACTTGTTCTGAACACACAGTCAGTGTGTGATCTCATAGTGCATTATTTGAATCCACTTAACAATTATTCTGTACACACAGTCAGTGTGAGATCTCATAGTACATTATTTGAATCCATTGTACAATTGTTCTGAACACACAGTCAGTGAGATCTCATAGTACATTATTTGAATCCATTTAACACTTGTTCTGAACACACAGTCAGTGTGTGATCTCATAGTGCATTATTTTAATCCACTTAACAATTATTCTGTACACACAGTCAGTGTGAGATCTCATAGTACATTATTTGAATCCATTTAACAATTGTTCTGAACACACAGTCAGTGTGAAATCTCATAGTTCATTATTTGAATCCATTTAACAATTATTCTGTACACACAGTCAGTGTGAAATCTCATAGTTCATTATTTGAATCCATTTAACAATTATTCTGTACACACAGTCAGTGTGAGATCTCATAGTGCATTATTTGAATCCACTTAACACTTGTTCTGAACACACAGTCAGTGTGTGATCTCATAGTGCATTATTTGAATCCATTTAACAATTATTCTGTACACACAGTCAGTGTGAAATCTCATAGTTCATTATTTGAATCCATTTAACAATTATTCTGTACACACAGTCAGTGTGAAATCTCATAGTTCATTATTTGAATCCATTTAACAATTATTCTGTACACACAGTCAGTGTGAGATCTCATAGTGCATTATTTGAATCCACTTAACACTTGTCCTGAACACACAGTCAGTGTGTGATCTCATAGTGCATTATTTGAATCCACTTAACAATTATTCTGTACACACAGTCAGTGTGTGATCTCATAGTGCATTATTTGAATCCACTTAACAATTATTCTGTACACACAGTCAGTGTGTGATCTCATAGTGCATTATTTGAATCCATTTAACAATTATTCTGTACACACAGTCAGTGTGAGATCTCATAGTACATTATTTGAATCCACTTGACACTTGTTCTGAACACACAGTCAGTGTGAGATCTCATAGTACATTATTTGAATCCATTTAACAATTATTCTGTACACACAGTCAGTGTGAAATCTCATAGTTCATTATTTGAATCCATTTAACAATTATTCTGTACACACAGTCAGTGTGAAATCTCATAGTGCATTATTTGAATCCACTTAACACTTGTTCTGAACACACAGTCAGTGTGTGATCTCATAGTGCATTATTTGAATCCATTTAACAATTATTCTGTACACACAGTCAGTGTGAGATCTCATAGTACATTATTTGAATCCACTTAACAATTATTCTGTACACACAGTCAGTGTGAGATCTCATAGTGCATTATTTGAATCCACTTAACACTTGTTCTGAACACACAGTCAGTGTGTGATCTCATAGTGCATTATTTGAATCCATTTAACAATTATTCTGTACACACAGTCAGTGTGAAATCTCATAGTTCATTATTTGAATCCATTTAACAATTATTCTGTACACACAGTCAGTGTGAAATCGCATAGTTCATTATTTGAATCCATTTAACAATTATTCTGTACACACAGTCAGTGTGAGATCTCATAGTGCATTATTTGAATCCACTTAACACTTGTCCTGAACACACAGTCAGTGTGTGATCTCATAGTGCATTATTTGAATCCACTTAACAATTATTCTGTACACACAGTCAGTGTGTGATCTCATAGTGCATTATTTGAATCCATTTAACAATTATTCTGTACACACAGTCAGTGTGAGATCTCATAGTACATTATTTGAATCCACTTAACACTTGTCCTGAACACACAGTCAGTGTGTGATCTCATAGTGCATTATTTGAATCCACTTAACAATTATTCTGTACACACAGTCAGTGTGTGATCTCATAGTGCATTATTTGAATCCACTTAACAATTATTCTGTACACACAGTCAGTGTGTGATCTCATAGTGCATTATTTGAATCCATTTAACAATTATTCTGTACACACAGTCAGTGTGAAATCTCATAGTGCATTATTTGAATCCACTTAACACTTGTTCTGAACACACAGTCAGTGTGTGATCTCATAGTGCATTATTTGAATCCATTTAACAATTATTCTGTACACACAGTCAGTGTGAAATCTCATAGTTCATTATTTGAATCCATTTAACAATTATTCTGTACACACAGTCAGTGTGAAATCTCATAGTTCATTATTTGAATCCATTTAACAATTATTCTGTACACACAGTCAGTGTGAGATCTCATAGTGCATTATTTGAATCCACTTAACACTTGTTCTGAACACACAGTCAGTGTGTGATCTCATAGTGCATTATTTGAATCCACTTAACAATTATTCTGTACACACAGTCAGTGTGTGATCTCATAGTGCATTATTTGAATCCACTTAACAATTATTCTGAACACACAGTCAGTGTGTGATCTCATAGTGCATTATTTGAATCCACTTAACAATTATTCTGAACACACAGTCAGTGTGTGATCTCATAGTACATTATTTGAATCCACTTAACACTTGTTCTGAACACACAGTCAGTGTGTGATATCATAGTGCATTATTTGAATCCACTTAACACTTGTTCTGAACACACAGTCAGTGTGTGATCTCATAGTGCATTATTTGAATCCACTTAACAATTATTCTGAAAACACAGTCAGTGTGTGATCAAGTCAAGGAAAATGAGTCAAGATGGCGCGAAAATGAGTCAAGATGGCGCCGAGGATGCCCGCAACGTCGCAAGCTCTGCTGAAACATTGTAGTTTTTTGTTTGTTCTGTTTATAGTTTTTGTGTTTTTTGTCTTGGATGTTGTCTGCCTTACTACGCACGACAGACAGACACTTTTGGACATTGGTTCGGCAATCGCACTCCGAAAACCGGACTTTAAATTCTTCAGTGACGAACCGCCGTTTACAAACACAGCAGCGGAGCTCTTTGTCTGGACGGCCCGACCACGCAAACGCGGCCGGAGAAGGGGAAGCAGAGCCGGCGTACTTATCAGAGTAAGACGCCGCGCAAACCGACCCCCACTTCCCAGTATTTTACTGGCAAATGTTCAGTCTCTGGACAATAAACTCTGCGAGCTGAGAGCGCGGATCTCTTTCCAGCGAGACACGAGGGACTGCTGCATTATCTGCCTTACAGAAACTTGGATGTCGCTGAGATTCCAGATTCGGCCATCGAAACCACGGGGTTCTCCGTGCATCGGATGGACAGAGAAAAAGATCTCTCCGGGAAAAGCAAAGGCGGGGGTGTATGTTTTATGATCAACCGATCCTGGTGTGATCAGAGGAACGTACATTCTATCAAATCTTTCTGTTCTCCTGATCTGGAATTTCTCATGCTTCTGTGCCGACCATTCTGGCTACCGAGGGAATTCACCGCGGTCATCATCACAGCTGTGTATATTCCCCCGCAAGCCGACACAGACCGGGCACTAAAGGAACTGTATAGGACAGTGAGTGAGCAGGAAACCGCGCATCCTGAGGCTGCGTTTATTGTGACCGGAGACTTTAACAAAGCCAACTTCAAGCGCATCGCACCTAAATACCACCACTATGTTAACTTCAACACGCGAGGGAACCGCGTCTTAGATCACTGCTACTCCCCCTTCAAGGATTGTTACAAGTCCCTCCCGCGCCCACCATTTGGCAAATCGGATCACGCTTCCATCCTACTTTTGCCCGCATATAGGCAAAGACTCAAACAGGAAGCACCCGCCCTCAGAACCATCCAGTGCTGGTCGGACCAATCAGATTCTATGCTACAGGACTGTTTTGATCACGCGGACTGGGAGATGTTCCGGTCGGCCTCTGATGACGACATCGAGGTCTACGCTGATAGCGTAACGTGTTTCATCAGGAAGTGCGTAGATGACGTTGTTCCGACCAAAACAATTCGGCTGTACCCAAACCAGAAGCCGTGGCTAAATGGGGATGTTCGCGCGGCACTCAATGCGCGGACCTTCACTTTTAACTCCGGTAACGCGGAGGAGCATAAACAAGCAAGTTATGCCCTCCGGAAAACCATCAGAGCAGCAAAACGGCAGTACAGGGACAAGATTGAAGGACAGTTCAACACCACCGACTCCAGAAGCATGTGGAGGGGAATTAACACCATCACGGACTATAAAGGGAACACAAACTCCACCGTGAACACCGCTGCCTCTCTCCCGGACGAGCTAAACACCTTCTATGCTCGCTTTGAGGGAACTAACACCGCCCTCGCGGAGAGAGCGCTCGCGGCTGAGGATACAGAGGTTAGTGCACTCTCTGTATCTGTCGCGGATGTAACCCGATCCTTCCGGCGGGTGAACGTCCGTAAAGCTGCGGGTCCAGACGGCATTCCCGGTCGTGTGATCAGAGCGTGCGGGCACCAACTGGCTGGAGTCTTCACGGACATTTTTAACCTGTCCCTCTCCCTGTCTGTGGTCCCCACATGCTTTAAAACGTCCACTATTGTTCCTGTACCTAAGCAGTCAAAAACCACCTGCTTAAACGACTGGCGTCCTGTTGCTCTGACCCAGCAAATGCTTTGAGAGACTAGTCAGAAACCACATCTGCTCTGTTCTCCCCCCCTCACTGGACCCACTGCAGTTTGCATACCGCACAAACCGTTCCACTGATGATGCCATTTCATCCACTATACACACTGCTCTCTCCCACCTGGAAAAGAGGAACACGTATGTGAGAATGCTGTTTGTGGACTACAGCTCAGCATTCAACACCATTGTGCCCTCCATACTTGACGGGAAATCCGGGCTCTAGGCTTAAACAGCCTGTTATGCAGCTGGATCCTGGACTTCCTGTCAAACAGACGCCAGGTGGTCAGAATGGCCAGTAACATCTCCTCATCACTGACTCTCAACACTGGAGCCCCTCAGGGCTGCGTTCTCAGCCCACTCCTGTACTCTTTGTACACACATGACTGTGTGGCAACCCACAGCTCCAACACCATCATCAAGTTTGCTGACGATACGACGGTGGTAGGTCTTATCACCGACAGAACAAAACACTTGTTCTGAACACACAGTCAGTGTGTGATCTCATAGTGCATTATTTGAATCCACTTAACAATTATTCTGTACACACAGTCAGTGTGAGATCTCATAGTACATTATTTGAATCCACTTAACAATTATTCTGTACACACAGTCAGTGTGAGATCTCATAGTACATTATTTTAATCCACTTAACAATTATTCTGTACACACAGAATGTGTGAGATCTCATAGTGCATTATTTGAATCCACTTAACAATTATTCTGAACACACAGTCAGTGTGTGATCTCATAATGCATTATTTGAATCCACTTAACAATTATTCTGAACACACAGTCAGTGTGTGATCTCATAGTACATTATTTTAATCCACTTAACAATTATTCTGTACACACAGTCAGTGTGAGATCTCATAGTGCATTATTTGAATCCACTTAACAATTATTCTGAACACACAGTCAGTGTGTGATCTCATAGTGCATTATTTGAATCCACTTAACAATTATTCTGAACACACAGTCAGTGTGAGATCTCATAGTACATTATTTGAATCCACTTAACAATTATTCTGTACACACAGTCAGTGTGAGATCTCATAGTACATTATTTTAATCCACTTAACAATTATTCTGTACACACAGTCAGTGTGAGATCTCATAGTGCATTATTTGAATCCACTTAACAATTATTCTGAACACACAGTCAGTGTGTGATCTCATAGTGCATTATTTGAATCCACTTAACAATTATTCTGAACACACAGTCAGTGTGTGATCTCATAGTGCATTATTTGAATCCACTTAACAATTATTCTGTACACACAGTCAGTGTGAGATCTCATAGTACATTATTTTAATCCACTTAACAATTATTCTGTACACACAGTCAGTGTGAGATCTCATAGTGCATTATTTGAATCCACTTAACAATTATTCTGAACACACAGTCAGTGTGAGATCTCATAGTACATTATTTGAATCCACTTGACACTTGTTCTGAACACACAGTCAGTGTGTGATCTCATAGTGCATTATTTGAATCCACTTAACAATTATTCTGAACACACAGTCAGTGTGTGATCTCATAGTACATTATTTGAATCCACTTAACACTTGTTCTGAACACACAGTCAGTGTGTGATCTCATAGTGCATTATTTGAATCCACTTAACAATTATTCTGAACACACAGTCAGTGTGTGATCTCATAATACATTATTTGAATCCACTTAACACTTGTTCTGAACACACAGTCAGTGTGTGATATCATAGTGCATTATTTGAATCCACTTAACACTTGTTCTGAACACACAGTCAGTGTGTGATCTCATAGTGCATTATTTGAATCCACTTAACACTTGTTCTGAACACACAGTCAGTGTGTGATCTCATAGTGCATTATTTGAATCCACTTAACAATTATTCTGTACACACAGTCAGTGTGAGATCTCATAGTACATTATTTTAATCCACTTAACAATTATTCTGTACACACAGTCAGTGTGAGATCTCATAGTACATTATTTGAATCCATTTAACAATTGTTCTGAACACACAGTCAGTGAGATCTCATAGTACATTATTTGAATCCATTTAACACTTGTTCTGAACACACAGTCAGTGTGTGATCTCATAGTGCATTATTTTAATCCACTTAACAATTATTCTGTACACACAGTCAGTGTGAGATCTCATAGTACATTATTTGAATCCATTTAACAATTGTTCTAAACACACACTCAGTGTGTGATCTCATAGTGCATTATTTGAATCCACTTAACACTTGTTCTGAACACACAGTCAGTGTGAGATCTCATAGTACATTATTTGAATCCACTTAACAATTATTCTGAACACACAGTCAGTGTGTGATCTCATAGTGCATTATTTGAATCCACTTAACAATTATTCTGAACACACAGTCAGTATGTGATCTCATAGTGCATTATTTGAATCCACTTAACAATTATTCTGAACACACAGTCAGTGTGTGATCTCATAGTACATTATTTGAATCCACTTAACAATTATTCTGAACACACAGTCAGTGAGATCTCATAGTACATTATTTTAATCCACTTGACACTTGTTCTGAACACACAGTCAGTATGTGATCTCATAGTGCATTATTTTAATCCACTTAAAAATTATTCTGAACACACAGTCAGTGTGTGATCTCATAGTACATTATTTGAATCCACTTAACAATTATTCTGAACACACAGTCAGTGAGATCTCATAGTACATTATTTTAATCCACTTGACACTTGTTCTGAACACACAGTCAGTATGTGATCTCATAGTGCATTATTTTAATCCACTTAACAATTATTCTGAACACACAGTCAGTGAGATCTCATAGTACATTATTTGAATCCATTTAACAATTGTTCTGAACACACAGTCAGTGTGTGATCTCATAGTGCATTATTTGAATCCACTTAACAATTATTCTGTACACACAGTCAGTGTGTGATCTCATAGTGCATTATATGAATCCACTTAACAATTATTCTGAACACACAGTCAGTGTGAGATCTCATAGTACATTATTTTAATCCACTTAACAATTATTCTGTACACACAGTCAGTGTGAGATCTCATAGTACATTATTTGAATCCATTTAACAATCCATTTAACAATTAACAATTATTTAACAATTATTTAACAATTTAACAATTATTCTGTACACACAGTCAGTGTGTGATCTCATAGTGCATTATTTGAATCCACTTAACAATTATTCTGAACACACATTATTCTGTACACACAGTCAGTGTGAGATCTCATAGTACATTATTTGAATCCATTTAACAATTATTCTGTACACACAGTCAGTGTGTGATCT
The DNA here is from genome assembly GCA_023566225.1 of Romanogobio albipinnatus. Taxonomy (NCBI): domain Eukaryota; kingdom Metazoa; phylum Chordata; class Actinopteri; order Cypriniformes; family Gobionidae; genus Romanogobio; species Romanogobio albipinnatus. Next base: position 11,248,084 of record CM042245.1, read on the forward strand.
CATAGTGCATTATTTGAATCCACTTAACAATTATTATGTACACACAGTCAGTGTGTGATCTCATAGTGCATTATTTGAAACCACTTAACAATTATTCTGTACACACAGTCAGTGAGATCTCATAGTGCATTATTTGAATCCACTTAACACTTGTTCTGAACACACAGTCAGTGTGTGATCTCATAGTACATTATTTGAATCCACTTAACAATTATTCTGTACACACAGTCAGTGTGAGATCTCATAGTACATTATTTTAATCCACTTAACAATTATTCTGAACACACAGTCAGTGAGATCTCATAGTGCATTATTTGAATCCACTTGACACTTGTTCTGAACACACAGTCAGTGTGTGATCTCATAGTGCATTATTTGAATCCACTTAACAATTATTCTGAACACACAGTCAGTGTGAGATCTCATAATACATTATTTGAATCCACTTAACACTTGTTCTGAACACACAGTCAGTGTGTGATATCATAGTGCATTATTTGAATCCACTTGACACTTGTTCTGAACACACAGTCAGTGTGTGATATCATAGTGCATTATTTGAATCCACTTAACACTTGTTCTGAACACACAGTCAGTGTGTGATCTCATAGTGCATTATTTGAATCCACTTAACACTTGTTCTGAACACACAGTCAGTGTGTGATCTCATAGTGCATTATTTGAATCCACTTAACAATTATTCTGTACACACAGTCAGTGTGAGATCTCATAGTACATTATTTGAATCCATTTAACAATTGTTCTGAACACACAGTCAGTGAGATCTCATAGTACATTATTTGAATCCATTTAACACTTGTTCTGAACACACAGTCAGTGTGAGATCTCATAGTACATTATTTGAATCCACTTAACAATTATTCTGAACACACAGTCAGTGTGTGATCTCATAGTGCATTATTTTAATCCACTTAACAATTATTCTGTACACACAGTCAGTGTGAGATCTCATAGTACATTATTTGAATCCATTTAACAATTGTTCTAAACACACACTCAGTGTGTGATCTCATAGTGCATTATTTGAATCCACTTAACACTTGTTCTGAACACACAGTCAGTGTGAGATCTCATAGTACATTATTTGAATCCACTTAACAATTATTCTGAACACACAGTCAGTGTGTGATCTCATAGTGCATTATTTGAATCCACTTAACAATTATTCTGAACACACAGTCAGTGTGTGATCTCATAGTACATTATTTGAATCCACTTAACAATTATTCTGAACACACAGTCAGTGAGATCTCATAGTACATTATTTTAATCCACTTGACACTTGTTCTGAACACACAGTCAGTATGTGATCTCATAGTGCATTATTTTAATCCACTTAACAATTATTCTGAACACACAGTCAGTGTGTGATCTCATAGTGCATTATATGAATCCACTTAACAATTATTCTGAACACACAGTCAGTGTGAGATCTCATAGTACATTATTTGAATCCACTTAACAATTGTTCTGTACACACAGTCAGTGTGTGATCTCATAGTGCATTATATGAATCCACTTAACAATTGTTCTGAACACACAGTCAGTGTGTGATCTCATAGTGCATTATTTGAATCCACTTAACAATTATTCTGTACACACAGTCAGTGTGTGATCTCATAGTGCATTATATGAATCCACTTAACAATTATTCTGAACACACAGTCAGTGTGAGATCTCATAGTACATTATTTTAATCCACTTAACAATTATTCTGTACACACAGTCAGTGTGAGATCTCATAGTACATTATTTGAATCCATTTAACAATCCATTTAACAATTAACAATTATTTAACAATTATTTAACAATTTAAAATTATTCTGTACACACAGTCAGTGTGTGATCTCATAGTGCATTATTTGAATCCACTTAACAATTATTCTGAACACACAGTCAGTGTGAGATCTCATAGTGCATTATTTGAATCCACTTAACAATTATTCTGAACACACATTATTCTGTACACACAGTCAGTGTGAGATCTCATAGTACATTATTTGAATCCATTTAACAATTATTCTGTACACACAGTCAGTGTGTGATCTCATAGTGCATTATTTGAATCCACTTAACAATTATTATGTACACACAGTCAGTGTGTGATCTCATAGTGCATTATTTGAAACCACTTAACAATTATTCTGTACACACAGTCAGTGTGAGATCTCATAGTACATTATTTTAATCCACTTAACAATTATTCTGTACACACAGTCAGTGTGAGATCTCATAGTACATTATTTGAATCCACTTAACAATTATTCTGTACACACAGTCAGTGTGAGATCTCATAGTACATTATTTTAATCCACTTAACAATTATTCTGAACACACAGTCAGTGTGAGATCTCATAGTACATTATTTGAATCCACTTAACAATTATTCTGTACACACAGTCAGTGTGAGATCTCATAGTACATTATTTGAATCCACTTAACAATTATTCTGTACACACAGTCAGTGTGTGATCTCATAGTGCATTATTTGAATCCACTTAACACTTGTTCTGAACACACAGTCAGTGTGTGATCTCATAGTGCATTATTTGAATCCACTTAACACTTGTTCTGAACACACAGTCAGTGTGTGATCTCATAGTGCATTATTTGAATCCACTTAACAATTATTCTGAACACACAGTCAGTGTGTGATCTCATAGTACATTATTTGAATCCACTTAACACTTGTTCTGAACACACAGTCAGTGTGTGATCTCATAGTGCATTATTTGAATCCACTTAACACTTGTTCTGAACACACAGTCAGTGTGTGATCTCATAGTGCATTATTTGAATCCACTTAACACTTGTTCTGAACACACAGTCAGTGTGTGATCTCATAGTGCATTATTTGAATCCACTTAACAATTATTCTGAACACACAGTCAGTGTGTGATCTCATAGTACATTATTTGAATCCACTTAACACTTGTTCTGAACACACAGTCAGTGTGTGATATCATAGTGCATTATTTGAATCCACTTAACAATTATTCTGAACACACAGTCAGTGTGTGATCTCATAGTACATTATTTTAATCCACTTAACAATTATTCTGTACACACAGTCAGTGTGAGATCTCATAGTACATTATTTGAATCCATTTAACAATTGTTCTGAACACACAGTCAGTGTGTGATCTCATAGTGCATTATTTGAATCCACTTAACACTTGTTCTGAACACACAGTCAGTGTGTGATCTCATAGTGCATTATTTGAATCCACTTAACACTTGTTCTGAACACACAGTCAGTGTGTGATCTCATAGTGCATTATTTGAATCCACTTAACAATTATTCTAAACACACAGTCAGTGTGTGATCTCATAGTGCATTATTTGAAACCACTTAACAATTATTCTGTACACACAGTCAGTGTGAGATCTCATAGTACATTATTTTAATCCACTTAACAATTATTCTGTACACACAGTCAGTGTGTGATCTCATAGTACATTATTTGAATCCACTTAACACTTGTTCTGAACACACAGTCAGTGTGTGATCTCATAGTGCATTATTTGAATCCACTTAACAATTATTCTAAACACACAGTCAGTGTGTGATCTCATAGTGCATTATTTGAAACCACTTAACAATTATTCTGTACACACAGTCAGTGTGAGATCTCATAGTACATTATTTTAATCCACTTAACAATTATTCTGAACACACAGTCAGTGAGATCTCATAGTACATTATTTTAATCCACTTGACACTTGTTCTGAACACACAGTCAGTATGTGATCTCATAGTACATTATTTGAATCCATTTAACAATTGTTCTGAACACACAGTCAGTGTGTGATCTCATAGTGCATTATTTGAATCCACTTAACAATTATTCTGTACACACAGTCAGTGTGTGATCTCATAGTGCATTATTTGAATCCACTTAACAATTATTCTGAACACACAGTCAGTGTGAGATCTCATAGTACATTATTTTAATCCACTTAACAATTATTCTGTACACACAGTCAGTGTGAGATCTCATAGTACATTATTTGAATCCATTTAACAATCCATTTAACAATTAACAATTATTTAACAATTATTTAACAATTTAACAATTTTTCTGTACACACAGTCAGTGTGTGATCTCATAGTGCATTATTTGAATCCACTTAACAATTATTCTGAACACACAGTCAGTGTGAGATCTCATAGTACATTATTTGAATCCATTTAACAATTATTCTGTACACACAGTCAGTGTGTGATCTCATAGTGCATTATTTGAATCCACTTAACAATTATTCTGTACACACAGTCAGTGTGTGATCTCATAGTGCATTATTTGAAACCACTTAACAATTATTCTGTACACACAGTCAGTGTGAGATCTCATAGTACATTATTTTAATCCACTTAACAATTATTCTGTACACACAGTCAGTGTGAGATCTCATAGTACATTATTTGAATCCACTTAACAATTATTCTGTACACACATTATTCTGTACACACAGTCAGTGTGAGATCTCATAGTACATTATTTTAATCCACTTAACAATTATTCTGAACACACAGTCAGTGTGAGATCTCATAGTACATTATTTGAATCCACTTAACAATTATTCTGTACACACAGTCAGTGTGAGATCTCATAGTACATTATTTTAATCCACTTAACAATTATTCTGTACACACAGTCAGTGTGAGATCTCATAGTACATTATTTGAATCCACTTAACAATTATTCTGAACACACAGTCAGTGTGTGATCTCATAGTGCATTATTTGAATCCACTTAACAATTATTCTGTACACACAGTCAGTGTGAGATCTCATAGTACATTATTTGAATCCATTTAACAATTGTTCTGAACACACAGTCAGTGTGTGATCTCATAGTGCATTATTTGAATCCACTTAACACTTGTTCTGAACACACAGTCAGTGTGTGATCTCATAGTGCATTATTTGAATCCACTTAACACTTGTTCTGAACACACAGTCAGTGTGTGATCTCATAGTGCATTATTTGAATCCACTTAACAATTATTCTAAACACACAGTCAGTGTGTGATCTCATAGTGCATTATTTGAATCCACTTAACAATTATTCTGAACACACAGTCAGTGTGTGATCTCATAGTGCATTATTTGAATCCACTTAACAATTATTCTGAACACACAGTCAGTGTGTGATCTCATAGTACATTATTTGAATCCACTTAACACTTGTTCTGAACACACAGTCAGTGTGTGATATCATAGTACATTATTTGAATCCACTTAACACTTGTTCTGAACACACAGTCAGTGTGTGATATCATAGTGCATTATTTGAATCCACTTGACACTTGTTCTGAACACACAGTCAGTGTGTGATATCATAGTGCATTATTTGAATCCACTTAACACTTGTTCTGAACACACAGTCAGTGTGTGATCTCATAGTGCATTATTTGAATCCACTTAACAATTATTCTGTACACACAGTCAGTGTGAGATCTCATAGTACATTATTTGAATCCATTGTACAATTGTTCTGAACACACAGTCAGTGAGATCTCATAGTACATTATTTGAATCCATTTAACACTTGTTCTGAACACACAGTCAGTGTGTGATCTCATAGTGCATTATTTTAATCCACTTAACAATTATTCTGTACACACAGTCAGTGTGAGATCTCATAGTACATTATTTGAATCCATTTAACAATTGTTCTGAACACACAGTCAGTGTGAGATCTCATAGTGCATTATTTGAATCCACTTAACACTTGTTCTGAACACACAGTCAGTGTGTGATCTCATAGTGCATTATTTGAATCCATTTAACAATTATTCTGTACACACAGTCAGTGTGAAATCTCATAGTTCATTATTTGAATCCATTTAACAATTATTCTGTACACACAGTCAGTGTGAAATCTCATAGTTCATTATTTGAATCCATTTAACAATTATTCTGTACACACAGTCAGTGTGAGATCTCATAGTGCATTATTTGAATCCACTTAACACTTGTCCTGAACACACAGTCAGTGTGTGATCTCATAGTGCATTATTTGAATCCACTTAACAATTATTCTGTACACACAGTCAGTGTGTGATCTCATAGTGCATTATTTGAATCCACTTAACAATTATTCTGTACACACAGTCAGTGTGTGATCTCATAGTGCATTATTTGAATCCATTTAACAATTATTCTGTACACACAGTCAGTGTGAGATCTCATAGTACATTATTTGAATCCACTTGACACTTGTTCTGAACACACAGTCAGTGTGAGATCTCATAGTACATTATTTGAATCCATTTAACAATTATTCTGTACACACAGTCAGTGTGAAATCTCATAGTTCATTATTTGAATCCATTTAACAATTATTCTGTACACACAGTCAGTGTGAAATCTCATAGTGCATTATTTGAATCCACTTAACACTTGTTCTGAACACACAGTCAGTGTGTGATCTCATAGTGCATTATTTGAATCCATTTAACAATTATTCTGTACACACAGTCAGTGTGAGATCTCATAGTACATTATTTGAATCCACTTAACAATTATTCTGTACACACAGTCAGTGTGAGATCTCATAGTGCATTATTTGAATCCACTTAACACTTGTTCTGAACACACAGTCAGTGTGTGATCTCATAGTGCATTATTTGAATCCATTTAACAATTATTCTGTACACACAGTCAGTGTGAAATCTCATAGTTCATTATTTGAATCCATTTAACAATTATTCTGTACACACAGTCAGTGTGAAATCGCATAGTTCATTATTTGAATCCATTTAACAATTATTCTGTACACACAGTCAGTGTGAGATCTCATAGTGCATTATTTGAATCCACTTAACACTTGTCCTGAACACACAGTCAGTGTGTGATCTCATAGTGCATTATTTGAATCCACTTAACAATTATTCTGTACACACAGTCAGTGTGTGATCTCATAGTGCATTATTTGAATCCATTTAACAATTATTCTGTACACACAGTCAGTGTGAGATCTCATAGTACATTATTTGAATCCACTTAACACTTGTCCTGAACACACAGTCAGTGTGTGATCTCATAGTGCATTATTTGAATCCACTTAACAATTATTCTGTACACACAGTCAGTGTGTGATCTCATAGTGCATTATTTGAATCCACTTAACAATTATTCTGTACACACAGTCAGTGTGTGATCTCATAGTGCATTATTTGAATCCATTTAACAATTATTCTGTACACACAGTCAGTGTGAAATCTCATAGTGCATTATTTGAATCCACTTAACACTTGTTCTGAACACACAGTCAGTGTGTGATCTCATAGTGCATTATTTGAATCCATTTAACAATTATTCTGTACACACAGTCAGTGTGAAATCTCATAGTTCATTATTTGAATCCATTTAACAATTATTCTGTACACACAGTCAGTGTGAAATCTCATAGTTCATTATTTGAATCCATTTAACAATTATTCTGTACACACAGTCAGTGTGAGATCTCATAGTGCATTATTTGAATCCACTTAACACTTGTTCTGAACACACAGTCAGTGTGTGATCTCATAGTGCATTATTTGAATCCACTTAACAATTATTCTGTACACACAGTCAGTGTGTGATCTCATAGTGCATTATTTGAATCCACTTAACAATTATTCTGAACACACAGTCAGTGTGTGATCTCATAGTGCATTATTTGAATCCACTTAACAATTATTCTGAACACACAGTCAGTGTGTGATCTCATAGTACATTATTTGAATCCACTTAACACTTGTTCTGAACACACAGTCAGTGTGTGATATCATAGTGCATTATTTGAATCCACTTAACACTTGTTCTGAACACACAGTCAGTGTGTGATCTCATAGTGCATTATTTGAATCCACTTAACAATTATTCTGAAAACACAGTCAGTGTGTGATCAAGTCAAGGAAAATGAGTCAAGATGGCGCGAAAATGAGTCAAGATGGCGCCGAGGATGCCCGCAACGTCGCAAGCTCTGCTGAAACATTGTAGTTTTTTGTTTGTTCTGTTTATAGTTTTTGTGTTTTTTGTCTTGGATGTTGTCTGCCTTACTACGCACGACAGACAGACACTTTTGGACATTGGTTCGGCAATCGCACTCCGAAAACCGGACTTTAAATTCTTCAGTGACGAACCGCCGTTTACAAACACAGCAGCGGAGCTCTTTGTCTGGACGGCCCGACCACGCAAACGCGGCCGGAGAAGGGGAAGCAGAGCCGGCGTACTTATCAGAGTAAGACGCCGCGCAAACCGACCCCCACTTCCCAGTATTTTACTGGCAAATGTTCAGTCTCTGGACAATAAACTCTGCGAGCTGAGAGCGCGGATCTCTTTCCAGCGAGACACGAGGGACTGCTGCATTATCTGCCTTACAGAAACTTGGATGTCGCTGAGATTCCAGATTCGGCCATCGAAACCACGGGGTTCTCCGTGCATCGGATGGACAGAGAAAAAGATCTCTCCGGGAAAAGCAAAGGCGGGGGTGTATGTTTTATGATCAACCGATCCTGGTGTGATCAGAGGAACGTACATTCTATCAAATCTTTCTGTTCTCCTGATCTGGAATTTCTCATGCTTCTGTGCCGACCATTCTGGCTACCGAGGGAATTCACCGCGGTCATCATCACAGCTGTGTATATTCCCCCGCAAGCCGACACAGACCGGGCACTAAAGGAACTGTATAGGACAGTGAGTGAGCAGGAAACCGCGCATCCTGAGGCTGCGTTTATTGTGACCGGAGACTTTAACAAAGCCAACTTCAAGCGCATCGCACCTAAATACCACCACTATGTTAACTTCAACACGCGAGGGAACCGCGTCTTAGATCACTGCTACTCCCCCTTCAAGGATTGTTACAAGTCCCTCCCGCGCCCACCATTTGGCAAATCGGATCACGCTTCCATCCTACTTTTGCCCGCATATAGGCAAAGACTCAAACAGGAAGCACCCGCCCTCAGAACCATCCAGTGCTGGTCGGACCAATCAGATTCTATGCTACAGGACTGTTTTGATCACGCGGACTGGGAGATGTTCCGGTCGGCCTCTGATGACGACATCGAGGTCTACGCTGATAGCGTAACGTGTTTCATCAGGAAGTGCGTAGATGACGTTGTTCCGACCAAAACAATTCGGCTGTACCCAAACCAGAAGCCGTGGCTAAATGGGGATGTTCGCGCGGCACTCAATGCGCGGACCTTCACTTTTAACTCCGGTAACGCGGAGGAGCATAAACAAGCAAGTTATGCCCTCCGGAAAACCATCAGAGCAGCAAAACGGCAGTACAGGGACAAGATTGAAGGACAGTTCAACACCACCGACTCCAGAAGCATGTGGAGGGGAATTAACACCATCACGGACTATAAAGGGAACACAAACTCCACCGTGAACACCGCTGCCTCTCTCCCGGACGAGCTAAACACCTTCTATGCTCGCTTTGAGGGAACTAACACCGCCCTCGCGGAGAGAGCGCTCGCGGCTGAGGATACAGAGGTTAGTGCACTCTCTGTATCTGTCGCGGATGTAACCCGATCCTTCCGGCGGGTGAACGTCCGTAAAGCTGCGGGTCCAGACGGCATTCCCGGTCGTGTGATCAGAGCGTGCGCGCACCAACTGGCTGGAGTCTTCACGGACATTTTTAACCTGTCCCTCTCCCTGTCTGTGGTCCCCACATGCTTTAAAACGTCCACTATTGTTCCTGTACCTAAGCAGTCAAAAACCACCTGCTTAAACGACTGGCGTCCTGTTGCTCTGACCCAGCAAATGCTTTGAGAGACTAGTCAGAAACCACATCTGCTCTGTTCTCCCCCCCTCACTGGACCCACTGCAGTTTGCATACCGCACAAACCGCTCCACTGATGATGCCATTTCATCCACTATACACACTGCTCTCTCCCACCTGGAAAAGAGGAACACGTATGTGAGAATGCTGTTTGTGGACTACAGCTCAGCATTCAACACCATTGTGCCCTCCATACTTGACGGGAAATCCGGGCTCTAGGCTTAAACAGCCTGTTATGCAGCTGGATCCTGGACTTCCTGTCAAACAGACGCCAGGTGGTCAGAATGGCCAGTAACATCTCCTCATCACTGACTCTCAACACTGGAGCCCCTCAGGGCTGCGTTCTCAGCCCACTCCTGTACTCTTTGTACACACATGACTGTGTGGCAACCCACAGCTCCAACACCATCATCAAGTTTGCTGACGATACGACGGTGGTAGGTCTTATCACCGACAGAACAAAACACTTGTTCTGAACACACAGTCAGTGTGTGATCTCATAGTGCATTATTTGAATCCACTTAACAATTATTCTGTACACACAGTCAGTGTGAGATCTCATAGTACATTATTTGAATCCACTTAACAATTATTCTGTACACACAGTCAGTGTGAGATCTCATAGTACATTATTTTAATCCACTTAACAATTATTCTGTACACACAGAATGTGTGAGATCTCATAGTGCATTATTTGAATCCACTTAACAATTATTCTGAACACACAGTCAGTGTGTGATCTCATAATGCATTATTTGAATCCACTTAACAATTATTCTGAACACACAGTCAGTGTGTGATCTCATAGTACATTATTTTAATCCACTTAACAATTATTCTGTACACACAGTCAGTGTGAGATCTCATAGTGCATTATTTGAATCCACTTAACAATTATTCTGAACACACAGTCAGTGTGTGATCTCATAGTGCATTATTTGAATCCACTTAACAATTATTCTGAACACACAGTCAGTGTGTGATCTCATAGTGCATTATTTGGATCCACTTAACAATTATTCTGAACACACAGTCAGTGTGTGATCTCATAGTGCATTATTTGAATCCACTTAACAATTATTCTGAAAACACAGTCAGTGTGTGATCTCATAGTACATTATTTGAATCCACTTAACACTTGTTCTGAACACACAGTCAGTGTGTGATCTCATAGTGCATTATTTGAATCCACTTAACAATTATTCTGAACACACAGTCAGTGTGTGATCTCATAATACATTATTTGAATCCACTTAACACTTGTTCTGAACACACAGTCAGTGTGTGATATCATAGTGCATTATTTGAATCCACTTAACACTTGTTCTGAACACACAGTCAGTGTGTGATCTCATAGTGCATTATTTGAATCCACTTAACACTTGTTCTGAACACACAGTCAGTGTGTGATCTCATAGTGCATTATTTGAATCCACTTAACAATTATTCTGTACACACAGTCAGTGTGAGATCTCATAGTACATTATTTTAATCCACTTAACAATTATTCTGTACACACAGTCAGTGTGAGATCTCATAGTACATTATTTGAATCCATTTAACAATTGTTCTGAACACACAGTCAGTGAGATCTCATAGTACATTATTTGAATCCATTTAACACTTGTTCTGAACACACAGTCAGTGTGTGATCTCATAGTGCATTATTTTAATCCACTTAACAATTATTCTGTACACACAGTCAGTGTGAGATCTCATAGTACATTATTTGAATCCATTTAACAATTGTTCTAAACACACACTCAGTGTGTGATCTCATAGTGCATTATTTGAATCCACTTAACACTTGTTCTGAACACACAGTCAGTGTGAGATCTCATAGTACATTATTTGAATCCACTTAACAATTATTCTGAACACACAGTCAGTGTGTGATCTCATAGTGCATTATTTGAATCCACTTAACAATTATTCTGAACACACAGTCAGTATGTGATCTCATAGTGCATTATTTGAATCCACTTAACAATTATTCTGAACACACAGTCAGTGTGTGATCTCATAGTACATTATTTGAATCCACTTAACAATTATTCTGAACACACAGTCAGTGAGATCTCATAGTACATTATTTTAATCCACTTGACACTTGTTCTGAACACACAGTCAGTATGTGATCTCATAGTGCATTATTTTAATCCACTTAACAATTATTCTGAACACACAGTCAGTGAGATCTCATAGTACATTATTTGAATCCATTTAACAATTGTTCTGAACACACAGTCAGTGTGTGATCTCATAGTGCATTATTTGAATCCACTTAACAATTATTCTGTACACACAGTCAGTGTGTGATCTCATAGTGCATTATATGAATCCACTTAACAATTATTCTGAACACACAGTCAGTGTGAGATCTCATAGTACATTATTTTAATCCACTTAACAATTATTCTGTACACACAGTCAGTGTGAGATCTCATAGTGCATTATTTGAATCCATTTAACAATCCATTTAACAATTAACAATTATTTAACAATTATTTAACAATTTAACAATTATTCTGTACACACAGTCAGTGTGTGATCTCATAGTGCATTATTTGAATCCACTTAACAATTATTCTGAACACACAGTCAGTGTGAGATCTCATAGTGCATTATTTGAATCCACTTAACACTTATTCTGTACACACAGTCAGTGTGTGATCTCATAGTGCATTATTTGAATCCACTTAACAATTATTCTGTACACACAGTCAGTGTGTGATCTCATAGTGCATTATTTGAATCCACTTAACAATTATTATGTACACACAGTCAGTGTGTGATCTCATAGTGCATTATTTGAAACCACTTAACAATTATTCTGTACACACAGTCAGTGAGATCTCATAGTGCATTATTTGAATCCACTTAACACTTGTTCTGAACACACAGTCAGTGTGTGATCTCATAGTACATTATTTGAATCCACTTAACAATTATTCTGTACACACAGTCAGTGTGAGATCTCATAGTACATTATTTTAATCCACTTAACAATTATTCTGAACACACAGTCAGTGAGATCTCATAGTGCATTATTTGAATCCACTTGACACTTGTTCTGAACACACAGTCAGTGTGTGATCTCATAGTGCATTATTTTAATCCACTTAACAATTATTCTGAACACACAGTCAGTGAGATCTCATAGTGCATTATTTGAATCCACTTAACAATTATTCTGAACACACAGTCAGTGTGAGATCTCATAATACATTATTTGAATCCACTTAACACTTGTTCTGAACACACAGTCAGTGTGTGATATCATAGTGCATTATTTGAATCCACTTGACACTTGTTCTGAACACACAGTCAGTGTGTGATATCATAGTGCATTATTTGAATCCACTTAACACTTGTTCTGAACACACAGTCAGTGTGTGATCTCATAGTGCATTATTTGAATCCACTTAACACTTGTTCTGAACACACAGTCAGTGTGTGATCTCATAGTGCATTATTTGAATCCACTTAACAATTATTCTGTACACACAGTCAGTGTGAGATCTCATAGTACATTATTTTAATCCACTTAACAATTATTCTGTACACACAGTCAGTGTGAGATCTCATAGTACATTATTTGAATCCATTTAACAATTGTTCTAAACACACACTCAGTGTGTGATCTCATAGTGCATTATTTGAATCCACTTAACACTTGTTCTGAACACACAGTCAGTGTGAGATCTCATAGTACATTATTTGAATCCACTTAACAATTATTCTGAACACACAGTCAGTGTGTGATCTCATAGTGCATTATTTGAATCCACTTAACAATTATTCTGAACACACAGTCAGTATGTGATCTCATAGTGCATTATTTGAATCCACTTAACAATTATTCTGAACACACAGTCAGTGTGTGATCTCATAGTACATTATTTGAATCCACTTAACAATTATTCTGAACACACAGTCAGTGAGATCTCATAGTACATTATTTTAATCCACTTGACACTTGTTCTGAACACACAGTCAGTATGTGATCTCATAGTGCATTATTTTAATCCACTTAACAATTATTCTGAACACACAGTCAGTGTGTGATCTCATAGTGCATTATATGAATCCACTTAACAATTATTCTGAACACACAGTCAGTGTGAGATCTCATAGTACATTATTTGAATCCACTTAACAATTATTCTGTACACACAGTCAGTGTGTGATCTCATAGTGCATTATATGAATCCACTTAACAATTGTTCTGAACACACAGTCAGTGTGTGATCTCATAGTACATTATTTGAATCCACTTAACAATTATTCTGTACACACAGTCAGTGTGTGATCTCATAGTGCATTATATGAATCCACTTAACAATTATTCTGAACACACAGTCAGTGTGAGATCTCATAGTACATTATTTTAATCCACTTAACAATTATTCTGTACACACAGTCAGTGTGAGATCTCATAGTACATTATTTGAATCCATTTAACAATCCATTTAACAATTAACAATTATTTAACAATTATTTAACAATTTAAAATTATTCTGTACACACAGTCAGTGTGTGATCTCATAGTGCATTATTTGAATCCACTTAACAATTATTCTGAACACACATTATTCTGTACACACAGTCAGTGTGAGATCTCATAGTACATTATTTGAATCCATTTAACAATTATTCTGTACACACAGTCAGTGTGTGATCTCATAGTGCATTATTTGAATCCACTTAACAATTATTATGTACACACAGTCAGTGTGTGATCTCATAGTGCATTATTTGAAACCACTTAACAATTATTCTGTACACACAGTCAGTGTGAGATCTCATAGTACATTATTTTAATCCACTTAACAATTATTCTGTACACACAGTCAGTGTGAGATCTCATAGTACATTATTTGAATCCACTTAACAATTATTCTGTACACACAGTCAGTGTGAGATCTCATAGTACATTATTTTAATCCACTTAACAATTATTCTGAACACACAGTCAGTGTGAGATCTCATAGTACATTATTTGAATCCACTTAACAATTATTCTGTACACACAGTCAGTGTGAGATCTCATAGTACATTATTTGAATCCACTTAACAATTATTCTGTACACACAGTCAGTGTGTGATCTCATAGTGCATTATTTGAATCCACTTAACACTTGTTCTGAACACACAGTCAGTGTGTGATCTCATAGTGCATTATTTGAATCCACTTAACACTTGTTCTGAACACACAGTCAGTGTGTGATCTCATAGTGCATTATTTGAATCCACTTAACAATTATTCTGAACACACAGTCAGTGTGTGATCTCATAGTACATTATTTGAATCCACTTAACACTTGTTCTGAACACACAGTCAGTGTGTGATCTCATAGTGCATTATTTGAATCCACTTAACAATTATTCTGTACACACAGTCAGTGTGTGATCTCATAGTGCATTATTTGAATCCACTTAACAATTATTCTGAACACACAGTCAATGTGTGATCTCATAGTGCATTATTTGAATCCACTTAACAATTATTCTGAACACACAGTCAGTGTGTGATCTCATAGTACATTATTTGAATCCACTTAACACTTGTTCTGAACACACAGTCAGTGTGTGATATCATAGTGCATTATTTGAATCCACTTAACACTTGTTCTGAACACACAGTCAGTGTGTGATCTCATAGTGCATTATTTGAATCCACTTAACAATTATTCTGAACACACAGTCAGTGTGTGATCTCATAGTACATTATTTGAATCCACTTAACACTTGTTCTGAACACACAGTCAGTGTGTGATATCATAGTGCATTATTTGAATCCACTTAACAATTATTCTGAACACACAGTCAGTGTGTGATCTCATAGTACATTATTTTAATCCACTTAACAATTATTCTGTACACACAGTCAGTGTGAGATCTCATAGTACATTATTTGAATCCATTTAACAATTGTTCTGAACACACAGTCAGTGTGTGATCTCATAGTGCATTATTTGAATCCACTTAACACTTGTTCTGAACACACAGTCAGTGTGTGATCTCATAGTGCATTATTTGAATCCACTTAACACTTGTTCTGAACACACAGTCAGTGTGTGATCTCATAGTGCATTATTTGAATCCACTTAACAATTATTCTAAACACACAGTCAGTGTGTGATCTCATAGTGCATTATTTGAAACCACTTAACAATTATTCTGTACACACAGTCAGTGTGAGATCTCATAGTACATTATTTTAATCCACTTAACAATTATTCTGTACACACAGTCAGTGTGTGATCTCATAGTACATTATTTGAATCCACTTAACAATTATTCTGAACACACAGTCAGTGAGATCTCATAGTACATTATTTTAATCCACTTGACACTTGTTCTGAACACACAGTCAGTATGTGATCTCATAGTACATTATTTGAATCCATTTAACAATTGTTCTGAACACACAGTCAGTGTGTGATCTCATAGTGCATTATTTGAATCCACTTAACAATTATTCTGTACACACAGTCAGTGTGTGATCTCATAGTGCATTATTTGAATCCACTTAACAATTATTCTGAACACACAGTCAGTGTGAGATCTCATAGTACATTATTTTAATCCACTTAACAATTATTCTGTACACACAGTCAGTGTGAGATCTCATAGTACATTATTTGAATCCATTTAACAATCCATTTAACAATTAACAATTATTTAACAATTATTTAACAATTTAACAATTTTTCTGTACACACAGTCAGTGTGTGATCTCATAGTGCATTATTTGAATCCACTTAACAATTATTCTGAACACACAGTCAGTGTGAGATCTCATAGTACATTATTTGAATCCATTTAACAATTATTCTGTACACACAGTCAGTGTGTGATCTCATAGTGCATTATTTGAATCCACTTAACAATTATTCTGTACACACAGTCAGTGTGTGATCTCATAGTGCATTATTTGAAACCACTTAACAATTATTCTGTACACACAGTCAGTGTGAGATCTCATAGTACATTATTTTAATCCACTTAACAATTATTCTGTACACACAGTCAGTGTGAGATCTCATAGTACATTATTTGAATCCACTTAACAATTATTCTGTACACACAGTCAGTGTGAGATCTCATAGTACATTATTTTAATCCACTTAACAATTATTCTGAACACACAGTCAGTGTGAGATCTCATAGTACATTATTTGAATCCACTTAACAATTATTCTGTACACACAGTCAGTGTGAGATCTCATAGTACATTATTTTAATCCACTTAACAATTATTCTGTACACACAGTCAGTGTGTGATCTCATAGTGCATTATTTGAATCCACTTAACACTTGTTCTGAACACACAGTCAGTGTGTGATCTCATAGTGCATTATTTGAATCCACTTAACACTTGTTCTGAACACACAGTCAGTGAGATCTCATAGTACATTATTTGAATCCACTTAACAATTATTCTAAACACACAGTCAGTGTGTGATCTCATAGTGCATTATTTGAAACCACTTAACAATTATTCTAAACACACAGTCAGTGTGTGATCTCATAGTGCATTATTTGAAACCACTTAACAATTATTCTGTACACACAGTCAGTGTGAGATCTCATAGTACATTATTTTAATCCACTTAACAATTATTCTGTACACACAGTCAGTGTGAGATCTCATAGTACATTATTTGAATCCACTTAACAATTATTCTGAACACACAGTCAGTGTGTGATCTCATAGTACATTATTTGAATCCACTTAACACTTGTTCTGAACACACAGTCAGTGTGTGATCTCATAGTGCATTATTTGAATCCACTTAACAATTATTCTGAACACACAGTCAGTGTGTGATCTCATAGTACATTATTTGAATCCACTTAACACTTGTTCTGAACACACAGTCAGTGTGTGATCTCATAGTGCATTATTTGAATCCACTTAACAATTATTCTGTACACACAGTCAGTGTGTGATCTCATAGTGCATTATTTGAATCCACTTAACACTTGTTCTGAACACACAGTCAGTGTGTGATATCATAGTGCATTATTTGAATCCACTTAACAATTATTCTGTACACACAGTCAGTGTGAGATCTCATAGTACATTATTTGAATCCATTTAACAATTGTTCTGAACACACAGTCAGTGTGTGATCTCATAGTGCATTATTTGAATCCACTTAACACTTGTTCTGAACACACAGTCAGTGTGTGATCTCATAGTGCATTATTTGAATCCACTTAACACTTGTTCTGAACACACAGTCAGTGTGTGATCTCATAGTGCATTATTTGAATCCACTTAACAATTATTCTAAACACACAGTCAGTGTGTGATCTCATAGTGCATTATTTGAAACCACTTAACAATTATTCTGTACACACAGTCAGTGTGAGATCTCATAGTACATTATTTTAATCCACTTAACAATTATTCTGTACACACAGTCAGTGTGAGATCTCATAGTACATTATTTGAATCCACTTAACACTTGTTCTGAACACACAGTCAGTGTGTGATCTCATAGTGCATTATTTGAATCCACTTAACAATTATTCTGTACACACAGTCAGTGTGAGATCTCATAGTACATTATTTGAATCCATTTAACAATTGTTCTGAACACACAGTCAGTGTGTGATCTCATAGTGCATTATTTGAATCCACTTAACACTTGTTCTGAACACACAGTCAGTGTGTGATCTCATAGTGCATTATTTGAATCCACTTAACACTTGTTCTGAACACACAGTCAGTGTGTGATCTCATAGTGCATTATTTGAATCCACTTAACAATTATTCTAAACACACAGTCAGTGTGTGATCTCATAGTGCATTATTTGAAACCACTTAACAATTATTCTGTACACACAGTCAGTGTGAGATCTCATAGTACATTATTTTAATCCACTTAACAATTATTCTGAACACACAGTCAGTGTGTGATCTCATAGTACATTATTTGAATCCACTTAACACTTGTTCTGAACACACAGTCAGTGTGTGATCTCATAGTGCATTATTTGAATCCACTTAACACTTGTTCTGAACACACAGTCAGTGTGTGATCTCATAGTGCATTATTTGAATCCACTTAACAATTATTCTGTACACACAGTCAGTGTGTGATCTCATAGTGCATTATTTGAATCCACTTAACAATTATTCTGAACACACAGTCAATGTGTGATCTCATAGTGCATTATTTGAATCCACTTAACAATTATTCTGAACACACAGTCAGTGTGTGATCTCATAGTACATTATTTGAATCCACTTAACACTTGTTCTGAACACACAGTCAGTGTGTGATATCATAGTGCATTATTTGAATCCACTTAACACTTGTTCTGAACACACAGTCAGTGTGTGATCTCATAGTGCATTATTTGAATCCACTTAACAATTATTCTGAACACACAGTCAGTGTGTGATCTCATAGTACATTATTTGAATCCACTTAACACTTGTTCTGAACACACAGTCAGTGTGTGATATCATAGTGCATTATTTGAATCCACTTAACAATTATTCTGAACACACAGTCAGTGTGTGATCTCATAGTGCATTATTTGAATCCACTTAACAATTATTCTGAACACACAGTCAGTGTGTGATCTCATAGTACATTATTTGAATCCACTTAACACTTGTTCTGAACACACAGTCAGTGTGTGATATCATAGTGCATTATTTGAATCCACTTGACACTTGTTCTGAACACACAGTCAGTGTGTGATATCATAGTGCATTATTTGAATCCACTTAACACTTGTTCTGAACACACAGTCAGTGTGTGATCTCATAGTGCATTATTTGAATCCACTTAACACTTGTTCTGAACACACAGTCAGTGTGTGATCTCATAGTGCATTATTTGAATCCACTTAACAATTATTCTGTACACACAGTCAGTGTGAGATCTCATAGTACATTATTTTAATCCACTTAACAATTATTCTGTACACACAGTCAGTGTGAGATCTCATAGTACATTATTTGAATCCATTTAACAATTGTTCTGAACACACAGTCAGTGAGATCTCATAGTACATTATTTGAATCCATTTAACACTTGTTCTGAACACACAGTCAGTGTGTGATCTCATAGTGCATTATTTGAATCCACTTAACAATTATTCTGTACACACAGTCAGTGTGAGATCTCATAGTACATTATTTGAATCCATTTAACAATTGTTCTGAACACACAGTCAGTGTGTGTGATCTCATAGTGCATTATTTGAATCCACTTAACAATTATTCTGTACACACAGTCAGTGTGAGATCTCATAGTACATTATTTGAATCCACTTAACACTTGTTCTGAACACACAGTCAGTGTGAGATCTCATAGTACATTATTTGAATCCACTTAACAATTATTCTGTACACACAGTCAGTGTGAGATCTCATAGTACATTATTTTAATCCACTTAACAATTATTCTGTACACACAGTCAGTGTGAGATCTCATAGTGCATTATTTGAATCCACTTAACAATTATTCTGAACACACAGTCAGTGTGTGATCTCATAGTGCATTATTTGAATCCACTTAACAATTATTCTGAACACACAGTCAGTGTGTGATCTCATAGTACATTATTTTAATCCACTTAACAATTATTCTGTACACACAGTCAGTGTGAGATCTCATAGTGCATTATTTGAATCCACTTAACAATTATTCTGAACACACAGTCAGTGTGAGATCTCATAGTGCATTATTTGAATCCACTTAACAATTGTTCTGAACACACAGTCAGTGTGAGATCTCATAGTGCATTATTTGAATCCACTTAACAATTGTTCTGAACACACAGTCAGTGTGAGATCTCATAGTACATTATTTGAATCCACTTAACAATTGTTCTGAACACACAGTCAGTGTGAGATCTCATAGTACATTATTTGAATCCACTTAACAATTATTCTGTACACACAGTCAGTGTGAGATCTCATAGTACATTATTTTAATCCACTTAACAATTATTCTGTACACACAGTCAGTGTGAGATCTCATAGTGCATTATTTGAATCCACTTAACAATTATTCTGAACACACAGTCAGTGTGTGATCTCATAGTGCATTATTTGAATCCACTTAACAATTATTCTGAACACACAGTCAGTGTGTGATCTCATAGTACATTATTTGAATCCACTTAACACTTGTTCTGAACACAAAGTCAGTGTGTGATCTCATAGTGCATTATTTGAATCCACTTAACAATTATTCTGTACACACAGTCAGTGTGAGATCTCATAGTGCATTATTTTAATCCACTTAACAATTATTCTGAACACACAGTCAGTGAGATCTCATAGTGCATTATTTTAATCCACTTAACAATTATTCTGTACACACAGTCAGTGTGAGATCTCATAGTGCATTATTTTAATCCACTTAACAATTATTCTGAACACACACTCAGTGAGATCTCATAGTGCATTATTTTAATCCACTTAACAATTATTCTGAACACACAGTCAGTGTGAGATCTCATAGTGCATTATTTTAATCCACTTAACAATTATTCTGTACACACAGTCAGTGTGAGATCTCATAGTGCATTATTTTAATCCACTTAACAATTATTCTGAACACACAGTCAGTGAGATCTCATAGTGTATTATTTGAATCCACTTGACACTTGTTCTGAACACACAGTCAGTGTGTGATATCATAGTGCATTATTTGAATCCACTTGACACTTGTTCTGAACACACAGTCAGTGTGTGATATCATAGTGCATTATTTGAATCCACTTAACACTTGTTCTGAACACACAGTCAGTGTGTGATCTCATAGTGCATTATTTGAATCCACTTAACACTTGTTCTGAACACACAGTCAGTGTGTGATCTCATAGTGCATTATTTGAATCCACTTAACAATTATTCTGTACACACAGTCAGTGTGAGATCTCATAGTACATTATTTTAATCCACTTAACAATTGTTCTGAACACACAGTCAGTGAGATCTCATAGTACATTATTTGAATCCATTTAACACTTGTTCTGAACACACAGTCAGTGTGTGATCTCATAGTGCATTATTTTAATCCACTTAACAATTATTCTGTACACACAGTCAGTGTGCGATCTCATAGTACATTATTTGAATCCATTTAACACTTGTTCTGAACACACAGTCAGTGTGTGATCTCATAGTGCATTATTTGAATCCACTTAACACTTGTTCTGAACACACAGTCAGTGTGAGATCTCATAGTACATTATTTGAATCCACTTAACAATTATTCTGAACACACAGTCAGTGTGTGATCTCATAGTGCATTATTTGAATCCACTTAACAATTATTCTGAACACACAGTCAGTGTGAGATCTCATAGTGCATTATTTGAATCCACTTAACACTTGTTCTGAACACACAGTCAGTGTGAGATCTCATAGTACATTATTTGAATCCACTTAACAATTATTCTGAACACACAGTCAGTGTGTGATCTCATAGTGCATTATTTGAATCCACTTAACAATTATTCTGAACACACAGTCAGTGTGTGATCTCATAGTGCATTATTTGAATCCACTTAACAATTATTCTGAACACACAGTCAGTATGTGATCTCATAGTGCATTATTTGAATCCACTTAACAATTATTCTGAACACACAGTCAGTGTGTGATCTCATAATGCATTATTTGAATCCATTTAACAATTATTCTGTACACACAGTCAGTGTGAAATCTCATAGTTCATTATTTGAATCCACTTGACACTTGTTCTGAACACACAGTCAGTGTGAGATCTCATTGTAAATTTTTTGAATCCACTTAACACTTGTTCTGAACACACAGTCAGTGTGAAATCTCATAGTTCATTATTTGAATCCACTTGACACTTGTTCTGAACACACAGTCAGTGTGTGATCTCATAGTGCATTATTTGAATCCATTTAACAATTATTCTGTACACACAGTCAGTGTGAGATCTCATAGTACATTATTTGAATCCACTTGACACTTGTTCTGAACACACAGTCAGTGTGAGATCTCATAGTACATTATTTGAATCCACTTGACACTTGTTCTGAACACACAGTCAGTCTGAGATCTCATAGTACATTATTTGAATCCATTTAACAATTATGCTGTACACACAGTCAGTGTGAAATCTCATAGTTCATTATTTGAATCCATTTAACAATTATTCTGTACACACAGTCAGTGTGAAATCTCATAGTGCATTATTTGAATCCACTTAACACTTGTTCTGAACACACAGTCAGTGTGTGATCTCATAGTGCATTATTTGAATCCATTTAACAATTATTCTGTACACACAGTCAGTGTGAAATCTCATAGTTCATTATTTGAATCCATTTAACAATTATTCTGTACACACAGTCAGTGAGATCTCATAGTACATTATTTTAATCCACTTGACACTTGTTCTGAACACACAGTCAGTATGTGATCTCATAGTACATTATTTGAATCCATTTAACAATTGTTCTGAACACACAGTCAGTGTGTGATCTCATAGTGCATTATTTGAATCCACTTAACAATTATTCTGTACACACAGTCAGTGTGTGATCTCATAGTGCATTATTTTAATCCACTTAACAATTATTCTGAACACACAGTCAGTGTGAGATCTCATAGTACATTATTTTAATCCACTTAACAATTATTCTGTACACACAGTCAGTGTGAGATCTCATAGTACATTATTTGAATCCATTTAACAATCCATTTAACAATTAACAATTATTTAACAATTATTTAACAATTTAACAATTTTTCTGTACACACAGTCAGTGTGTGATCTCATAGTGCATTATTTGAATCCACTTAACAATTATTCTGAACACACAGTCAGTGTGAGATCTCATAGTACATTATTTGAATCCATTTAACAATTATTCTGTACACACAGTCAGTGTGTGATCTCATAGTGCATTATTTGAATCCACTTAACAATTATTCTGTACACACAGTCAGTGTGTGATCTCATAGTGCATTATTTGAAACCACTTAACAATTATTCTGTACACACAGTCAGTGTGAGATCTCATAGTACATTATTTTAATCCACTTAACAATTATTCTGTACACACAGTCAGTGTGAGATCTCATAGTACATTATTTGAATCCACTTAACAATTATTCTGTACACACAGTCAGTGTGAGATCTCATAGTACATTATTTGAATCCACTTAACAATTATTCTGTACACACAGTCAGTGTGAGATCTCATAGTACATTATTTGAATCCACTTAACAATTATTCTGTACACACAGTCAGTGTGTGATCTCATAGTGCATTATTTGAATCCACTTAACACTTGTTCTGAACACACAGTCAGTGTGTGATCTCATAGTGCATTATTTGAATCCACTTAACACTTGTTCTGAACACACAGTCAGTGTGTGATCTCATAGTGCATTATTTGAATCCACTTAACAATTATTCTAAACACACAGTCAGTGTGTGATCTCATAGTGCATTATTTGAAACCACTTAACAATTATTCTGTACACACAGTCAGTGTGAGATCTCATAGTACATTATTTTAATCCACTTAACAATTATTCTGTACACACAGTCAGTGTGAGATCTCATAGTACATTATTTGAATCCACTTAACAATTATTCTGAACACACAGTCAGTGTGTGATCTCATAGTACATTATTTGAATCCACTTAACACTTGTTCTGAACACACAGTCAGTGTGTGATCTCATAGTGCATTATTTGAATCCACTTAACAATTATTCTGAACACACAGTCAGTGTGTGATCTCATAGTACATTATTTGAATCCACTTAACACTTGTTCTGAACACACAGTCAGTGTGTGATCTCATAGTGCATTATATGAATCCACTTAACAATTATTCTGAACACACAGTCAGTGTGAGATCTCATAGTGCATTATTTGAATCCACTTAACAATTATTCTGTACACACAGTCAGTGTGTGATCTCATAGTGCATTATTTGAATCCACTTAACAATTATTCTGAACACACAGTCAATGTGTGATCTCATAGTGCATTATTTGAATCCACTTAACAATTATTCTGAACACACAGTCAGTGTGTGATCTCATAGTGCATTATTTGAATCCACTTAACACTTGTTCTGAACACACAGTCAGTGTGTGATCTCATAGTGCATTATTTGAATCCACTTAACACTTGTTCTGAACACACAGTCAGTGTGTGATCTCATAGTGCATTATTTGAATCCACTTAACAATTATTCTAAACACACAGTCAGTGTGTGATCTCATAGTGCATTATTTGAAACCACTTAACAATTATTCTGTACACACAGTCAGTGTGAGATCTCATAGTACATTATTTTAATCCACTTAACAATTATTCTGAACACACAGTCAGTGTGTGATCTCATAGTACATTATTTGAATCCACTTAACACTTGTTCTGAACACACAGTCAGTGTGTGATCTCATAGTGCATTATTTGAATCCACTTAACACTTGTTCTGAACACACAGTCAGTGTGTGATCTCATAGTGCATTATTTGAATCCACTTAACAATTATTCTGTACACACAGTCAGTGTGTGATCTCATAGTGCATTATTTGAATCCACTTAACAATTATTCTGAACACACAGTCAATGTGTGATCTCATAGTGCATTATTTGAATCCACTTAACAATTATTCTGAACACACAGTCAGTGTGTGATCTCATAGTACATTATTTGAATCCACTTAACACTTGTTCTGAACACACAGTCAGTGTGTGATATCATAGTGCATTATTTGAATCCACTTAACACTTGTTCTGAACACACAGTCAGTGTGTGATCTCATAGTGCATTATTTGAATCCACTTAACAATTATTCTGAACACACAGTCAGTGTGTGATCTCATAGTACATTATTTGAATCCACTTAACAC
Source organism: Romanogobio albipinnatus (assembly GCA_023566225.1). Taxonomy (NCBI): domain Eukaryota; kingdom Metazoa; phylum Chordata; class Actinopteri; order Cypriniformes; family Gobionidae; genus Romanogobio; species Romanogobio albipinnatus. The sequence goes on from CM042245.1 coordinate 11,273,787, forward strand.
TTGTTCTGAACACACAGTCAGTGTGTGATATCATAGTGCATTATTTGAATCCACTTAACAATTATTCTGAACACACAGTCAGTGTGTGATCTCATAGTGCATTATTTGAATCCACTTAACAATTATTCTGAACACACAGTCAGTGTGTGATCTCATAGTACATTATTTGAATCCACTTAACACTTGTTCTGAACACACAGTCAGTGTGTGATATCATAGTGCATTATTTGAATCCACTTGACACTTGTTCTGAACACACAGTCAGTGTGTGATATCATAGTGCATTATTTGAATCCACTTAACACTTGTTCTGAACACACAGTCAGTGTGTGATCTCATAGTGCATTATTTGAATCCACTTAACAATTATTCTGAACACACAGTCAGTGTGAGATCTCATAGTACATTATTTGAATCCATTTAACAATTATTCTGTACACACAGTCAGTGTGTGATCTCATAGTGCATTATTTGAATCCACTTAACAATTATTCTGTACACACAGTCAGTGTGTGATCTCATAGTGCATTATTTGAAACCACTTAACAATTATTCTGTACACACAGTCAGTGTGAGATCTCATAGTACATTATTTTAATCCACTTAACAATTATTCTGTACACACAGTCAGTGTGAGATCTCATAGTACATTATTTGAATCCACTTAACAATTATTCTGTACACACAGTCAGTGTGAGATCTCATAGTACATTATTTGAATCCACTTAACAATTATTCTGTACACACAGTCAGTGTGAGATCTCATAGTACATTATTTTAATCCACTTAACAATTATTCTGTACACACAGTCAGTGTGTGATCTCATAGTGCATTATTTGAATCCACTTAACACTTGTTCTGAACACACAGTCAGTGTGTGATCTCATAGTGCATTATTTGAATCCACTTAACAATTATTCTAAACACACAGTCAGTGTGTGATCTCATAGTGCATTATTTGAAACCACTTAACAATTATTCTGTACACACAGTCAGTGTGAGATCTCATAGTACATTATTTTAATCCACTTAACAATTATTCTGTACACACAGTCAGTGTGAGATCTCATAGTACATTATTTGAATCCACTTAACAATTATTCTGAACACACAGTCAGTGTGTGATCTCATAGTACATTATTTGAATCCACTTAACACTTGTTCTGAACACACAGTCAGTGTGTGATCTCATAGTGCATTATTTGAATCCACTTAACAATTATTCTGAACACACAGTCAGTGTGTGATCTCATAGTACATTATTTGAATCCACTTAACACTTGTTCTGAACACACAGTCAGTGTGTGATCTCATAGTGCATTATTTGAATCCACTTAACAATTATTCTGTACACACAGTCAGTGTGTGATCTCATAGTGCATTATTTGAATCCACTTAACAATTATTCTGAACACACAGTCAATGTGTGATCTCATAGTGCATTATTTGAATCCACTTAACAATTATTCTGAACACACAGTCAGTGTGTGATCTCATAGTGCATTATTTGAATCCACTTAACACTTGTTCTGAACACACAGTCAGTGTGTGATCTCATAGTGCATTATTTGAATCCACTTAACACTTGTTCTGAACACACAGTCAGTGTGTGATCTCATAGTGCATTATTTGAATCCACTTAACAATTATTCTAAACACACAGTCAGTGTGTGATCTCATAGTGCATTATTTGAAACCACTTAACAATTATTCTGTACACACAGTCAGTGTGAGATCTCATAGTACATTATTTTAATCCACTTAACAATTATTCTGAACACACAGTCAGTGTGTGATCTCATAGTACATTATTTGAATCCACTTAACACTTGTTCTGAACACACAGTCAGTGTGTGATCTCATAGTGCATTATTTGAATCCACTTAACACTTGTTCTGAACACACAGTCAGTGTGTGATCTCATAGTGCATTATTTGAATCCACTTAACAATTATTCTGTACACACAGTCAGTGTGTGATCTCATAGTGCATTATTTGAATCCACTTAACAATTATTCTGAACACACAGTCAATGTGTGATCTCATAGTGCATTATTTGAATCCACTTAACAATTATTCTGAACACACAGTCAGTGTGTGATCTCATAGTACATTATTTGAATCCACTTAACACTTGTTCTGAACACACAGTCAGTGTGTGATATCATAGTGCATTATTTGAATCCACTTAACACTTGTTCTGAACACACAGTCAGTGTGTGATCTCATAGTGCATTATTTGAATCCACTTAACAATTATTCTGAACACACAGTCAGTGTGTGATCTCATAGTACATTATTTGAATCCACTTAACACTTGTTCTGAACACACAGTCAGTGTGTGATATCATAGTGCATTATTTGAATCCACTTAACAATTATTCTGAACACACAGTCAGTGTGTGATCTCATAGTGCATTATTTGAATCCACTTAACAATTATTCTGAACACACAGTCAGTGTGTGATCTCATAGTACATTATTTGAATCCACTTAACACTTGTTCTGAACACACAGTCAGTGTGTGATATCATAGTGCATTATTTGAATCCACTTGACACTTGTTCTGAACACACAGTCAGTGTGTGATATCATAGTGCATTATTTGAATCCACTTAAAACTTGTTCTGAACACACAGTCAGTGTGTGATCTCATAGTGCATTATTTGAATCCACTTAACACTTGTTCTGAACACACAGTCAGTGTGTGATCTCATAGTGCATTATTTGAATCCACTTAACAATTATTCTGTACACACAGTCAGTGTGAGATCTCATAGTACATTATTTTAATCCACTTAACAATTATTCTGTACACACAGTCAGTGTGAGATCTCATAGTACATTATTTGAATCCATTTAACAATTGTTCTGAACACACAGTCAGTGAGATCTCATAGTACATTATTTGAATCCATTTAACACTTGTTCTGAACACACAGTCAGTGTGTGATCTCATAGTGCATTATTTGAATCCACTTAACAATTATTCTGTACACACAGTCAGTGTGAGATCTCATAGTACATTATTTGAATCCATTTAACAATTGTTCTGAACACACAGTCAGTGTGTGTGATCTCATAGTGCATTATTTGAATCCACTTAACAATTATTCTGTACACACAGTCAGTGTGAGATCTCATAGTACATTATTTGAATCCACTTAACACTTGTTCTGAACACACAGTCAGTGTGAGATCTCATAGTACATTATTTGAATCCACTTAACAATTATTCTGTACACACAGTCAGTGTGAGATCTCATAGTACATTATTTTAATCCACTTAACAATTATTCTGTACACACAGTCAGTGTGAGATCTCATAGTGCATTATTTGAATCCACTTAACAATTATTCTGAACACACAGTCAGTGTGTGATCTCATAGTGCATTATTTGAATCCACTTAACAATTATTCTGAACACACAGTCAGTGTGTGATCTCATAGTACATTATTTTAATCCACTTAACAATTATTCTGTACACACAGTCAGTGTGAGATCTCATAGTGCATTATTTGAATCCACTTAACAATTATTCTGAACACACAGTCAGTGTGTGATCTCATAGTGCATTATTTGAATCCACTTAACAATTGTTCTGAACACACAGTCAGTGTGAGATCTCATAGTACATTATTTGAATCCACTTAACAATTATTCTGTACACACAGTCAGTGTGAGATCTCATAGTACATTATTTTAATCCACTTAACAATTATTCTGTACACACAGTCAGTGTGAGATCTCATAGTGCATTATTTGAATCCACTTAACAATTATTCTGAACACACAGTCAGTGTGTGATCTCATAGTGCATTATTTGAATCCACTTAACAATTATTCTGAACACACAGTCAGTGTGTGATCTCATAGTACATTATTTGAATCCACTTAACACTTGTTCTGAACACAAAGTCAGTGTGTGATCTCATAGTGCATTATTTGAATCCACTTAACAATTATTCTGTACACACAGTCAGTGTGAGATCTCATAGTGCATTATTTTAATCCACTTAACAATTATTCTGAACACACAGTCAGTGAGATCTCATAGTGCATTATTTTAATCCACTTAACAATTATTCTGTACACACAGTCAGTGTGAGATCTCATAGTGCATTATTTTAATCCACTTAACAATTATTCTGTACACACAGTCAGTGTGAGATCTCATAGTGCATTATTTTAATCCACTTAACAATTATTCTGAACACACAGTCAGTGAGATCTCATAGTGCATTATTTTAATCCACTTAACAATTATTCTGAACACACAGTCAGTGTGAGATCTCATAGTGCATTATTTTAATCCACTTAACAATTATTCTGTACACACAGTCAGTGTGAGATCTCATAGTGCATTATTTTAATCCACTTAACAATTATTCTGAACACACAGTCAGTGAGATCTCATAGTGTATTATTTGAATCCACTTGACACTTGTTCTGAACACACAGTCAGTGTGTGATATCATAGTGCATTATTTGAATCCACTTGACACTTGTTCTGAACACACAGTCAGTGTGTGATATCATAGTGCATTATTTGAATCCACTTAACACTTGTTCTGAACACACAGTCAGTGTGTGATCTCATAGTGCATTATTTGAATCCACTTAACACTTGTTCTGAACACACAGTCAGTGTGTGATCTCATAGTGCATTATTTGAATCCACTTAACAATTATTCTGTACACACAGTCAGTGTGAGATCTCATAGTACATTATTTTAATCCACTTAACAATTATTCTGTACACACAGTCAGTGTGAGATCTCATAGTACATTATTTGAATCCATTTAACAATTGTTCTGAACACACAGTCAGTGAGATCTCATAGTACATTATTTGAATCCATTTAACACTTGTTCTGAACACACAGTCAGTGTGTGATCTCATAGTGCATTATTTTAATCCACTTAACAATTATTCTGTACACACAGTCAGTGTGCGATCTCATAGTACATTATTTGAATCCATTTAACAATTGTTCTGAACACACAGTCAGTGTGTGATCTCATAGTGCATTATTTTAATCCACTTAACAATTATTCTGTACACACAGTCAGTGTGAGATCTCATAGTACATTATTTTAATCCACTTAACAATTATTCTGTACACACAGTCAGTGTGAGATCTCATAGTACATTATTTGAATCCATTTAACAATTGTTCTGAACACACAGTCAGTGAGATCTCATAGTACATTATTTGAATCCATTTAACACTTGTTCTGAACACACAGTCAGTGTGTGATCTCATAGTGCATTATTTTAATCCACTTAACAATTATTCTGTACACACAGTCAGTGTGCGATCTCATAGTACATTATTTGAATCCATTTAACAATTGTTCTGAACACACAGTCAGTGTGTGATCTCATAGTGCATTATTTTAATCCACTTAACAATTATTCTGTACACACAGTCAGTGTGCGATCTCATAGTACATTATTTGAATCCATTTAACACTTGTTCTGAACACACAGTCAGTGTGTGATCTCATAGTGCATTATTTGAATCCACTTAACACTTGTTCTGAACACACAGTCAGTGTGAGATCTCATAGTACATTATTTGAATCCACTTAACAATTATTCTGAACACACAGTCAGTGTGTGATCTCATAGTGCATTATTTGAATCCACTTAACAATTATTCTGAACACACAGTCAGTGTGAGATCTCATAGTGCATTATTTGAATCCACTTAACACTTGTTCTGAACACACAGTCAGTGTGAGATCTCATAGTACATTATTTGAATCCACTTAACAATTATTCTGAACACACAGTCAGTGTGTGATCTCATAGTGCATTATTTGAATCCACTTAACAATTATTCTGAACACACAGTCAGTGTGTGATCTCATAGTGCATTATTTGAATCCACTTAACAATTATTCTGAACACACAGTCAGTATGTGATCTCATAGTGCATTATTTGAATCCACTTAACAATTATTCTGAACACACAGTCAGTGTGTGATCTCATAATGCATTATTTGAATCCATTTAACAATTATTCTGTACACACAGTCAGTGTGAAATCTCATAGTTCATTATTTGAATCCACTTGACACTTGTTCTGAACACACAGTCAGTGTGAGATCTCATTGTACATTTTTTGAATCCACTTAACACTTGTTCTGAACACACAGTCAGTGTGAAATCTCATAGTTCATTATTTGAATCCACTTGACACTTGTTCTGAACACACAGTCAGTGTGTGATCTCATAGTGCATTATTTGAATCCATTTAACAATTATTCTGTACACACAGTCAGTGTGAGATCTCATAGTACATTATTTGAATCCACTTGACACTTGTTCTGAACACACAGTCAGTGTGAGATCTCATAGTACATTATTTGAATCCACTTGACACTTGTTCTGAACACACAGTCAGTCTGAGATCTCATAGTACATTATTTGAATCCACTTAACACTTGTTCTGAACACACAGTCAGTGTGTGATCTCATAGTGCATTATTTGAATCCACTTAACAATTATTCTGTACACACAGTCAGTGTGTGATCTCATAGTGCATTATTTGAATCCACTTAACAATTATTCTGAACACACAGTCAATGTGTGATCTCATAGTGCATTATTTGAATCCACTTAACAATTATTCTGAACACACAGTCAGTGTGTGATCTCATAGTACATTATTTGAATCCACTTAACACTTGTTCTGAACACACAGTCAGTGTGTGATATCATAGTGCATTATTTGAATCCACTTAACACTTGTTCTGAACACACAGTCAGTGTGTGATCTCATAGTGCATTATTTGAATCCACTTAACAATTATTCTGAACACACAGTCAGTGTGTGATCTCATAGTACATTATTTGAATCCACTTAACACTTGTTCTGAACACACAGTCAGTGTGTGATATCATAGTGCATTATTTGAATCCACTTAACAATTATTCTGAACACACAGTCAGTGTGTGATCTCATAGTGCATTATTTGAATCCACTTAACAATTATTCTGAACACACAGTCAGTGTGTGATCTCATAGTACATTATTTGAATCCACTTAACACTTGTTCTGAACACACAGTCAGTGTGTGATATCATAGTGCATTATTTGAATCCACTTGACACTTGTTCTGAACACACAGTCAGTGTGTGATATCATAGTGCATTATTTGAATCCACTTAACACTTGTTCTGAACACACAGTCAGTGTGTGATCTCATAGTGCATTATTTGAATCCACTTAACACTTGTTCTGAACACACAGTCAGTGTGTGATCTCATAGTGCATTATTTGAATCCACTTAACAATTATTCTGTACACACAGTCAGTGTGAGATCTCATAGTACATTATTTTAATCCACTTAACAATTATTCTGTACACACAGTCAGTGTGAGATCTCATAGTACATTATTTGAATCCATTTAACAATTGTTCTGAACACACAGTCAGTGAGATCTCATAGTACATTATTTGAATCCATTTAACACTTGTTCTGAACACACAGTCAGTGTGTGATCTCATAGTGCATTATTTGAATCCACTTAACAATTATTCTGTACACACAGTCAGTGTGAGATCTCATAGTACATTATTTGAATCCATTTAACAATTGTTCTGAACACACAGTCAGTGTGTGTGATCTCATAGTGCATTATTTGAATCCACTTAACAATTATTCTGTACACACAGTCAGTGTGAGATCTCATAGTACATTATTTGAATCCACTTAACACTTGTTCTGAACACACAGTCAGTGAGATCTCATAGTACATTATTTGAATCCACTTAACAATTATTCTGTACACACAGTCAGTGTGAGATCTCATAGTACATTATTTTAATCCACTTAACAATTATTCTGTACACACAGTCAGTGTGAGATCTCATAGTGCATTATTTGAATCCACTTAACAATTATTCTGAACACACAGTCAGTGTGTGATCTCATAGTGCATTATTTGAATCCACTTAACAATTATTCTGAACACACAGTCAGTGTGTGATCTCATAGTACATTATTTTAATCCACTTAACAATTATTCTGTACACACAGTCAGTGTGAGATCTCATAGTGCATTATTTGAATCCACTTAACAATTATTCTGAACACACAGTCAGTGTGTGATCTCATAGTGCATTATTTGAATCCACTTAACAATTGTTCTGAACACACAGTCAGTGTGAGATCTCATAGTACATTATTTGAATCCACTTAACAATTATTCTGTACACACAGTCAGTGTGAGATCTCATAGTACATTATTTTAATCCACTTAACAATTATTCTGTACACACAGTCAGTGTGAGATCTCATAGTGCATTATTTGAATCCACTTAACAATTATTCTGAACACACAGTCAGTGTGTGATCTCATAGTGCATTATTTGAATCCACTTAACAATTATTCTGAACACACAGTCAGTGTGTGATCTCATAGTACATTATTTGAATCCACTTAACACTTGTTCTGAACACAAAGTCAGTGTGTGATCTCATAGTGCATTATTTGAATCCACTTAACAATTATTCTGTACACACAGTCAGTGTGAGATCTCATAGTGCATTATTTTAATCCACTTAACAATTATTCTGAACACACAGTCAGTGAGATCTCATAGTGCATTATTTTAATCCACTTAACAATTATTCTGTACACACAGTCAGTGTGAGATCTCATAGTGCATTATTTTAATCCACTTAACAATTATTCTGTACACACAGTCAGTGTGAGATCTCATAGTGCATTATTTTAATCCACTTAACAATTATTCTGAACACACAGTCAGTGAGATCTCATAGTGCATTATTTTAATCCACTTAACAATTATTCTGAACACACAGTCAGTGTGAGATCTCATAGTGCATTATTTTAATCCACTTAACAATTATTCTGTACACACAGTCAGTGTGAGATCTCATAGTGCATTATTTTAATCCACTTAACAATTATTCTGAACACACAGTCAGTGAGATCTCATAGTGTATTATTTGAATCCACTTGACACTTGTTCTGAACACACAGTCAGTGTGTGATATCATAGTGCATTATTTGAATCCACTTGACACTTGTTCTGAACACACAGTCAGTGTGTGATATCATAGTGCATTATTTGAATCCACTTAACACTTGTTCTGAACACACAGTCAGTGTGTGATCTCATAGTGCATTATTTGAATCCACTTAACACTTGTTCTGAACACACAGTCAGTGTGTGATCTCATAGTGCATTATTTGAATCCACTTAACACTTGTTCTGAACACACAGTCAGTGTGTGATCTCATAGTGCATTATTTGAATCCACTTAACAATTATTCTGTACACACAGTCAGTGTGAGATCTCATAGTACATTATTTTAATCCACTTAACAATTATTCTGTACACACAGTCAGTGTGAGATCTCATAGTACATTATTTGAATCCATTTAACAATTGTTCTGAACACACAGTCAGTGAGATCTCATAGTACATTATTTGAATCCATTTAACACTTGTTCTGAACACACAGTCAGTGTGTGATCTCATAGTGCATTATTTTAATCCACTTAACAATTATTCTGTACACACAGTCAGTGTGTGATCTCATAGTACATTATTTGAATCCATTTAACAATTGTTCTGAACACACAGTCAGTGTGTGATCTCATAGTGCATTATTTTAATCCACTTAACAATTATTCTGTACACACAGTCAGTGTGCGATCTCATAGTACATTATTTGAATCCATTTAACACTTGTTCTGAACACACAGTCAGTGTGTGATCTCATAGTGCATTATTTGAATCCACTTAACACTTGTTCTGAACACACAGTCAGTGTGAGATCTCATAGTACATTATTTGAATCCACTTAACAATTATTCTGAACACACAGTCAGTGTGTGATCTCATAGTGCATTATTTGAATCCACTTAACAATTATTCTGAACACACAGTCAGTGTGAGATCTCATAGTGCATTATTTGAATCCACTTAACACTTGTTCTGAACACACAGTCAGTGTGAGATCTCATAGTACATTATTTGAATCCACTTAACAATTATTCTGAACACACAGTCAGTGTGTGATCTCATAGTGCATTATTTGAATCCACTTAACAATTATTCTGAACACACAGTCAGTGTGTGATCTCATAGTGCATTATTTGAATCCACTTAACAATTATTCTGAACACACAGTCAGTATGTGATCTCATAGTGCATTATTTGAATCCACTTAACAATTATTCTGAACACACAGTCAGTGTGTGATCTCATAATGCATTATTTGAATCCATTTAACAATTATTCTGTACACACAGTCAGTGTGAAATCTCATAGTTCATTATTTGAATCCACTTGACACTTGTTCTGAACACACAGTCAGTGTGAGATCTCATTGTACATTTTTTGAATCCACTTAACACTTGTTCTGAACACACAGTCAGTGTGAAATCTCATAGTTCATTATTTGAATCCACTTGACACTTGTTCTGAACACACAGTCAGTATGTGATCTCATAGTGCATTATTTGAATCCACTTAACAATTATTCTGAACACACAGTCAGTGTGTGATCTCATAATGCATTATTTGAATCCATTTAACAATTATTCTGTTCACACAGTCAGTGTGAGATCTCATAGTACATTATTTGAATCCACTTGACACTTGTTCTGAACACACAGTCAGTGTGAGATCTCATAGTACATTATTTGAATCCACTTGACACTTGTTCTGAACACACAGTCAGTCTGAGATCTCATAGTACATTATTTGAATCCATTTAACAATTATGCTGTACACACAGTCAGTGTGAAATCTCATAGTTCATTATTTGAATCCATTTAACAATTATTCTGTACACACAGTCAGTGTGAAATCTCATAGTGCATTATTTGAATCCACTTAACACTTGTTCTGAACACACAGTCAGTCTGAGATCTCATAGTACATTATTTGAATCCATTTAACACTTGTTCTGAACACACAGTCAGTGTGTGATCTCATAGTGCATTATTTGAATCCACTTAACAATTATTCTGTACACACAGTCAGTGTGAGATCTCATAGTACATTATTTGAATCCATTTAACAATTGTTCTGAACACACAGTCAGTGTGTGTGATCTCATAGTGCATTATTTGAATCCACTTAACAATTATTCTGTACACACAGTCAGTGTGAGATCTCATAGTACATTATTTGAATCCACTTAACACTTGTTCTGAACACACAGTCAGTGTGAGATCTCATAGTACATTATTTGAATCCACTTAACAATTATTCTGTACACACAGTCAGTGTGAGATCTCATAGTACATTATTTTAATCCACTTAACAATTATTCTGTACACACAGTCAGTGTGAGATCTCATAGTGCATTATTTGAATCCACTTAACAATTATTCTGAACACACAGTCAGTGTGTGATCTCATAGTGCATTATTTGAATCCACTTAACAATTATTCTGAACACACAGTCAGTGTGTGATCTCATAGTACATTATTTTAATCCACTTAACAATTATTCTGTACACACAGTCAGTGTGAGATCTCATAGTGCATTATTTGAATCCACTTAACAATTATTCTGAACACACAGTCAGTGTGTGATCTCATAGTGCATTATTTGAATCCACTTAACAATTGTTCTGAACACACAGTCAGTGTGAGATCTCATAGTACATTATTTGAATCCACTTAACAATTATTCTGTACACACAGTCAGTGTGAGATCTCATAGTACATTATTTTAATCCACTTAACAATTATTCTGTACACACAGTCAGTGTGAGATCTCATAGTGCATTATTTGAATCCACTTAACAATTATTCTGAACACACAGTCAGTGTGTGATCTCATAGTGCATTATTTGAATCCACTTAACAATTATTCTGAACACACAGTCAGTGTGTGATCTCATAGTACATTATTTGAATCCACTTAACACTTGTTCTGAACACAAAGTCAGTGTGTGATCTCATAGTGCATTATTTGAATCCACTTAACAATTATTCTGTACACACAGTCAGTGTGAGATCTCATAGTGCATTATTTTAATCCACTTAACAATTATTCTGAACACACAGTCAGTGAGATCTCATAGTGCATTATTTTAATCCACTTAACAATTATTCTGTACACACAGTCAGTGTGAGATCTCATAGTGCATTATTTTAATCCACTTAACAATTATTCTGTACACACAGTCAGTGTGAGATCTCATAGTGCATTATTTTAATCCACTTAACAATTATTCTGAACACACAGTCAGTGAGATCTCATAGTGCATTATTTTAATCCACTTAACAATTATTCTGAACACACAGTCAGTGTGAGATCTCATAGTGCATTATTTTAATCCACTTAACAATTATTCTGAACACACAGTCAGTGAGATCTCATAGTGTATTATTTGAATCCACTTGACACTTGTTCTGAACACACAGTCAGTGTGTGATATCATAGTGCATTATTTGAATCCACTTGACACTTGTTCTGAACACACAGTCAGTGTGTGATATCATAGTGCATTATTTGAATCCACTTAACACTTGTTCTGAACACACAGTCAGTGTGTGATCTCATAGTGCATTATTTGAATCCACTTAACAATTATTCTGTACACACAGTCAGTGTGAGATCTCATAGTACATTATTTTAATCCACTTAACAATTATTCTGTACACACAGTCAGTGTGAGATCTCATAGTACATTATTTGAATCCATTTAACAATTGTTCTGAACACACAGTCAGTGAGATCTCATAGTACATTATTTGAATCCATTTAACACTTGTTCTGAACACACAGTCAGTGTGTGATCTCATAGTGCATTATTTTAATCCACTTAACAATTATTCTGTACACACAGTCAGTGTGCGATCTCATAGTACATTATTTGAATCCATTTAACAATTGTTCTGAACACACAGTCAGTGTGTGATCTCATAGTGCATTATTTTAATCCACTTAACAATTATTCTGTACACACAGTCAGTGTGCGATCTCATAGTACATTATTTGAATCCATTTAACACTTGTTCTGAACACACAGTCAGTGTGTGATCTCATAGTGCATTATTTGAATCCACTTAACACTTGTTCTGAACACACAGTCAGTGTGAGATCTCATAGTACATTATTTGAATCCACTTAACAATTATTCTGAACACACAGTCAGTGTGTGATCTCATAGTGCATTATTTGAATCCACTTAACAATTATTCTGAACACACAGTCAGTGTGAGATCTCATAGTGCATTATTTGAATCCACTTAACACTTGTTCTGAACACACAGTCAGTGTGAGATCTCATAGTACATTATTTGAATCCACTTAACAATTATTCTGAACACACAGTCAGTGTGTGATCTCATAGTGCATTATTTGAATCCACTTAACAATTATTCTGAACACACAGTCAGTGTGTGATCTCATAGTGCATTATTTGAATCCACTTAACAATTATTCTGAACACACAGTCAGTATGTGATCTCATAGTGCATTATTTGAATCCACTTAACAATTATTCTGAACACACAGTCAGTGTGTGATCTCATAATGCATTATTTGAATCCATTTAACAATTATTCTGTACACACAGTCAGTGTGAAATCTCATAGTTCATTATTTGAATCCACTTGACACTTGTTCTGAACACACAGTCAGTGTGAGATCTCATTGTACATTTTTTGAATCCACTTAACACTTGTTCTGAACACACAGTCAGTGTGAAATCTCATAGTTCATTATTTGAATCCACTTGACACTTGTTCTGAACACACAGTCAGTGTGTGATCTCATAGTGCATTATTTGAATCCATTTAACAATTATTCTGTACACACAGTCAGTGTGAGATCTCATAGTACATTATTTGAATCCACTTGACACTTGTTCTGAACACACAGTCAGTGTGAGATCTCATAGTACATTATTTGAATCCACTTGACACTTGTTCTGAACACACAGTCAGTCTGAGATCTCATAGTACATTATTTGAATCCACTTAACACTTGTTCTGAACACACAGTCAGTGTGTGATCTCATAGTGCATTATTTGAATCCACTTAACAATTATTCTGTACACACAGTCAGTGTGTGATCTCATAGTGCATTATTTGAATCCACTTAACAATTATTCTGAACACACAGTCAATGTGTGATCTCATAGTGCATTATTTGAATCCACTTAACAATTATTCTGAACACACAGTCAGTGTGTGATCTCATAGTACATTATTTGAATCCACTTAACACTTGTTCTGAACACACAGTCAGTGTGTGATATCATAGTGCATTATTTGAATCCACTTAACACTTGTTCTGAACACACAGTCAGTGTGTGATCTCATAGTGCATTATTTGAATCCACTTAACAATTATTCTGAACACACAGTCAGTGTGTGATCTCATAGTACATTATTTGAATCCACTTAACACTTGTTCTGAACACACAGTCAGTGTGTGATATCATAGTGCATTATTTGAATCCACTTAACAATTATTCTGAACACACAGTCAGTGTGTGATCTCATAGTGCATTATTTGAATCCACTTAACAATTATTCTGAACACACAGTCAGTGTGTGATCTCATAGTACATTATTTGAATCCACTTAACACTTGTTCTGAACACACAGTCAGTGTGTGATATCATAGTGCATTATTTGAATCCACTTGACACTTGTTCTGAACACACAGTCAGTGTGTGATATCATAGTGCATTATTTGAATCCACTTAACACTTGTTCTGAACACACAGTCAGTGTGTGATCTCATAGTGCATTATTTGAATCCACTTAACACTTGTTCTGAACACACAGTCAGTGTGTGATCTCATAGTGCATTATTTGAATCCACTTAACAATTATTCTGTACACACAGTCAGTGTGAGATCTCATAGTACATTATTTTAATCCACTTAACAATTATTCTGTACACACAGTCAGTGTGAGATCTCATAGTACATTATTTGAATCCATTTAACAATTGTTCTGAACACACAGTCAGTGAGATCTCATAGTACATTATTTGAATCCATTTAACACTTGTTCTGAACACACAGTCAGTGTGTGATCTCATAGTGCATTATTTGAATCCACTTAACAATTATTCTGTACACACAGTCAGTGTGAGATCTCATAGTACATTATTTGAATCCATTTAACAATTGTTCTGAACACACAGTCAGTGTGTGTGATCTCATAGTGCATTATTTGAATCCACTTAACAATTATTCTGTACACACAGTCAGTGTGAGATCTCATAGTACATTATTTGAATCCACTTAACACTTGTTCTGAACACACAGTCAGTGAGATCTCATAGTACATTATTTGAATCCACTTAACAATTATTCTGTACACACAGTCAGTGTGAGATCTCATAGTACATTATTTTAATCCACTTAACAATTATTCTGTACACACAGTCAGTGTGAGATCTCATAGTGCATTATTTGAATCCACTTAACAATTATTCTGAACACACAGTCAGTGTGTGATCTCATAGTGCATTATTTGAATCCACTTAACAATTATTCTGAACACACAGTCAGTGTGTGATCTCATAGTACATTATTTTAATCCACTTAACAATTATTCTGTACACACAGTCAGTGTGAGATCTCATAGTGCATTATTTGAATCCACTTAACAATTATTCTGAACACACAGTCAGTGTGTGATCTCATAGTGCATTATTTGAATCCACTTAACAATTGTTCTGAACACACAGTCAGTGTGAGATCTCATAGTACATTATTTGAATCCACTTAACAATTATTCTGTACACACAGTCAGTGTGAGATCTCATAGTACATTATTTTAATCCACTTAACAATTATTCTGTACACACAGTCAGTGTGAGATCTCATAGTGCATTATTTGAATCCACTTAACAATTATTCTGAACACACAGTCAGTGTGTGATCTCATAGTGCATTATTTGAATCCACTTAACAATTATTCTGAACACACAGTCAGTGTGTGATCTCATAGTACATTATTTGAATCCACTTAACACTTGTTCTGAACACAAAGTCAGTGTGTGATCTCATAGTGCATTATTTGAATCCACTTAACAATTATTCTGTACACACAGTCAGTGTGAGATCTCATAGTGCATTATTTTAATCCACTTAACAATTATTCTGAACACACAGTCAGTGAGATCTCATAGTGCATTATTTTAATCCACTTAACAATTATTCTGTACACACAGTCAGTGTGAGATCTCATAGTGCATTATTTTAATCCACTTAACAATTATTCTGTACACACAGTCAGTGTGAGATCTCATAGTGCATTATTTTAATCCACTTAACAATTATTCTGAACACACAGTCAGTGAGATCTCATAGTGCATTATTTTAATCCACTTAACAATTATTCTGAACACACAGTCAGTGTGAGATCTCATAGTGCATTATTTTAATCCACTTAACAATTATTCTGTACACACAGTCAGTGTGAGATCTCATAGTGCATTATTTTAATCCACTTAACAATTATTCTGAACACACAGTCAGTGAGATCTCATAGTGTATTATTTGAATCCACTTGACACTTGTTCTGAACACACAGTCAGTGTGTGATATCATAGTGCATTATTTGAATCCACTTGACACTTGTTCTGAACACACAGTCAGTGTGTGATATCATAGTGCATTATTTGAATCCACTTAACACTTGTTCTGAACACACAGTCAGTGTGTGATCTCATAGTGCATTATTTGAATCCACTTAACACTTGTTCTGAACACACAGTCAGTGTGTGATCTCATAGTGCATTATTTGAATCCACTTAACACTTGTTCTGAACACACAGTCAGTGTGTGATCTCATAGTGCATTATTTGAATCCACTTAACAATTATTCTGTACACACAGTCAGTGTGAGATCTCATAGTACATTATTTTAATCCACTTAACAATTATTCTGTACACACAGTCAGTGTGAGATCTCATAGTACATTATTTGAATCCATTTAACAATTGTTCTGAACACACAGTCAGTGAGATCTCATAGTACATTATTTGAATCCATTTAACACTTGTTCTGAACACACAGTCAGTGTGTGATCTCATAGTGCATTATTTTAATCCACTTAACAATTATTCTGTACACACAGTCAGTGTGCGATCTCATAGTACATTATTTGAATCCATTTAACAATTGTTCTGAACACACAGTCAGTGTGTGATCTCATAGTGCA
The DNA here is from genome assembly GCA_023566225.1 of Romanogobio albipinnatus. Lineage (NCBI taxonomy): Eukaryota > Metazoa > Chordata > Actinopteri > Cypriniformes > Gobionidae > Romanogobio > Romanogobio albipinnatus. The sequence goes on from CM042245.1 coordinate 11,290,993, forward strand.
TTATTTTAATCCACTTAACAATTATTCTGAACACACAGTCAGTGTGTGATCTCATAGTACATTATTTGAATCCATTTAACACTTGTTCTGAACACACAGTCAGTGTGTGATCTCATAGTGCATTATTTGAATCCACTTAACACTTGTTCTGAACACACAGTCAGTGTGAGATCTCATAGTACATTATTTGAATCCACTTAACAATTATTCTGAACACACAGTCAGTGTGTGATCTCATAGTGCATTATTTGAATCCACTTAACAATTATTCTGAACACACAGTCAGTGTGAGATCTCATAGTGCATTATTTGAATCCACTTAACACTTGTTCTGAACACACAGTCAGTGTGAGATCTCATAGTACATTATTTGAATCCACTTAACAATTATTCTGAACACACAGTCAGTGTGTGATCTCATAGTGCATTATTTGAATCCACTTAACAATTATTCTGAACACACAGTCAGTGTGTGATCTCATAGTGCATTATTTGAATCCACTTAACAATTATTCTGAACACACAGTCAGTATGTGATCTCATAGTGCATTATTTGAATCCACTTAACAATTATTCTGAACACACAGTCAGTGTGTGATCTCATAATGCATTATTTGAATCCATTTAACAATTATTCTGTACACACAGTCAGTGTGAAATCTCATAGTTCATTATTTGAATCCACTTGACACTTGTTCTGAACACACAGTCAGTGTGAGATCTCATTGTACATTTTTTGAATCCACTTAACACTTGTTCTGAACACACAGTCAGTGTGAAATCTCATAGTTCATTATTTGAATCCACTTGACACTTGTTCTGAACACACAGTCAGTATGTGATCTCATAGTGCATTATTTGAATCCACTTAACAATTATTCTGAACACACAGTCAGTGTGTGATCTCATAATGCATTATTTGAATCCATTTAACAATTATTCTGTTCACACAGTCAGTGTGAGATCTCATAGTACATTATTTGAATCCACTTGACACTTGTTCTGAACACACAGTCAGTGTGAGATCTCATAGTACATTATTTGAATCCACTTGACACTTGTTCTGAACACACAGTCAGTCTGAGATCTCATAGTACATTATTTGAATCCATTTAACAATTATGCTGTACACACAGTCAGTGTGAAATCTCATAGTTCATTATTTGAATCCATTTAACAATTATTCTGTACACACAGTCAGTGTGAAATCTCATAGTGCATTATTTGAATCCACTTAACACTTGTTCTGAACACACAGTCAGTGTGTGATCTCATAGTGCATTATTTGAATCCATTTAACAATTATTCTGTACACACAGTCAGTGTGAAATCTCATAGTTCATTATTTGAATCCATTTAACAATTATTCTGTACACACAGTCAGTGAGATCTCATAGTACATTATTTTAATCCACTTGACACTTGTTCTGAACACACAGTCAGTATGTGATCTCATAGTACATTATTTGAATCCATTTAACAATTGTTCTGAACACACAGTCAGTGTGTGATCTCATAGTGCATTATTTGAATCCACTTAACAATTATTCTGTACACACAGTCAGTGTGTGATCTCATAGTGCATTATTTGAATCCACTTAACAATTATTCTGAACACACAGTCAGTGTGAGATCTCATAGTACATTATTTTAATCCACTTAACAATTATTCTGTACACACAGTCAGTGTGAGATCTCATAGTACATTATTTGAATCCACTTAACACTTGTTCTGAACACACAGTCAGTGAGATCTCATAGTACATTATTTGAATCCACTTAACAATTATTCTGTACACACAGTCAGTGTGAGATCTCATAGTACATTATTTTAATCCACTTAACAATTATTCTGTACACACAGTCAGTGTGAGATCTCATAGTGCATTATTTGAATCCACTTAACAATTATTCTGAACACACAGTCAGTGTGTGATCTCATAGTGCATTATTTGAATCCACTTAACAATTATTCTGAACACACAGTCAGTGTGTGATCTCATAGTACATTATTTTAATCCACTTAACAATTATTCTGTACACACAGTCAGTGTGAGATCTCATAGTGCATTATTTGAATCCACTTAACAATTATTCTGAACACACAGTCAGTGTGTGATCTCATAGTGCATTATTTGAATCCACTTAACAATTGTTCTGAACACACAGTCAGTGTGAGATCTCATAGTACATTATTTGAATCCACTTAACAATTATTCTGTACACACAGTCAGTGTGAGATCTCATAGTACATTATTTTAATCCACTTAACAATTATTCTGTACACACAGTCAGTGTGAGATCTCATAGTGCATTATTTGAATCCACTTAACAATTATTCTGAACACACAGTCAGTGTGTGATCTCATAGTGCATTATTTGAATCCACTTAACAATTATTCTGAACACACAGTCAGTGTGTGATCTCATAGTACATTATTTGAATCCACTTAACACTTGTTCTGAACACAAAGTCAGTGTGTGATCTCATAGTGCATTATTTGAATCCACTTAACAATTATTCTGTACACACAGTCAGTGTGAGATCTCATAGTGCATTATTTTAATCCACTTAACAATTATTCTGAACACACAGTCAGTGAGATCTCATAGTGCATTATTTTAATCCACTTAACAATTATTCTGTACACACAGTCAGTGTGAGATCTCATAGTGCATTATTTTAATCCACTTAACAATTATTCTGTACACACAGTCAGTGTGAGATCTCATAGTGCATTATTTTAATCCACTTAACAATTATTCTGAACACACAGTCAGTGAGATCTCATAGTGCATTATTTTAATCCACTTAACAATTATTCTGAACACACAGTCAGTGTGAGATCTCATAGTGCATTATTTTAATCCACTTAACAATTATTCTGTACACACAGTCAGTGTGAGATCTCATAGTGCATTATTTTAATCCACTTAACAATTATTCTGAACACACAGTCAGTGAGATCTCATAGTGTATTATTTGAATCCACTTGACACTTGTTCTGAACACACAGTCAGTGTGTGATATCATAGTGCATTATTTGAATCCACTTGACACTTGTTCTGAACACACAGTCAGTGTGTGATATCATAGTGCATTATTTGAATCCACTTAACACTTGTTCTGAACACACAGTCAGTGTGTGATCTCATAGTGCATTATTTGAATCCACTTAACACTTGTTCTGAACACACAGTCAGTGTGTGATCTCATAGTGCATTATTTGAATCCACTTAACACTTGTTCTGAACACACAGTCAGTGTGTGATCTCATAGTGCATTATTTGAATCCACTTAACAATTATTCTGTACACACAGTCAGTGTGAGATCTCATAGTACATTATTTTAATCCACTTAACAATTATTCTGTACACACAGTCAGTGTGAGATCTCATAGTACATTATTTGAATCCATTTAACAATTGTTCTGAACACACAGTCAGTGAGATCTCATAGTACATTATTTGAATCCATTTAACACTTGTTCTGAACACACAGTCAGTGTGTGATCTCATAGTGCATTATTTTAATCCACTTAACAATTATTCTGTACACACAGTCAGTGTGCGATCTCATAGTACATTATTTGAATCCATTTAACAATTGTTCTGAACACACAGTCAGTGTGTGATCTCATAGTGCATTATTTTAATCCACTTAACAATTATTCTGAACACACAGTCAGTGTGTGATCTCATAGTACATTATTTGAATCCATTTAACACTTGTTCTGAACACACAGTCAGTGTGTGATCTCATAGTGCATTATTTGAATCCACTTAACACTTGTTCTGAACACACAGTCAGTGTGAGATCTCATAGTACATTATTTGAATCCACTTAACAATTATTCTGAACACACAGTCAGTGTGTGATCTCATAGTGCATTATTTGAATCCACTTAACAATTATTCTGAACACACAGTCAGTGTGAGATCTCATAGTGCATTATTTGAATCCACTTAACACTTGTTCTGAACACACAGTCAGTGTGAGATCTCATAGTACATTATTTGAATCCACTTAACAATTATTCTGAACACACAGTCAGTGTGTGATCTCATAGTGCATTATTTGAATCCACTTAACAATTATTCTGAACACACAGTCAGTGTGTGATCTCATAGTGCATTATTTGAATCCACTTAACAATTATTCTGAACACACAGTCAGTATGTGATCTCATAGTGCATTATTTGAATCCACTTAACAATTATTCTGAACACACAGTCAGTGTGTGATCTCATAATGCATTATTTGAATCCATTTAACAATTATTCTGTACACACAGTCAGTGTGAAATCTCATAGTTCATTATTTGAATCCACTTGACACTTGTTCTGAACACACAGTCAGTGTGAGATCTCATTGTACATTTTTTGAATCCACTTAACACTTGTTCTGAACACACAGTCAGTGTGAAATCTCATAGTTCATTATTTGAATCCACTTGACACTTGTTCTGAACACACAGTCAGTATGTGATCTCATAGTGCATTATTTGAATCCACTTAACAATTATTCTGAACACACAGTCAGTGTGTGATCTCATAATGCATTATTTGAATCCATTTAACAATTATTCTGTTCACACAGTCAGTGTGAGATCTCATAGTACATTATTTGAATCCACTTGACACTTGTTCTGAACACACAGTCAGTGTGAGATCTCATAGTACATTATTTGAATCCACTTGACACTTGTTCTGAACACACAGTCAGTCTGAGATCTCATAGTACATTATTTGAATCCATTTAACAATTATGCTGTACACACAGTCAGTGTGAAATCTCATAGTTCATTATTTGAATCCATTTAACAATTATTCTGTACACACAGTCAGTGTGAAATCTCATAGTGCATTATTTGAATCCACTTAACACTTGTTCTGAACACACAGTCAGTGTGTGATCTCATAGTGCATTATTTGAATCCATTTAACAATTATTCTGTACACACAGTCAGTGTGAAATCTCATAGTTCATTATTTGAATCCATTTAACAATTATTCTGTACACACAGTCAGTGAGATCTCATAGTACATTATTTTAATCCACTTGACACTTGTTCTGAACACACAGTCAGTATGTGATCTCATAGTACATTATTTGAATCCATTTAACAATTGTTCTGAACACACAGTCAGTGTGTGATCTCATAGTGCATTATTTGAATCCACTTAACAATTATTCTGTACACACAGTCAGTGTGTGATCTCATAGTGCATTATTTGAATCCACTTAACAATTATTCTGAACACACAGTCAGTGTGAGATCTCATAGTACATTATTTTAATCCACTTAACAATTATTCTGTACACACAGTCAGTGTGAGATCTCATAGTACATTATTTGAATCCATTTAACAATCCATTTAACAATTAACAATTATTTAACAATTATTTAACAATTTAACAATTTTTCTGTACACACAGTCAGTGTGTGATCTCATAGTGCATTATTTGAATCCACTTAACAATTATTCTGAACACACAGTCAGTGTGAGATCTCATAGTACATTATTTGAATCCATTTAACAATTATTCTGTACACACAGTCAGTGTGTGATCTCATAGTGCATTATTTGAATCCACTTAACAATTATTCTGTACACACAGTCAGTGTGTGATCTCATAGTGCATTATTTGAAACCACTTAACAATTATTCTGTACACACAGTCAGTGTGAGATCTCATAGTACATTATTTTAATCCACTTAACAATTATTCTGTACACACAGTCAGTGTGAGATCTCATAGTACATTATTTGAATCCACTTAACAATTATTCTGTACACACAGTCAGTGTGAGATCTCATAGTACATTATTTGAATCCACTTAACAATTATTCTGTACACACAGTCAGTGTGAGATCTCATAGTACATTATTTTAATCCACTTAACAATTATTCTGTACACACAGTCAGTGTGTGATCTCATAGTGCATTATTTGAATCCACTTAACACTTGTTCTGAACACACAGTCAGTGTGTGATCTCATAGTGCATTATTTGAATCCACTTAACACTTGTTCTGAACACACAGTCAGTGTGTGATCTCATAGTGCATTATTTGAATCCACTTAACAATTATTCTAAACACACAGTCAGTGTGTGATCTCATAGTGCATTATTTGAAACCACTTAACAATTATTCTGTACACACAGTCAGTGTGAGATCTCATAGTACATTATTTTAATCCACTTAACAATTATTCTGTACACACAGTCAGTGTGAGATCTCATAGTACATTATTTGAATCCACTTAACAATTATTCTGAACACACAGTCAGTGTGTGATCTCATAGTACATTATTTGAATCCACTTAACACTTGTTCTGAACACACAGTCAGTGTGTGATCTCATAGTGCATTATTTGAATCCACTTAACAATTATTCTGAACACACAGTCAGTGTGTGATCTCATAGTACATTATTTGAATCCACTTAACACTTGTTCTGAACACACAGTCAGTGTGTGATCTCATAGTGCATTATTTGAATCCACTTAACAATTATTCTGAACACACAGTCAATGTGTGATCTCATAGTGCATTATTTGAATCCACTTAACAATTATTCTGAACACACAGTCAGTGTGTGATCTCATAGTACATTATTTGAATCCACTTAACACTTGTTCTGAACACACAGTCAGTGTGTGATATCATAGTGCATTATTTGAATCCACTTAACACTTGTTCTGAACACACAGTCAGTGTGTGATCTCATAGTGCATTATTTGAATCCACTTAACAATTATTCTGAACACACAGTCAGTGTGTGATCTCATAGTACATTATTTGAATCCACTTAACACTTGTTCTGAACACACAGTCAGTGTGTGATATCATAGTGCATTATTTGAATCCACTTAACAATTATTCTGAACACACAGTCATTGTGTGATCTCATAGTACATTATTTTAATCCACTTAACAATTATTCTGTACACACAGTCAGTGTGAGATCTCATAGTACATTATTTGAATCCATTTAACAATTGTTCTGAACACACAGTCAGTGTGTGATCTCATAGTGCATTATTTGAATCCACTTAACATTTGTTCTGAACACACAGTCAGTGTGTGATCTCATAGTGCATTATTTGAATCCACTTAACACTTGTTCTGAACACACAGTCAGTGTGTGATCTCATAGTGCATTATTTGAATCCACTTAACAATTATTCTAAACACACAGTCAGTGTGTGATCTCATAGTGCATTATTTGAAACCACTTAACAATTATTCTGTACACACAGTCAGTGTGAGATCTCATAGTACATTATTTTAATCCACTTAACAATATGTTTGTTAAAAGTTGTACAAAGCAAAAGGTGTAACGTTACTGATTCCTTGATGACTACGTAACATTAACTTAGTATAACTTAGTTGATGCATGATGTTGAATTTGGTTCATGTTAGAGTAGATGATAAAGCTAGGCCACATTGCATGATGAATCAAATTGCTATAGTTTATTTTGTTTTCAATTAACAATTTGCGTTGATATTCTGTACATCTATTTAAAATGTTTGTAAATCAAGTTTTTATATAAGTTAACTGCTTAATAAATACATTAAGTGACTGCATATACATTTGTTTCTGTACTGATTGCATCAACAAAGACCCTTTAAGTACACATTGCTGGGATGGGCAAAGATGCATACAATTATTAAAAAATAATGTAACGTTACCAAATACCCTCATGTTTACATGTGTCATTTTTTTCTTACACAACCAATGAAAACTTAAAGGTACAGTTCACTTCAAAATGAAAATTCTGTCATCATACTCACCCTCAAGTTGTTTCAAAGCTGTACGAATTTCTTCAAATCAAATTTCAAATCAAATCACTTTATTTGTCACTCTACCATATGCACAAGTGCAACAGCAGGTGAAATTCTTAGGTGCAGTTCCGAGCAACATAGTAGTCACGACATGACATGTACAACATTTAAGCAACAACAGATTACACATCTGATGCGCACACAATTACTCACAGCACAGTATACACTACAATAAACAATAAATAATTTACACAATGTGAGTGTAGTTCTCACAGCTTTAAACAATATACACATACTTACAATATACATATACTTTAAACAATATACACTAAACATACACTAAACAATATACATTACGCTATAATAATAATAATAATATACAATGTATAGTATAAAATATTATTCACAGATTGAAAAATTGAAATCCAAAGTGCAATAGATGCTGTATGATAAGTAAATGTGTATATAATGTGTGTGTATCTACAGTGGGTTGTGCTGAGTGATATTCTGTCCAGTGTGTGTTATGATCCTGATGGATCAGGAGTTAAGTAGTCTGATTGCTTGTGGGAAGAAGCTGTTCTGGAGTCGGCTGGTGCGTGTTCTAATGCTGCGGTACCGTCTGCCTGATGGCAGCAGTGAGAGCAGCCCATGGTTCGGGTGGCTAGAGTCTCTGATGATCCTCTGAGCTCTCTTCACACACCGCCTGGCGTAAATGTCCTGGAGGGAGGGAAGCTCACCTCCGATGATGCAGCTGGCCGTGCGCACTACCCTTTGCAGGGCCTTGCGGCTGCGGGCGGTACTGTTGCCGTACCAGGTGGTGATGCAGCCGGTCAGCAGGCTCTCGATGGTACTGCTGTAGAAGCGTGTGAGGATGTGGCGGTTCATTCCAAACCTCCTCAGCCGTCGCAGGAAGAAAAGGCGCTGATGAGCCTTCTTCACAACGGCCTCGGAGTGGACGGACCATGAGAGTTCCTCTGTGATGTGGACACCGAGGAACTTGAAGCTGCTGACTCTCTCCACCGGTGCTCCATCGATGGTGATGGGGCGGTGTTCTCTCTCATTCCTCCTGAAGTCGACCACCAGCTCCTTGGTCTTGCTGACGTTGAGGGAGAGGTTGTGCTCCTGACACCACCGTGTCAGAGTGTGCACCTCCTCTCTGTAGGCCGTTTCATCATTGTCGGTGATAAGACCTACCACCGTCGTATCGTCAACCGTGTGGGTTGCCACACAGTCATGTGTGTACAGGGAGTACAGGAGTGGGCTGAGAACGCAGCCCTGAGGGGCTCCAGTGTTGAGAGTCAGTGATGAGGAGATGTTACTGCCCATTCTGACCACCTGGCGTCTGTTTGACAGGAAGTCCAGGATCCAGCTGCATAACAAGCTGTTTAAGCCTAGAGCCCGGAGTTTCCCGTCAAGTATGGAGGGCACAATGGTGTTGAATGCTGAGCTGTAGTCCACAAACAGCATTCTCACATACGTGTTCCTCTTTTCCAGGTGGGAGAGAGCAGTGTGTATAGTGGATGAAATGGCATCATCAGTGGAACGGTTTGTGCGGTATGCAAACTGCAGTGGGTCCAGTGAGGGGGGGAGAACAGAGCAGATGTGGTTTCTGACTAGTCTTTCAAAGCATTTGCTGATGATGGGGGTCAGAGCAACAGGACGCCAGTCGTTTAAGCAGGTGGTTTTTGACTGCTTAGGTACAGGAACAATAGTGGACGTTTTAAAGCATGTGGGGACCACAGACAGGGAGAGGGACAGGTTAAAAATGTCCGTGAAGACTCCAGCCAGTTGGTGCGCGCACGCTCTGATCACACGGCCGGGAATGCCGTCTGGACCCGCAGCTTTACGGACGTTCACCCGCCGGAAGGATCGGGTTACATCCGCGACAGATACAGAGAGTGCACTAACCTCTGTATCTTCAGCCGCGAGCTCTCTCTCCGCGAGGGCGGTGTTAGTTCCCTCAAAGCGAGCATAGAAGGTGTTTAGCTCGTCCGGGAGAGAGGCAGCGGTGTTCACGGTGGAGTTTGTGTTCCCTTTATAGTCCGTGATGGTGTTAATTCCCCTCCACATGCTTCTGGAGTCGGTGGTGTTGAACTGTCCTTCAATCTTGTCCCTGTACTGCCGTTTTGCTGCTCTGATGGTTTTCCGGAGGGCATAACTTGCTTGTTTATGCTCCTCCGCGTTACCGGAGTTAAAGGTGAAGGTCCGCGCATTGAGTGCCGCGCGAACATCCCCGTTTAGCCACGGCTTCTGGTTAGGGTACAGCCGAATTGTTTTGGTCGGAACAACGTCATCTACGCACTTACTGATGAAACACGTTACGCTATCAGCATAAACCTCGATGTCGTCATCAGAGGCCGACCGGAACATCTCCCAGTCCGCGTGATCAAAACAGTCCTGTAGCATAGAATCTGATTGGTCCGACCAGCACTGGATGGTTCTGAGGGCGGGTGCTTCCTGTTTGAGTCTTTGCTTATATGCGGGCAAAAGTAGGATGGAAGCGTGATCCGATTTGCCAAATGGTGGGCGCGGGAGGGACTTGTAACAATCCTTGAAGGGGGAGTAGCAGTGATCTAAGACGCGGTTCCCTCGCGTGTTGAAGTTAACATGTTGGTGGTATTTGGGTGCGATGCGCTTGAAGTTGGCTTTGTTAAAGTCTCCGGTCACAATAAACGCAGCCTCAGGATGCGCGGTTTCCTGCTCACTCACTGTCCTGTACAGTTCCTTTAGTGCCCGGTCTGTGTCGGCTTGCGGGGGAATATACACAGCTGTGATGATGACCGCGGTGAATTCCCTCGGTAGCCAGAATGGTCGGCACAGAAGCATGAGAAATTCCAGATCAGGAGAACAGAAAGACTTGATAGAATGTACGTTCCTCTGATCACACCAGGATCGGTTAATCATAAAACATACACCCCCGCCTTTGCTTTTCCCGGAGAGATCTTTTTCTCTGTCCATTCGATGCACGGAGAACCCCGCGGTTTCGATGGCCGAATCTGGAATCTCAGCGGACATCCAAGTTTCTGTAAGGCAGATAATGCAGCAGTCCCTCGTGTCTCGCTGGAAAGAGATCCGTGCTCTCAGCTCGCAGAGTTTATTGTCCAGAGACTGAACATTTGCCAGTAAAATACTGGGAAGTGGGGGTCGGTTTGCGCGGCGTCTTACTCTGATAAGTACGCCGGCTCTGCTTCCCCTTCTCCGGCCGCGTTTGCGTGGTCGGGCCGTCCAGACAAAGAGCTCCGCTGCTGTGTTTGTAAACAGTGGTTCGTCACTGAAGAATTTAAAGTCCGGTTTTCGGTGTGCGATTGCCGAACCAATGTCCAAAAGTGTCTGTCTGTCGTACGTAGTAAGGCAGACAACATCCAAGACAAAAAACACAAAAACTATAAACAGAACAAACAAAAAACTACAATGTTTCAGCAGAGCTTGCGACGTTGCGGCCATCCTCGGCGCCATCTTGACTCAAATGTACTCACACCTCATGTGAACGTAAAAACTTTTTTGTGATATATGGGAGTTTTCGCAAAATTTACGCGTTTCCATTGAGCGTATTTTCATTTCGCAACTTTGCGCAATTTGAAGAGTAATGGAAAAGCAGCTAGTGTTTTCTCCAGAGCGGCTGTACGGCCGAATCAAATTCTGTTGCATCATTTTCCTGTTAGCACTTTGAAGCGGCTTTGAAACAACGGCATTCAACACAGTCATGTGATTTGGGAGCATTACAGGTTCTGTGGTGAATCAGCTGAAAACAGCCGCGAGCATGTAAATACACGACAAGGTAAATTAGAAAAACGCCAATACACACACTCTAAAACAACCACAATTTACCTTGCAGCTACTAACAGTGAAGAAATATAGTGTTTGGAAGAAATGTATTTATTAAAAATGTTGCTATTATTATTTAGGCTACATTAAATATTGCAAAATATAAATCACTTTTATAATTATCATTAAATAAATAAATAAATAGATAAATCATACAATTTTTTAGTAACTTGTCGGTTATTTATACCTTTTTTTGGCACACACACACACACACACACACACACACACACACACACACACACACACACACACACACACACACACACACACACACACACACACACACACACACACACACAGGCATTTAAATATGGTTCATTAAAAGAATCGACTCATGATAATGATTTATTCATGAAAATCAGACATTGCTATTGAGTCTTGTGGCTTGATTTCTTCACTTTAAAATAACAAAGATGGTGTTTTTTCAGAAATGTAGTGGAGTAAAAAGCTAGATACTATGCTTTTCAAAGTAGCGAAGTAAAATTCTCCCATAATAAAAATAACATAGAAAGGCATATTTATTGCATTGTCATTTAGTTCTCATGTAAATGCACCCAACGTTATGGCTTATGAACCGCCTGGCACATGACCGACCTTCATCACTGAACAGTGGTGGAGCCAGAGGGGTGTCCAGGGCATCTGAGTGGCCACACTGGGTGCCACCCCAACATTTTCATTTCACCTCCTACTGAAAGAAGCATTTATTTTGACGTGTGGCACATTATTCATGCATTAACACTGAATTAACCCTAGTGAAAAAAGTATGCTAAGTATACTTGCTGCCAGACTAATTATCAGTAAACTTGAAGTGTGTTAATGATTAGTTAACTTGAAGTGTGCTATTTTGAAACAACTAATTTTGTATAAGTATATTTTAGTTGTAAATAAGTTGTAACCACTTAAACTCTGCAGCATATTTTGAATTTTTTAGAGGATTTGGCATATCTGAATTTAAAAGAGTGCCCTTCCCACATACATTGGAGTAAATAGATAAAAATGGTCTCATTTTACAGAAAACACTCTGAATTTTAACACAGTGGTGGAATATTGCATATATTATATTGTATAAATTCACAATTTTATGATAAACACATATAAAAAGTAATTTTTTGATACTGTTTTTAATTAATATTTTATATATATATATATATATATATATATATATATATATATATATATATATATATATATATATATATATAAATTGACCTTTTTTTTCTATGTCCCTTTAGAATTTTTCTTTTGATTCCACTAGGTGTCAGTAAACCGGGGAAAAAAGATTTTTCTTGATATCTCCTTCCAAAAAAAAGTTTTTGAGATTAATCTGTGCAAACTATATAATCACTCCTACTCATCTCCATTGATTTTCCATAGCCGCTAGGAAATCGAAAAGAAGGCTCCGCCTCCTCAACTTTGTAAAGGGAGATCTCTGGCTCTGATTGGTCTAGAAGCATGATCGACATGTCAATAGACCCTTTTACTGTTTGTACACAATGATGACGTAGCAACGTATGCGCGCGCATTTTGGCAACAAACTATGGCGAGAATCAGCAGCTTGTCAAGCTACGCGAGCAGATTAAGAAACACAGACAGAGAAAGTTATTTTAAAAAGTTGATTTTATCAAATGGTATTCGGCTACCAGATCCGTGTACTACAGTGGAGTGGATAGAAGACGTTAGCAGATGGCCAAATATACAGTGGCCGGATATATATATACGTATTTAGTTGAGAAACCGTGTACACCCGAGAGAAATCACGAGCATATAAATCACTGGATGCTTATGAATATGTTGTCTGTGGGCATGTACAGAACGTCAAATACCATGACATAGACTCTGAGTTTTGTGTGTTAAAATCAGAAATTCTCCCTAGTCAAAGACAAGGACACAAGACAACGATGTATGAGGCTTGGGTTATTTACAATAACAACCCGAATAATAATAATTATATATATATATATATATATATATATATATATATATATATATATATATATATATATATATATTTGTGGGATTAAACAAGAATTCACACACGCATTTACACACTCAAATAAAATCACAGGCGCAGACGTCACGGCATAAGACAGACGCAAATGTCACGTTCATTGAGAGGAATGAGTGAAGATAAAGTCAGTTGTGTATGGCGTTCCGATATGGGGTGTGGTTTATATATTTACTTTGCTCACTATGCAATCAGTCGTGTCGATCGTCGTGTGCCTTGCCGTGACCAATGACGTGTGATAAGAAGCGTTACACTTTCGTCGCCCACATACTCGTCTGAGAAGCTACGTGACGTCTGCACGTGTCCTCTTAATTTGGCCAGTTATCACCAAAAAAAAAAAAAACCCCATCAATGTTCGAAGTTGAAGTGATTACAGTAAGCTCTGTGTTTTAACAATAAGCTAGTGAGAAGGACTGATTATGAATAGCCTTTGTGTTTTTGCCAGTTAATCCCAATTTATTTAACACATTTAATATAGCCTAGTAGGACTCTAATACTGGAATGCGAAAAGAGTTATATTAGCCTACTTAATTGAGCCAGTTAGAAAAAGGTAAATAAATGTATTCAATCATGCATTTTACATATTTTATTGTACATCAATAACACTATACAGATAGTAAACATAGATAAAATGCCCATTTAAAAAGGTGTGTTAAAATCAGCCAGAAAGCTAACCCAGTGATATTACACTGACCTATATTTTTGTGTTAGTATGTTTGACCTAATAAATGGTTTACATGAATACAATTTTTTTTAACGAGATATGTCGTTTTAATGACATTTTCTGTAATAACGAGATATGTTAAAACAACATTTTCTCCTAATAAGGACATGTATTGTATAGTGATGAGTACAATATGAGTGTACACAAATAAAAGTAGACAGTTTATAGTTTATAATTATGTCTTGCACTTAGCTATATGGCTAAAAATGACGAGTATTGGGAGTTGTTTCTGTTGTCATTAAAGGGTCAATGAAATTTTCTGAGAAAAAATGCGCTGGCGATTTCGTCAGACAGAGGGTTAAATTGATCAAGTGACAGTATACATTTATAATGTAGCAAAAGCTTTATATTTAAGATAAATAAAAATATAAAGCTTTTGCAACATTATAAATGTGCTGTCACTTCATCAATGTAATGCGTCCTTGCTGAATAATTGTATTAATTTTCTTCTTTCCCCCCAAAATAAATTCTGTTGCACTTTTAATAAATGTCCCCCGCACTTTTAATAAAACATACATTCGTCCCCCGCACTTTTACCGGGTCGCACCGGTCCTAGTCGACCCGCTCCGTGCGGGATTCGAACCGGCGTCTAGTCGCACCGCTCTTACTGGCCTACGTCTGTTACACAAGCAAGTTCGTTTACGTAGAAGCCAACGTAAATAAATCTAGATTTAAATTCAATATATGGTTTGTGTTTTTCCAACCATCTCAAGGTATTTATTAACAATAAAGAATATGAAAAATGCAGTGCTAACTGACAGTCTTTTTAATGTTTAGTATCTTCTGCTTGCCAAGGCTGCATTTATTTAATAAAAAATACAGTTAAAACATTAATATTGCGAAATATATTCACATATATATTCACAGATGTTTTAATTTGTAATGATATAGTAACGTGTAATTTATTCCTGTGATCAAAGTTGAATTTTCCGCATCTTTACTCCAGTCTTCAGTGTCACATGATCCTTCTGAAATCATTCTAATATGAGGATTTGATGAAAAGGAAACATTTATGATTATAATCATTGTTGATTACAGCTGTGGAAACCATAATGCATTTTATTTTTCAGGATTCTTTAATGAATAGAAAGTTAAATGAACAGCATTTATTTGCATTGAATAAAGCATGTATAAATCTTGTGTTATAGTATAAATGCCACTTGATCAATTTAATGCATGTTTGATTAATAAAAGTATTAATTTCTCTCTTTTTTTATCTTACCACAAATGTTTGAATAGTTTCATGATTTCCACAAAAATGAAGCAGCACAACTGTTTTCAACATTGATAATAATCATAAATGTTTCTTGAGCATCAAATGAACATATTAGAATGATTTCTGAAAGATCATGTGACACTGAAGACTGGAGTAATGATGATAAATTCAGCTTTGATCACAGGAATAAATGACAAAGATTTTTTTTTATTTTTATTTTATTTTATTTTTTGTGTTCGTAGTAGCCTACATAAAGCAATCATAAAATTGGCATAACATATGGGGAAAACATTATAGATATTAGTGGTTATTGTTCAGCAGTGTATTTGATATCTTACTGAATTAAAAACAAGAGATGAGATCAATTAAATCTGTCAATTAGACAAAGGTCAGAAAAAAATTGTATTACACCTGACATTTCTGTCCCCCTCACTTCTGAAAAGATGGCCACGCCCCTGTGTACATTTTTTGGTTAAAATCGATTCCCTATTTTCGTTTTCGAAACTTGTGTTGGTCCGATCCAATCGATTTTCGAACGTAAAGTGACCGCCCTAGTTCTTTTTAACTTTCATTAATCCTGATTTTTTTTTTCTTCTTTTATTTAATGAAAACTGTTTTCAACATTGATAATAATAACGTTTCTTGAGCAGCAAATCATCACATAATGATTTCTGAAGGATCATGATGTGACACTGAAGACTGGAGTAACAATAATAAATTCATCTTTGAACACAGGACACAGGAATAAATTGCATAAAATATATTCAAATAGAAAAAAGATTTTAAATTGTAAAAATATTTCACAATATTGCTATTTTTTGCTGTAGGATCAAATAAATGCAGCCTTGGTGTGCAGAAGAGACTTCTTACAAAAACCTACTTCAAATAGTAGGCCTACAGTTTCCAAACTTTTGACTAGTAGTGTACATATCCACGCGTACGTTATCCACACGTTTATCCACGCGTACGTTATCCACACGTTTATCCACGCGTACGTTATTCAGACGTTTATCCACGCGTACGTTATCCACACGTTTATCCACGCGTACGTTATCCACACGTTTATCCACGCGTACGTTATCCACACGTTTATCCACGCGTACGTTATCCACACGTTTATCCACGCGTACGTTATTCAGACGCAAAGTAAAAAATATACTTTCTCACATACGTCGCCGCCATCGCCGCCGTGCACTTTGATCGCAGCTCCGACACGTGACCGTGACGTCTACCGTCTCATTTCTTACGTCTGACGGCTGAATACTATGGGATTTTGGCCATACGGCTGGCGAGCGTATACACGTTAGTTCTCCTCTCAGTTTGCTTAGCAATCATCTCATTTTGTATATTCCACCCCTCATACGGATAACCTACCGAAGTTGACAGTCGTGTACTTTTACGTGAGAGAAGGGGTACGTCGCCACAACAGACGCATGACACCAACGTCACTGAGAAGTACGTCGCCACAACAGACGCATGATACCAACGTCACTGAGAAGTACGTCGCCACAACAGACGCGTGACACCAACGTCACTGAGAAGTACGTCGCCACAACAGACGCGTGACACCAACGTCACTGAGAAGTACGTCGCCACAACAGACACATGACACCAACGTCACTGAGAAGTACGTCGCCACAACAGACGCATGACACCAACGTCACTGAGAAGTACGTCACCACAACAGACGCATGACACCAACGTCACTGAGAAGTACGTCACCACAACAGACGCATGACACCAACGTCACTGAGAAGTACGTCGCCACAACAGACGCATGACACCAACGTCACTGAGAAGTACGTCGCCACAACAGACGCGTGACACCAACGTCACTGAGAAGTACGTCGCCACAACAGACGCGTGACACCAACGTCACTGAGAAGTACGTCACCACAACAGACGCTTGACACCAACGTCACTGAGAAGTACGTCACCACAACAGACGCATGACACCAACGTCACTGAGAAGTACGTCGCCACAACAGACGCATGACACCAACGTCACTGAGAAGTACGTCACCACAACAGACGCATGACACCAACGTCACTGAGAAGTACGTCACCACAACAGACGCATGACACCAACGTCACTGAGAAGTACGTCGCCACAACAGACGCATGACACCAACGTCACTGAGAAGTACGTCGCCACAACAGACGCGTGACACCAACGTCACTGAGAAGTACGTCGCCACAACAGACGCGTGACACCAACGTCACTGAGAAGTACGTCGCCACAACAGACGCATGACACCAACGTCACTGAGAAGTACGTCGCCACAACAGACGCGTGACACCAACGTCACTGAGAAGTACGTCGCCACAACAGACGCATGATACCAACGTCACTGAGAAGTACGTCGCCACAACAGACGCATGACACCAACGTCACTGAGAAGTACGTCGCCACAAAAGACGCGTGACACCAACGTCACTGAGAAGTACGTCGCCACAACAGACGCATGACACCAACGTCACTGAGAAGTACGTCGCCACAACAGACGCGTGACACCAACGTCACTGAGAAGTACGTCGCCACAACAGACGCGTGACACCAACGTCACTGAGAAGTACGTCGCCACAACAGACGCGTGACACCAACGTCACTGAGAAGTACGTCACCACAACAGACGCGTGACACCAACGTCACTGAGAAGTACGTCGCCACAACAGACGCATGACACCAACGTCACTGAGAAGTACGTCGCCACAACAGACGCATGACACCAACGTCACTGAGAAGTACGTCGCCACAACAGACGCATGACACCAACGTCACTGAGAAGTACGTCGCCACAACAGACGCGTGACACCAACGTCACTGAGAAGTACGTCGCCACAACAGACGCGTGACACCAACGTCACTGAGAAGTACGTCGCCACAACAGACGCATGATACCAACGTCACTGAGAAGTACGTCGCCACAACAGACGCGTGACACCAACGTCACTGAGAAGTACGTCGCCACAACAGACGCATGATACCAACGTCACTGAGAAGTACGTCGCCACAACAGACGCATGACACCAACGTCACTGAGAAGTACGTCGCCACAACAGACGCATGATACCAACGTCACTCAGAAGTACGTCGCCACAACAGACGCATGACACCAACGTCACTGAGAAGTACGTCACCACAACAGACGCGTGACACCAACGTCACTGAGAAGTACGTCGCCACAACAGACGCGTGACACCAACGTCGCTGAGAAGTACGTCACCACAACAGACGCGTGACACCAACGTCACTGAGAAGTACGTCGCCACAACAGACGCATGACACCAACGTCACTGAGAAGTACGTCGCCACAACAGACGCATGACACCAACGTCACTGAGAAGTACGTCGCCACAACAGACACATGACACCAACGTCACTGAGAAGTACGTCGCCACAACAGACACGTGACACCAACGTCACTGAGAAGTACGTCGCCACAACAGACGCGTGACACCAACGTCACTGAGAAGTACGTCGCCACAACAGACGCATGACACCAACGTCACTGAGAAGTACGTCGCCACAACAGACGCATGACACCAACGTCACTGAGAAGTACGTCGCCACAACAGACGCGTGACACCAACGTCACTGAGAAGTACGTCACCACAACAGACGCATGACACCAACGTCACTGAGAAGTACGTCACCACAACAGACGCATGACACCAACGTCGCTGAGAAGTACGTCACCACAACAGACGCATGACACCAACGTCACTGAGAAGTACGTCTATGGAACGCCAAAAGGTTCACAAAATGCCGTTAACCAAACGCCTGGTGCCCAGAAAACGCCGTTATTTGCGGCGTTTTGGGCGAAACAACGGCGCAAAATACGGCGTTATGTTGTACAAGCGCCGTAAATGACGGCGTTTTCACCGCAGAACCGCCGTTAATATCGGCGTTTTTTGATATGACCCAAAACGCCGTTCATTTCGCCGTTTGGCCTTCCATATTACGCCGTCATTGACGGCGTTTAAGTCTGACAAAGACGGCGTAAAAAGCGGCGTTTTCTATAATATTCAAAACAGCCCCTCCTTTTACTACACAGCCCAGCCCCATCAAAAGGCGGTAAGACCTGTGTAGTAGAATGTCGATCCACCTCAGAGTCCTGTCTTTTAACGCTATTGTGACTGATATTTAGACTTTCTTCGTGTGAGGCTATTTGTATTTTTTCTTTGGGCATATGTGTATGCGCCTTTTCCTTAATCATATATGCATAAGTAAAACTATTTAATAATATTTTGTGTGTATTGTTTGAAAACCATAGAGCTATCGCGAGTCAGTAGCCACTCTTTATTTCCTGACAGGAGTTCAAGTCCGAGGTCCTCTCTCTCTCTCTCTCTCTCTCTCTCTCTCGCTCTCTCTTTTAGAGATGATGCTTATTAACAGGCGACCTGGCGTTATGCTTTAATAGCAACAGCTAAACATAGGCTTCTTATTGTTGTGTACAATAGCTTTGGGTCGGGTTTATTGTTGATTTAAAAAATAAAAATCCTACACAAACAAGTGTATTTTTGCCCTCTTGATGCAAACCTTGAGCATAATATACCTAGGCTATAGGTTTCTGACGAACAAAACGGTAATGTATAGGCTACATTTACATTTCCTAGCTTTATTCGTAAACTGATGAATAAATTTCTCTCTTACATCGAGCAATGCTGCTGCATAAACACATATAAACACATATAAACACATTGTTGCGGTTACAGCAAATACAGGGAGTGCAGAATTATTAGGCAAGTTGTATTTTTGAGGATTAATTTTACAACATTAATAATTAAACAACAACCATGTTGTCAATGAACACAAACTCATTAATATCAAAGCTGAATATTTTTGGAAGTAGTTTTTAGTTTTAGCTATTTTAGGGGGATATCTGTGTGTGCAGGTGACTATTACTGTGCATAATTATTAGGCAACTTAACAAAAAACAAATTTATACCCATTTCAATTATTTATTTTTACCAGTGAAACCAATATAACATCTCGACATTCACAAATATACATTTCTGACATTCAAAAACCAAACAAAAACAAATCAGTGACCAATATAGCCACCTTTCTTTGCAAGGACACTCAAAAGCCTGCCATCCATGGATTCTGTCAGTGTTTTGGGCTGCATTTCCCGAAACCTTCTTAACACTACGTCGTTCTTAAGTTATACCTTAAGGTGTACCTTAACGTTAATACGTGTTTCCCGAAACTATCTTAGTTAAGAATACCTTCTGTAAGTATTACTTTCGTAAGGTTGGTCTGGACCACTCTTAGCTATACCTTATCACTATTGACAGTTCATTCCACTAGTGGCCACCACTGTGCAAAAAGCGTCTTTACATGTCAGTCTATACGAATATAATTCTGAAGTTGTAATATACACCCAATGTTCAATCAGGCTATTTTTTTTAATGAAAGGATTACAATTGTCATTACACTAATGGTTGTTAGATTTTTAATTATATTATCCAAAGGTACATCAGCTGGCAAACCATTAGACAGGAAAAGCTTAGGAGCCTATTTAAAGGGAATGATTGTGGAGGGGAGTTTGGTCAAACTATGGCAGCGAGACAGCGAATAGTTGTGCTAAATCAAAGACGGCGCCGTCCGCGGAGCCATTTAGTGTATGTGCACTATTTCATCCGTGAAAACTTTAGTCCCCTGGCTACCATGTCAGAAGCCGCTATTCAAAATAAATTTTGCCAGCCACGACAGCAAATTGAGCAGCTTTTAGATCTTGTTGGTCCAACTTTGTCGAGACAAACTGGACGGAGCTACCCTCTCAGCCCTGAAATCCAGCTGCTGGCGGCTCTCCGTTTTTATGCCGTGGGGAGTTTTCTGGAGGTGGTTGGGGATGGATATGGGCTGAGTAACACCTCGGGGTGGCGGTGCGTTCATTCAGTAACAGAAATTAGTTATTTACACAATAATGTAATGCAGCTGCTGGGCAATCATCCCTGATTGTGGAGTAAATTAACACACTATGGAAAATATATTGTAATAATATAAATGACTCTTTCAAATGCCAGTGAAGGCATACTGCCAGTTAGTGTAGCGGGTTGACGCATGATGCGGTTGAGCATGAAATTTCTGGTTCGCGTACTCATGTCAGAATTATATAAAATTTAGTTTGCAAGTTCAACTATTTCTGAAGTGCTTCTTTTATAAAAAAAAAAATAAAATAAAAAAAAATCGCATAAAGCAGTGAAACAGCCCCTGCATAGAGTAAATAATCGATTCTTGAGCCATCGATATAAGCCACTTCAGCACCGCCGCCACGGACAGCACCTGCTAACGTCGCACTTAAGAAGGTTTACCTTAAGTAACCTCCTAAGGTATAGTTCGAGGAACACAACTAGAAATGGTATACCTTTAGTTAAGTTATACCTTTAGAGTCTTCGTAGCGCGCTAAGAGACAACGTTATCGGGAAATGCAGCCCAGATCTGTTCACCATCAACATTGCGTGCAGCAGCAACCACAGCCTCCCAGACACTGTTCAGAGAGGTGTACTGTTTTCCCTCCTTGTAAATCGCACATTTGATGATGGACCACAGGTTCTCAATGGGGTTCAGATCAGGTGAACAAGGAGGCCATATCATTAGATTTTCTTCTTTTATACCCTTTCTTGCCAGCCACGCTGTGGAGTACTTGGACGCGTGTGATGGAGCATTGTCCTGCATGAAAATCATGTTTTTCTTGAAGGATGCAGACTTCTTCCTGTACCACTGCTTGAAGAAGGTGTCTTCCAGAAACTGGCAGTAGGACTGGGAGTTGAGCTTGACTCCATCCTCAACCCGAAAAGGCCCCACAAGCTCATCTTTGATGATACCAGCCCAAACCAGTACTCCACCTCCACCTTGCTGGCGTCTGAGTCGGACTGGAGCTCTCTGCCCTTTACCAATCCAGCCACGGGCCCATCCATCTGGCCCATCAAGACTCACTCTCATTTCATCAGTCCATAAAACCTTAGAAAAATCAGTCTTGAGATATTTCTTGGCCCAGTCTTGACGTTTCAGCTTGTGTGTCTTGTTCAGTGGTGGTCGACTTTCTGCCTTTCTTACCTTGGCCATGTCTCTGAGTATTGCACACCTTGTGCTTTTGGGTCTCTGAAATATGGCCAAACTGGTGGCAAGTGGCATCTTGGCAGCTGCACGCTTGACTTTTCTCAGTTCACGGGCAGTTATTTTGCGCCTTGGTTTTTCCACACGCTTCTTGCGACCCTGTTGACTATTTTGAATGAAACGCTTGATTGTTCGATGATCACGCTTCAGAAGCTTGGCTATTTTAAGACTGCTGCATCCCTCTGCAATATATCTCACTATTTTTGACTTTTCTGAGCCTGTCAAGTCCTTCTTTTGACCCATTTTGCCAAAGGAAAGGAAGTTGCCTAATAATTATGCACACCTGATATAGGGTGTTGATGTCATTACACCACGCCCCTTCTCATTACAGAGATGCACATCACCTAATATGCTTAATTGGTAGTAGGCTTTCCAGCCTATACAGCTTGGAGTAAGACAACATGCATAACGAGGATGATGTGGTCAAAATACTCATTTGCCTAATAATTCTGCACTCCCTGTACACAAGCATTGTCTCCGTCCTTAAGCATATACTTCCGGACATAGAGCTGCTCTGTTCTTTGTTTCTAGCAGCGCGGTGAGTATTTTTCAGTTCAATCATAAGAATAATCCATAGGCCTACTGTCAAACTTCCAATAGACAATTCCTAGACCTACAGACAGTTCTGTAATAACTACTGGCACTAGGCCTATATCTTTGTTTTTGTTTTTTTACCAGTAGCCTATATCTTCTTCTTTTTTTATTGGCCTATATGCACTTTAGATTCATAGATTCATTCAATTAAAATAGATTCAACTTAAAAAAAACAAATCCTTTCTTTCGTTTTGGAAAAATTATATGTTAATATTGATCAATGTTTCATCAACTAATTGCCTGATTTAATATGCAAACATCCGCTGTAAAATAAGATGCAAATAGCCTACGGCGGGATGACTTCGTGTTAACTGTTAAACATTTCTAATGTAATATTTAGCCTAGCTATATACTATAATTATATAGGCTATATAACAATAAGTCTGTATTCCCATAATGCCTATAACTACATATAGCATTTTGCAATATTTTTTTTCTTTAAAATGTGTAGGCTATTTTAAAACAAATTTTTTGTTTTACACAATAGGCTACAATTATTTTGTGTAAAACAAAACAATTTTTTTTTTTTAGTTTGATGGAAAAAAGTTTAAAAAAATGTTTTGTTTTACACAAAATAATTGTAGCCTATTGTGTAAAAAAAAAAAAAAATGTTTTTTACTTTTTTCCATCAAACAAAAAAAAAAAAATCTTTTTAACTTTTTTTTTAAATGGAAATATATTGAAGCAGGACGTCCAAACCAGTGAGCTCTCATGGTCAACACAGCCTACTAAAAACGTTTTAATTGGTAACGTTTAAAAGAATGAAGCAAAAATGGACAAAGACTAGGCCTATGTGCATTGCTGCCACATAGGCTACATATTCTTTTTTTCCACTCTTTTTTCTCACATCTTTTCTCTATGTCATAAAAATGACAATTTTTTCGTAATAACGAGATCTTATGTTATATATTTTCTCCTAATAAGGACATGTGTTGTATAGTGACGTGTAGCTACAACATATGCCTTTATCCACATTAGAGAATTGATATAGCCTATGTGCCTTTGTAACACAGAGTTGCACCCGAATATATGCACTGGGTAAGACTTAAGAAATAAACCCAGGTAAATCGCACTGGTGTGTCATTCCCATTTTATTAAATATACTGGTAAAAACGAAATGTTTACAAACATTATCAACATGTAGCTACATGCTTCCACAACAAATCCTAATTCACGAAATTCACAACAAGAATGAAAAATATAAATGTAAAACAAAAACAAAAAAAACATAAATTATGCCATTCATACAATTCAGACAATGTGTGATAATAAATAATAATTTGTATATGTGAATAGTATACAGTCTTAGTAGCTAGCCGAAGATGTTCCAGCTCAGAGCATGTGAGCGGAGCGGTAATATTCCCTCCATAGAGCGCCTCTCTGAAGATTCTCGCTCGGTCCGCTCGGTGAGATACTCAGAATAGCTAATATATATATATATATATATATATATATATATATATATATATATATATATATATATATATATATATATATATATATATATATATATATATATATATATATATATATATATATAGGCTATAGTAGGCCTACATATATACAACTAGGCTATACATTACATTAGAAATTTTTCACTGGAGAATTGTCTGCTATATTTGCATCTTATTTAGGAAATTATTTGATGAAACGTTGATCAATAGCCTACTAAGATGTAATTTTTCACAATCTTGTGTGACCTACTCCTTGCCTCCAACATATTTCCATCTTAAGATCTGTCCTCTTACTCGTGTAGGTACTCACTTTACATAATTAACAGGGTTTTTTTGTTTGTTTTTTAAAGCTTTTATTTTTTTACATTTAATTTATTAAAGTGCATGAACCAATAAAAAACAAGAAGATATAGGCTACTGGTAAAAAAAGATATAGGCCTAGTGCCAGTAGTTGAGAGCGAGAGAGAGAGAGAGAGAGAGAGAGAGAGAGAGAGAGAGAGAGAGAGAGAGAGAGAGAGAGAGAGAGAGAGAGAGAGAGAGAGGACTTGAACTCCTGTCAGGAAATAAAGAGTGGCTACTGACTCGCGATAGCTCTATGGTTTTCAAACAATACACACAAAATATTATTAAATAGTTTTACTTATGCATATATGATTAAGGAAAAGGCGCATACACATATGCCCAAAGAAAAAATACAAATAGCCTCACACGAAGAAAGTCTAAATATCAGTCACAATAGCGTTAAAAGACAGGACTCTGAGGTGGATCGACATTCTACTACACAGGTCTTACCGCCTTTTGATGGGGCTGGGCTGTGTAGTAAAAGGAGGGGCTGTTTTGAATATTATAGAAAACGCCGCTTTTTACGCCGTCTTTGTCAGACTTAAACGCCGTCAATGACGGCGTAATATGGAAGGCCAAACGGCGAAATGAACGGCGTTTTGGGTCATATCAAAAAACGCAGATATTAACGGCGGTTCTGCGGTGAAAACGCCGTCATTTACGGCGCTTGTACAACATAACGCCGTATTTTGCGCCGTTGTTTCGCCCAAAACGCCGCAAATAACGGCGTTTTCTGGGCACCAGGCGTTTGGTTAACGGCGTTTTGTGAACCTTTTGGCGTTCCATATACATCACCACAACAGACGCGTGACACCAACGTCACTGAGAAGTACGTCGCCACAACAGACGCGTGACACCAACGTCACTGAGAAGTACGTTACCACAACAGACGCATGACACCAACGTCACTGAGAAGTACGTCACCACAACAGACGCTTGACACCAACGTCACTGAGAAGTACGTCACCACAACAGACGCGTGACACCAACGTCGCTGAGAAGTACGTCACCACAACAGACGCATGACACCAACGTCACTGAGAAGTACGTCACCACAACAGACGCGTGACACCAACGTCACTGAGAAGTACGTCGCCACAACAGACGCATGACACCAACGTCACTGAGAAGTACGTCACCACAACAGACGCGTGACACCAACGTCACTGAGAAGTACGTCACCACAACAGACGCGTGACACCAACGTCACTGAGAAGTACGTCGCCACAACAGACGCATGACACCAACGTCTCTGAGAAGTACGTCGCCACAACAGACGCATGACACCAACGTCACTGAGAAGTACGTCGCCACAACAGACGCGTGACACCAACGTCACTGAGAAGTACGTCACCACAACAGACGCTTGACACCAACGTCACTGAGAAGTACGTCACCACAACAGACGCGTGACACCAACGTCACGCAGGAAGTACGTCTCCACAACAGACGCGTGACACTAACGTCACTGAGAAGTACGTCGCCACAACAGACGCATGACACCAACGTCGCTGAGAAGTACGTCGCCACAACAGACGCATGACACCAACGTCACTGAAAAGTACGTCGCCACAACAGACGCGTGACACTAACGTCACTGAAAAGTACGTCGCCACAACAGACGCGTGACACCAACGTGACTGAAAAGTACGTCACCACAACAGACGCGTGACACCAACGTCACTGAGAAGTACGTCGCCACAACAGACGCATGACACCAACGTCACTGAGAAGTACGTCGCCACAACAGACGCATGACACCAACGTCACTGAGAAGTACGTCGCCACAACAGACGCATGACACCAACGTCGCTGAGAAGTACGTCACCACAACAGACGCATGACACCAACGTCACTGAGAAGTACGTCACCACAACAGACGCATGACACCAACGTCGCTGAGAAGTACGTCACCACAACAGACGCATGACACCAACGTCACTGAGAAGTACGTCACCACAACAGACGCGTGACACCAACGTCACTGAGAAGTACGTCGCCACAACAGACGCGTGACACCAACGTCACTGAGAAGTACGTCGCCACAACAGACGCATGACACCAACGTCACTGAGAAGTACGTCGCCACAACAGACGCATGACACCAACGTCACTGAGAAGTACGTCACCACAACAGACGCGTGACACCAACGTCACTGAGAAGTACGTCGCCACAACAGACGCGTGACACCAACGTCACTGAGAAGTACGTCACCACAACAGACGCATGACACCAACGTCACTGAGAAGTACGTCACCACAACAGACGCTTGACACCAACGTCACTGAGAAGTACGTCACCACAACAGACGCGTGACACCAACGTCGCTGAGAAGTACGTCACCACAACAGACGCATGACACCAACGTCACTGAGAAGTACGTCACCACAACAGACGCGTGACACCAACGTCACTGAGAAGTACGTCGCCACAACAGACGCATGACACCAACGTCACTGAGAAGTACGTCACCACAACAGACGCGTGACACCAACGTCACTGAGAAGTACGTCGCCACAACAGACGCATGACACCAACGTCTCTGAGAAGTACGTCGCCACAACAGACGCATGACACCAACGTCACTGAGAAGTACGTCACCACAACAGACGCGTGACACCAACGTCACGCAGGAAGTACGTCGCCACAACAGACGCGTGACACCAACGTCACTGAGAAGTACGTCGCCACAACAGACGCATGACACCAACGTCACTGAGAAGTACGTCGCCACAACAGACGCATGACACCAACGTCACTGAGAAGTACGTCACCACAACAGACGCGTGACACCAACGTCACTGAGAAGTACGTCGCCACAACAGACGCGTGACACCAACGTCACTGAGAAGTACGTCGCCACAACAGACGCATGACACCAACGTCACTGAGAAGTACGTCACCACAACAGACGCGTGACACCAACGTCACTGAGAAGTACGTCGCCACAACAGACGCGTGACACCAACGTCACTGAGAAGTACGTCACCACAACAGACGCATGACACCAACGTCACTGAGAAGTACGTCACCACAACAGACGCGTGACACCAACGTCACTGAGAAGTACGTCGCCACAACAGACGCGTGACACCAACGTCACTGAGAAGTACGTCACCACAACAGACGCGTGACACCAACGTCACGCAGGAAGTACGTCACCACAACAGACGCGTGACACCAACGTCACTGAGAAGTACGTCGCCACAACAGACGCATGACACCAACGTCACTGAGAAGTACGTCGCCACAACAGACGCATGACACCAACGTCACTGAGAAGTACGTCACCACAACAGACGCGTGACACCAACGTCACTGAGAAGTACGTCGCCACAACAGACGCGTGACACCAACGTCACTGAGAAGTACGTCACCACAACAGACGCATGACACCAACGTCACTGAGAAGTACGTCACCACAACAGACGCTTGACACCAACGTCACTGAGAAGTACGTCACCACAACAGACGCGTGACACCAACGTCGCTGAGAAGTACGTCACCACAACAGACGCATGACACCAACATCACTGAGAAGTACGTCACCACAACAGACGCGTGACACCAACGTCACTGAGAAGTACGTCGCCACAACAGACGCATGACACCAACGTCACTGAGAAGTACGTCACCACAACAGACGCGTGACACCAACGTCACTGAGAAGTACGTCGCCACAACAGACGCATGACACCAACGTCTCTGAGAAGTACGTCGCCACAACAGACGCATGACACCAACGTCACTGAGAAGTACGTCGCCACAACAGACGCGTGACACCAACGTCACTGAGAAGTACGTCACCACAACAGACGCATGACACCAACGTCACTGAGAAGTACGTCACCACAACAGACGCGTGACACCAACGTCACTGAGAAGTACGTCGCCACAACAGACGCGTGACACCAACGTCACTGAGAAGTACGTCACCACAACAGACGCATGACACCAACGTCACTGAGAAGTACGTCACCACAACAGACGCTTGACACCAACGTCACTGAGAAGTACGTCACCACAACAGATGCGTGACACCAACGTCACTGAGAAGTACGTCACCACAACAGACGCGTGACACCAACGTCACTGAGAAGTACGTCACCACAACAGACGCATGACACCAACGTCACTGAGAAGTACGTCACCACAACAGACGCGTGACACCAACGTCACTGAGAAGTACGTCACCACAACAGACGCGTGACACCAACGTCACTGAGAAGTACGTCACCACAACAGACGCATGACACCAACGTCACTGAGAAGTACGTCACCACAACAGACGCGTGACACCAACGTCGCTGAGAAGTACGTCACCACAACAGACGCATGACACCAACGTCACTGAGAAGTACGTCACCACAACAGACGCGTGACACCAACGTCACTGAGAAGTACGTCGCCACAACAGACGCATGACACCAACGTCACTGAGAAGTACGTCACCACAACAGACGCGTGACACCAACGTCACTGAGAAGTACGTCGCCACAACAGACGCATGACACCAACGTCACTGAGAAGTACGTCACCACAACAGACGCGTGACACCAACGTCACTGAGAAGTACGTCGCCACAACAGACGCATGACACCAACGTCACTGAGAAGTACGTCGCCACAACAGACGCATGACACCAACGTCACTGAGAAGTACGTCACCACAACAGACGCGTGACACCAACGTCACTGAGAAGTACGTCGCCACAACAGACGCATGACACCAACGTCACTGAGAAGTACGTCACCACAACAGACGCATGACACCAACGTCACTGAGAAGTACGTCACCACAACAGACGCGTGACACCAACGTCACTGAGAAGTACGTCACCACAACAGACGCATGACACCAACGTCACTGAGAAGTACGTCACCACAACAGACGCGTGACACCAACGTCGCTGAGAAGTACGTCACCACAACAGACGCATGACACCAACGTCACTGAGAAGTACGTCACCACAACAGACGCGTGACACCAACGTCACTGAGAAGTACGTCGCCACAACAGACGCATGACACCAACGTCACTGAGAAGTACGTCACCACAACAGACGCGTGACACCAACGTCACTGAGAAGTACGTTGCCACAACAGACGCATGACACCAACGTCTCTGAGAAGTACGTCGCCACAACAGACGCATGACACCAACGTCACTGAGAAGTACGTCGCCACAACAGACGCGTGACACCAACGTCACTGAGAAGTACGTCGCCACAACAGACGCATGACACCAACGTCACTGAGAAGTACGTCACCACAACAGACGCATGACACCAACGTCACTGAGAAGTACGTCACCACAACAGACGCGTGACACCAACGTCACGCAGGAAGTACGTCACCACAACAGACGCGTGACACTAACGTCACTGAGAAGTACGTCGCCACAACAGACGCATGACACCAACGTCGCTGAGAAGTACGTCGCCACAACAGACGCATGACACCAACGTCACTGAAAAGTACGTCGCCACAACAGACGCGTGACACCAACGTCACGCAGGAAGTACGTCACCACAACAGACGCGTGACACTAACGTCACTGAGAAGTACGTCGCCACAACAGACGCATGACACCAACGTCGCTGAGAAGTACGTCGCCACAACAGACGCGTGACACTAACGTCACTGAAAAGTACGTCGCCACAACAGACGCGTGACACTAACGTCACTGAAAAGTACGTCGCCACAACAGACGCGTGACACTAACGTCACTGAAAAGTACGTCACCACAACAGACGCGTGACACCAACGTCACTGAAAAGTACGTCACCACAACAGACGCATGACACCAACGTCACTGAGAAGTACGTCACCACAACAGACGCATGACACCAACGTCACTGAGAAGTACGTCACCACAATAAAGTATCTTATCCTTGTTTTTTATAGCTTTTCTATCATCAAAGTTTCCATTTTATTTTCACAATTATTAACAACTTTAAAGATGAACTCATAAATTCAGTAATTACAATAAACATAATGTTCTGTAATGTGTCATTCTGAGCTTTTACTTTTTATGATGGTAATTGTACTTTACACAGTTGAACATACAATGGGTGAATAATACATTAGTTCATGATATCAGACAATACATGATATTGTTTTCAGGAGAAGGTGACAACAAAGGATTTGAAAAGCCTATTATTTAAAAAAAAAAGAAATTACGAAATATATGACTGGAAAATAGTCTTTTAATCACAAAATGCAAAACAATGCATGTGCATATTCAAACGTTTCATCTAGGGCTGTGAAGATTAGTTTGTTTATCGTACAGAAGACTTTAAAATTATGGAAATCTAAGTGAACAATGGCCTTTAATGTGACTTAAATACATGTAACTGAGGCAATAATAATTGGTTCAAATAAAATGTCTAGAGTGAGTAATCATAATGTTTTAGTGAACAACACCATTAAAATACGTTATGAATTGTATAAACAATAAACGTATGTATATTATGTATAACAAATGCCAGCAGAGGGCGCCAGCGGCCTGACAATTGTTGTTACACTTTCCAACAAGAGCAACCCATTGTTCATCTGTTGAATTGAACTTACTCTGTAATGTTTGCCCAAATCTTCATGATTGAAATGCTACAGCCACTGTCATTTCTTCAACAAGAATGTGGATATCAGAACATGCAAACTCAGAGCGAGGGTTTAAAGTTTTAAATTGAAACATTAAACATAATTTGCATATTTAGAAATATATTGATGCGTGTTGTTGGCATGTTTTTAAATTGTTAACAATCAGCAACAGCACAAGTTTCGTCCACATTCCCAAATGCACGTTATTGTGAAATAAAAGTACCTAGCACAGAATAAAATAACACAATGACCGTGAATATGACCAGGACTTGTCCATGTTTGTGACTGAGACTATGTCCAAAATATGATTTCTGAGATTCCTTAAGATAAACACAATGGCTCGTTTCAGAGAAATTGTGAAAACTCTTTGATTAACCATTAGCATTTACAGTACAACTCACATATTTATGTTTTCCTTTTTTTAATTTTTGTTTGTTCAGCATTTTGCTGCTTTTAATTGTCATTACTTGAAGCCATTGTTCACTCTCTTTTAGTAAAACAGTGAATGGTAATGATATATTGACATTGCTTTAATGGGTGTTGTGAAGAAGTGGTCTATAATCTCTTAAATTCATAATTATTACTAATTGAATCATTAGAAATGTCAGAACAGTGGCTTCATGAAAAATATTAAGAATACAATTCAGGGTACATGTTCATATTGTGACCCAATGTGTAGCTCCTGTGTACTCCAACACAATACTTAAGCTGCTGGAGTTGAAGGTTCTGGTGGGAAATAAATATACAATTTAGCATGGAGACCAGATCTTAGATACAAAATGCTAGCACTTTACTTCAAGACAAACAACAAAACGTCTCGGTTACGTATGTAACCCTCGTTCCCTGAGGAGGGAACGGAGACGTACGTTAGTGACTAACGAATGGGGGTTTCGCTTAGAAGCCTATCATCTTCGAGAATTCAACAGCGCCCAATGGCAGTGCCAATGCCATGGGCATGCGGAATTTGCATGCGTAACTCCGCCCCACCCTGTGGGTATATAAGGAAGTACGCTGGCAACATCGCATTATGTTACTGCTGCAGGAGCCAAGACTGAACTCCGCATACCAGCAACACAGCTGACGTGGCAAAGGAAACGTACGTCTCCGTTCCCTCCTCAGGGAACGAGGGTTACATACGTAACCGAGACGTTCCCTTTCGTTCAGTCACTACGACGTACGTTAGTGACTAACGAATGGGGGTTCCAATACAACAACGCCACTCAGCTGTCATCCAGTGCCCTGCGGAAGTGTGAGTACCCTGTCGTAAGACTAGTACGGACGAAGGACTCCCACTTATCACAGGATTACCAAGGGACACTGGGAAGCATATCCCAGTGAGGGAATGCCAAGATGCCTACCCGTAGGGAGGACTTAAGAATACACATATGACCCGCTAAGGGCTGCATATGGAAGATCTCTAGGGTACCAGCCAGAGGGTGGATTTTTAACCCTAGGGTGGCAGGGACTTGCCAAGGGAAAGACACCTGCTCACTGAGGAGGCTTACGGTGGAAATACTCGTGTGGGGGTCGCCGGAGGGGAACCATGCACACGGAGCACCTGGCCGGACATGAGGGTCTGGGCTCGAAAGGGCAGACTGAACTGATGTCGGCGTAAGCAGTGCTGGAGGAGCTCAGGGCTCTCGGGGAGCTCACCTGAGGGAAAAATATCGCACGTATCCAGTCCGTGGAGTGGAATGGCGAGCAAGCGAAGACACCTGAGCCTGGCCCAATACCGGCCACCCGTAGGGGCGAGTACATAGTCGGACACTGGCTCCACTCGGAGATTGTAGAATCTGGCGAATGTGTTTGGTGTCGCCCAGCCTGCAGCTCTGCAGATGTCTGTTAGCGAGGCGCCATGCGCTAAAGCCCAAGAGGAGGCCACACTCCAGGTGGAGTGTGCCCTGACCCCAAGGGGACATGGTCGACCTTGCTGCTGGTAAGCCAAAACAATGGTGTCCACTATCCAGTGAGACAACCTCTGCTTTGAGAGAGCACTTCCCTTCCGCCCTCCACCATAACAGACAAAGAGCTGGTCTGAGGTCCTGAACATCGCGTACTGTCTACATAAGCGCGGAGAGCGCGTACTGGACAGAGCAATGCCAAGGCTGGGTCTGCCTCCTCCAAGGCAGCGCTTGCAGGTTCACCACCTGGCTTCTTGGAACGGAGTGGTGGGATCACGTGAGAGTTAGCCGGCCCGAACTCAAGGCACGCTTCGTCAACCGAAAATGCTTGCAGGTCCCCGACCCTCTTAAGAGAGGCCAATGCGGTCAGCAGAGCCGTCTTTATAGACAAGAACTTAATCTCAACCGACCGCAAAGGCTCAAGGGAGGCCTCTGCAGAGCACTTAAGACTACTGAGAGGTCCCAAGAGGGAACGAGAGGAGAGCGAGGATGATTCAGTCTCCTCGCCCCCCTCAGGAACCTGATGATCAGGTCGTGCTGACTTACCTTTTTGTCTCTCAGGAGATCGTGGTAGGCAGATATTGCGGCCATATACACTTTAAGGGTGGAAGGAGACAGCCTTCTTTCCACCCCCTCCTGGAGAAACGATAGCACGGACCCAATCAGGCATTTCCAGGGGTCTTCCTGGCGGGAAGAGCACCATGTGACGAAGAGGTTCCACTTCAATGCATAGAGGTGTCGTGTAGACTCTGCTCTAGCGGAAGTGATGGTAGCGACCACCGCAGGTGGAAGGCTACTCAAACCTGCCGCGTCCCGTCCAGAAGCCACACGTGGAGCTTCCAGAACACTGGACGCGGGTGCCAAAGGGTGCCCCGTCTCTGAGTGAGAAGGTCTTGACTCAGAGGAATAGGCCAGGGAGGGGCTGTCGCAAGGAGTAGCAGTTCTGAGAACCAGGCCTGGCCGTGCCAACGGGGCGACCAACATGACCTGCTCCTTGTCCTCCCTGATCTTGCACAGTACCTGTGCGAGAAGGCTCACTGGGGGAAACGCATACTTGCATAGCCCCGACGGCCAGCTGTGCGCCAGTGCATCCGTGCCGACCATAGGTCAGGGAATAATACAGGGAGCAATGGGAAGAGTCCTGGGAGGCAACAGGTCTACCTGTGCGTCGCCGAACCGTTCCCATATCAGCTAGACCGTCTGGGGATGGAGTCTCCATTCTCCAGGAAGTGGCTGAAGCCGTGAGCTCGTCGGCTGCACGGTTCAGGACTCCCGAGATGTGGACAGCATGAAGGGACCTCAGATGCTTCTGACTCCACAAAACGAGATGGCGGGCGAGTTGAGACATACGGCGGGAGCGTAGACCGCCCTGGTGGTTGATGTACGCTACTACGGCCGTGTTGTCTGTCCTGACTAGCACATGTTGACCCTTCAGCAACGCTCAGAAGCGGTGCAGGGCGAACCGTACTGCCAGTAACTCGAGGCAATTGACATGCAGAAGGCGCTGGGGTCCTGTCCAGGAGCCCGCGGCTGCTTGTCCATTGCACATGGCACCCCAGCCCGTGGATGATGCATCTGTTGATACAACAAGATGCCTGGAAACTCGTTCTAAGGACACACCGGTCCGTAGAAACTTGAGGTTCGACCACGGGGTGAGAGTCTGTAAGCAGGCCCGAGTCACTTGTACCCGGAGCGTGCCAGACCGCCATGCCCATCTCGGGACTCGATCGCGTAGCCAGTGCTGAAGCGGTCTCATATGTAGCAATCCGAGCGGCGACACCGCGGCTGCAGATGCCATATGCCCCAGGAGCCTCTGAAATAGCTTCAGTGGGACCGCATTCTCACCCTCGATTTGACAAAGGCCAGTCAACAGAGACTGTGTGCGCGCTCGCTGGTAAGCAGCACGCACCTGCAACCGAGTTGGAAACCACACTGAGAAAGGAGATCCTCTGCACGGGGCAGAGTCGCTCTTCTCCCAGTCGACCCGAAGGCCCAGACGGGCTAAGTGCTGGAGCACTTGGACTCTGTGTCCGCAGACCTGCTTCGAGAGTGACCCAGTATGAGCCAGTCATCGAAGTAGTTCAGGATGCGAACCCCGTGCTGCCGAGTGGCGCAAGGGCTGCCTCGAAGACTACGTAGAGTCACGAGGGGACAGAGCTGCCCGAATGGGGGGACTGCGTACTGAATGTCCGCCCCTCGAAGCAAACCGTAGGAACGGTCCGCGTCGAGGAAGGAGACATGAAGTAAGCGTCCTTCAGGTCGATCGCTGCAACCAATCTACCGGACGAACGTGTCCAAAGAGGCGTTCGCTACCGACATCCTGAACGGAAGCCTGAGAAGGATCGGTTCAAGACGGGCAGATCCAGGATTGGCCATAACCCACCGGTTTCCTAGGGTACAATGAAGCAAGGGCTGAGAAGCCGGACTTCACTTCGGCTGGAGGGACAGGCTCGATCGCACCCTTCGCCAGTAGGGTGACAACCTCCGCACGCATGACAGGGGATAGGCCCCATCATAGCGGGCGGCCTCCCCAGAGCGGGGAGGAACCTGCGCGAACTGAATCGCGTAGCCGCGCCTGATGGTCTTCGTGACCCAGCGGAACAGTCCCGGAAGCTGAAGCCAGACTCCCAGGAACTGCACCAGCGGGGTCATTCGGACCACAGACGTACCCAGGGTGGGGCAGCGAGGCAGCGTTACCGGCCCGGACATGGGAGGCTGTTGGGCGTCCCGGTGCGGGGGCACGGTTAACTGCTGCGTCCTGACAGAGGAGACCAGGGAAGGACGCACGTTCCACTGGGGTCTGCTCTGAGAGGAGGCTGGCGAGAGAGAGGGACGAGAGTGGCGCGGCCCGGAGGCGGCACACACTGCCATCACCGGTCTCTGGGTCCTCAGAGACAGGAACATGAGTTCTTTCCAAGCGCTGCTAGCCCGGGGGCCAGCAGCGGAAGGATTTTCCCCCGGCCCTCCACCGAGGGAAGGAGAGGCCCTGCAACCATCCCCTGGAAAGAACTGGAACCCATCTCTGAGTTGTCCACCTCCAGCCTGGCGTTTTCAGCCAGGCTGAGGAGCGGACTGGGCGACATCCTGCAACCACCTCCACGGCGCGGCCCGGAGAAGGCTGCTGCTGGGGCCGGACGGGAGGAGGGAGGGCGCCCTCGGCGGCGAGAGGCGACTGGGCCGGCGGCTGGTGCAGCAGCCAGCCGCCGGGGCAGTACGTGTTACAGCCTCAGTCTGCTCTGGGGCGGCCCAGAGAACTGTTGGGCGCAGTTCTCGGCCGCGCCGCCGAAGAGGCCAGCCTGGGATATGGGCGAGTTGAGGAGGCGGGCTCAGTCAACCCCCCCATATCACCAGGTAAGGCCAGGAAATTCTCCCGGACCACAGCTGTGGACATCGCCCGACCGAGGGAGCGTGTGGCCACCTTCACCACCCAGAGGGCGGGATCAGTGGCGGCACGCAGCTCAACAAAGAGCCCTGGGTCAGCTCCACCCTTGTGCATGTGCAAAGGGGCGGCGGCCTACCCCATAGCACTGCAGGACCACGCCACCGAAGTAGACGAGCCCACAAGCTTAGGGAGGGTGCTTAGGACAGCCACACCACGTCAAAGCCCTCTGTGGACACCGGAGTGCGCAACAGAGTTGTTTAACAGTGGGGAGGGGGCCCCAGTGTACCCTAGGCCGCGGCCCCATCAAGGGCAGAGAAGGCGGAGGAGGCCACCAAACGGTCACGGGAAGCACGGGGACTTCCAGGACCGCGTGATCTCCTCATGCACCTCGGGAGCGAAAGGCATTGGGGGCGGGGCCCAACAGCTGTCGGGTGCCGCCCACAAAAACCGATCGCGCAACCACGAGCACTCGCGACTGGGCGGAGTTCCACACCAGCACGAGGCTCGCGGCTGCCCGAGATAACATGGCTATCAACTCTAGGTCAGATCAGGCAGTGCTGACACACCCGGAGGCGGAGCACAACCTAATCGTCATCCCCAAAGGATCTAGCCCACCTTGGGATGTGGCGATCGACATCTCGCCGCTATCTGGAGTGTGAACGAAACGAACGAGGCGTCAGAGACGGGCCGCTGTTTCAGTCCAGCACTCGCGGGAAGCGATGTGCGAGAGGGGGGCGTGGCCCGAGGAATGATCGTCGGGGTTCTTAAACCACGCACCGCCCTCAGGTCACCCTGGCCACCAGCCAAAGTACCACCTCTCTCAGAGACGGTAGATTGGGGTGTGGCAGAGGGGACTCTCTCTCCTTGCAGAGATCACTGAGTCTCGACCGCGACATCGCGATGGTCACGTTCCCGCAGTGGGAACATGACACATCCACAATCACTGCCCGAACGTGCTGAAGCCCAAACACGTCGAGCAGTGAATGTGCCCATAGACAGCAACGGAGATCGATCGCACCCGGAAGTGCACGGGCGAACCGTCTTGAAAAAGACGTGCCACGCGCAAGCTCTTTTTGTGAGAGGAAAGCTCTGCAGAGTGCCGAAGCGCCCAGTAATAACACACACAGCTGTTGCAGATCACTGCACAGATCAGCAGGCAGGCAATGCGAGATCGCTGGAATGCGCCGTCACACCAACACCCTGGAGAACCGCTCGTCTCGAAGACTGAAGAGAGGACTTCAGAATTCAGGCTTGTAGGAGTGAAGAGATGCTCTTGGCTCCAAAGCAGAAACATAATGCGATGTTGCCAGCGTACTTCCTTATATACCCACAGGGTGGGGCGGAGTTACGCATGCAAATTCCGCATGCCCATGGCATTGGCACTGCCATTGGGCGCTGTTGAATTCTCGAAGATGATAGGCTTCTAAGCGAAACCCCCATTCGTTAGTCACTAACGTACGTCGTAGTGACTGAACGAAAGGGAACAGAGCAGTTATTCAGGTGTAGGGAAATCTCGCTAATGACAAGTCTTCTTTCCTATTTCTTTTTAGTAATAATTAGAAAAAAGTCAGTGTAGTGGATCCACTTGAGTTTGATATTCTATTATTATGAGTACTATGAATAAAATGTAATTAACTGATTATACTTATTTAAGATATGCTAATTTCACAGAATTAATATTTTTTTTCTTATTTCACAGGTAAGAGAACAATTTAATCAAACTCAAAATAAGCAGTTTATAAAAAAGGCAAAAACAACACAGTAGAAATGTGGCACTTAAATGAGTCAATGATTCAAAACTCACCAAAAGGTTTTCTTTACATTCTGCCATTGCCACTTTGACTTGCGCAAGTGATTCCTAATAGACGATTGTATTCACATTTCCAATAGGCACCTAATGAATTTTATATTTTTTTATCTAATTATAAATACATTTTAAAATGTTATATTTATCATTATATTTTGAATTAATATATTTATTTATTCAGCTATAAACCATATTTTATTGTTGGTTACAAACATTTACTGTGAAAAAATATATAAAATAGACAATGTTGTTAAGCATTATTTAATAGTTCCACACGAATAACAAAAATAAAAGCACAACAAGAACAAGAATAGAAAACCACATGTATGTATTAGGCTGGCCCAAAATGTGTGGACTGCACAATGCCTGAAATCATGAGCTCATTGAAGCTGTCATAAGAGGCATGTATGGGACGCCTCAGAATTAATGCGCATGTGTTTGCCTCTGGATATTTCCTCCTTGATCCATTTACTGGATCATGTAAAAATTCCAGTCTAGGCTCTGAATCAAAGCCCAGGATTGGGATTTTATCTGTGCCAGTGGCAAACATCGAAACATCGTCAAATGTAATGATCACTTCGTGATCTTCTTCACTCAGCACAGCATCTCCGCCTGAAATGTAAAAAGGAGGGGGGAATTAAAAAACTGAAATCTATAAAGTCTGCATTAAATGGAATAGGCAGGCCTTTTCTTCCCTATTGTGATGTATATGAGTGAAATGGTTGGTGTGTCCCAGTTCGCCTACTTATACTCAGCGAAAAAGTACATACTTTTAATCGTGTGGCAAAACACATTCACCTGGAGCAATGTTCCAGTCTAGAATTGATCTATGGCTTATATCTCCCTCTTGTCTGCAGTTTGTGTCAGAATCATCACAGCTATGCCCCATTTTCTGATCAGACATTAATTTCAATCCATTTAGCAGGAACAAAACAACAAAATGGTAATTATATGTGTTTATTGGAAACTAAATAATAACTTATTAAAAGATGAGTTTTGTGATTTAGTAAAAAAACAAACAGCAAAAAGCATATTTGATAATAATGAAGTGAATTGCACACAAAGATGGGAATTTTTCAAGTTTAAAATGAGAGAAATAGCAATTAAACGAAGTAAATTTAACAAAGAATTTTTTTTAATTAAAAAGAATAATATAGCCAAAAAAAGAAGTATTATGGATAAATTAAACATTTTAATGACTAAGCATAATCTTTCAGAGGAAGAAGAAACAATAATAAACAAAAGGAAATAGATAATATGTTTATTGAAATGGCTAAAGGGGCATTTGTAAGGTCTCGAGCGAAATGGCTGGAAGTTGGAGTTATTTCTTTGCTTGTGTAATGTACTGCTCCGAGAGACACAGGGCGAGGATCCAAATGCAGCTTTACTGAAAGGGTAATCCACAATCATAGTCAAGAGTTCAGGCAAGGTCAAAACACAGGCAGGCAGTCCAAACTAACAAACTCAACAAGGCAGGGACACTAGGGGTGGCTGACGCGAAACTAACGATCCCAAAGCGCAGATGTTTCAAAACTGTGATTCGAAACACCCATGTCACGTGATTATGGCTAAATGAAGCTTCAAGTGTTTCATCAGGTGACGCCTCTATCAACAAATGTGACACATTGTGGCTTAATTGATTTTTATTAATCATTTTTATCAATCATTAATCATTTTTCATGACCAAAAAAACCTATAGTTATCCACAATGAGGAGGCTCCAGGTTAAAAAACCAAGATCTTGTAATTGTCAGACAGATGTTTATATATTTTTTTTTTACATGGATCATCAAGGTTATTTCAGATCAACACATGCAAGTGAGCACTAGGTGTCGCCGTAGAGACGGGTGTCGGATCGATTCGAAGCTTCGTAAGGGGTGTTAATTTATGAATTTCATACTTGTTTTTTATATTGTTATTGTAATTATTGGATGTATAATCTTTGTTCACGGACTGTGATGGCTGAATGTTTGTAAATTGAATTCTGTAATAAAAAATAAATAAAAAAAGATTAAGGATGGTTTGTTTAGTTTGAGCTGCGAGTAGGAAGAATGTGTAATTATTTAATGCTAAGTTTCCCCCTTTTCATGCATTTTTTTCTTTATTGTATCAATTACACAAACCAAAATGCCTAACACAATAAAACAGAAACATTGCTCCAATAAAACAATTCATCCTCATGAAGCAAACGGTCTGACATTACTGAAGTAAATCAAAATGCTTTAGTGTTTGTCCACTATATGCTCACGATCATCTTATAATGTATATTCAGCAGAGCAGGGCCGGCCCTGACCAATCTGCTGCCCTAGGCAAGATTTTACTTGGTGCTCCTTGTATGAAGGTTT
Source organism: Romanogobio albipinnatus (assembly GCA_023566225.1). Taxonomy (NCBI): domain Eukaryota; kingdom Metazoa; phylum Chordata; class Actinopteri; order Cypriniformes; family Gobionidae; genus Romanogobio; species Romanogobio albipinnatus. The sequence goes on from CM042245.1 coordinate 11,332,113, forward strand.
AGCACTACATGTTTTCAGTCTAAGTTGCGGAAACACTGGTACTGTTTTATTTTTATTTTTTTTACAAAATCCACTGTCTGTGGCCACTGGAGAACCCAGAACAGCTGCTTGCATATAGTTTAAGGTAAAACTGGAATGAATTAGCGTACATTAGTATTTTACTACTATGCAAATAAATAAACTGTTCATTCATTACACCACTTTACCTCTGTCTTTACCTCTGTCTTAAAAATGCTCTTCTTATTAAGTCATGTTTTCTTGTGTCCAGTCCAAACATCAAAAAATTCTTACATTCTTAATTCTTAAAGCAAGATGTATTTACTAGTAAAATGACATTAGATAATTTTGTCCTTGTTTTCTGGGGGGGAAAATCAAAATTAAGTGAGTTTTAGCTTAAAACTAGCACAATTATCTGCCAAATGGGGTGAGAAAAATTATCTTATGTTTGGGACAGAAACAAGATTTCAATCAGAAACAAGATTACTTTTCTCACCCCATTGGCAGATAATTTAGCTTGTTTTAAGCATATACTCACTTAAGAGAAAATATAATTTGACTTATCTAGTAAATGCATCTTGGTTTAAGAATTTTTTAAAATTTAGACTAGAAACAAGACAAAAATACTAAATAAGAAGAGCATTTCTGCAGTGTTTCCCTTATCTTGCCTGCATCAGAGGGCTTCTGTTTTTTATGACACTACAATTCGGCCATCCGTCATAAATGATCAGGCAACTTTCACCGTGTCTACACCTGGAGCGAGCGGCCAAGCACCCTAAACAATGAAAGCAATCCTGTCTACATTAGATGCGGCGAGAGGCGACGCGACACAACAAATTCCCAACGCTAAACTGATCACGTGTTATATTTCTGACGCGCTTCAAGCTCGGCGGGGGAGATTGATGAGGCGGACCGGGAAGATGCGGGGACTTAGTTAAGTTTTTTGCGCTTTATTTGGTAATATTTCAAATTAATATGAATAAAATAGTATCAGTAATACATTTTGGTGCCCCTATGGATGAGTGGCGCCCCTAGCATTTGCCTATTCCGCCAATGCCACGGGCCGGCCCTGCAGCAGAGCTTACATCTCTCTCTGCTGAACTGCACTAGAACCAGCTTTTGCTCTGGTTTGGCCCAATTTTGTCTGTAGTCTACCGGCCCAGTAAAGGGAAATCTTAAAGGTCCCGTTCTTCGTGATCCCATTGTTCAAACTTTAGTTAGTGTGTAATGTTGCTGTTAGAGCATAAATAATACCTGTAAAATTATAAAGCTCAAAGTTCAATGCCAAGCGAGAGATTTTATTTAACAGAAGTTCCCTTTCAAAGCCTACAGCGAACGGCCGGCTTGGACTACATCCTGGTACAGCCTGCTTTAATTACGTCAGTATAACAGTAGAACAGACTAACCTCCGCCCACAAGAATACGCGAAAAAGGGGGCGTGGTCTTGTTGCTGTCCCACGTGGAGAAGAGGAAGTGTTGCGTGGAGAAAAGGAAGTGTTGCGTTTGAGTGTGTTTGTCGCCATGTCGTCGAGACGCTGTTATTTTCATCCCGGAGTCAAATCACCTTTGTTTGGCTTTCCCAGGGACACTGTAGAGATCATTGAGCGCATACATCTCCCCGTTAAGAGGCGTGACCTTTCCGTGCAAGTTACGTGCGCTAAGCTGCTGTCGAATCACAACACAGGAACCGGGCCACGTGCGCTAAGCTGCGGTCAAATCACAACACAGGAACCACTGGCACAATCAGAACTCGTTACGTTTTTCTGAAGGAGGGACTTCATAGAACAAGGAACTCATCAGCCGTTTTTAGGACAGTGAAAACAGCGGTACACAGATGAGTACATTGTGTTAAAAATACTGTGTTTTTTTTACACGCGAAACATGAACACATGTTATATTGCACACTGTAAACACAATCAAAGCTTCAAAAAAACACGAAGAACGGGACCTTTAAGTGACCATGAACCTGCTCTCAGCGTGATTAAACACACACACACACACACACACACGGGTGTTTTTGTGAAATGTGGGGACATTCCATAGGCGTAATGGTTTTTATACCGTACAAACCGTGTTTTCTATCCCCCTACACTGCCCCTGCCCCTAAACTTAACCCTCACAGGAGACTGTGCAGTTTACTTTCTGTGAAAAAAACCTCATTCTGTGTGAAATATAAGCATTTTGAAAAGTGAGGACATGGGGAACGTCCTCATATTTCACCCTCTTTTTGTAATACCTATGTCATACCCATGTCATTATACACATTTGTGTCCTGATATTTCACAAAAACATGCCAACACACACACACACACGCACAGACACACACGCATAGACACACACGTACACACTCTCTGACATCATGGAAAGAGAATGAAACACTCACACACGAGATTAAATCAAAGTCTTCAAAGTTTATTCAGGACACAAGCAACACTTTCAAAAAATATTATTTATGATGATTTATAAGGTGTTTTCTTCATGATGGCTTTTGACATTTGGTCCCCACAACAAAAGGAATATCTGGAACACACACAGACAAATATTATACATTTTGTTTTCTCTGCAGTTTCACGTCTAGTATGTATTCCTGTGTGCTGGAATATTGCTTTTGGAAAGCTGAACATCAGTTTATTGGACATGTATCACTGGAGTTTTAATTCTCAGTACATTATCAGTTTATGTGTGTTTATATAATCCTTCAAAATGCTGTTGATCTTAATTTGAGAGAAGATTAAAGACCCCATGAGCTCTTACTCTAAATGCTTCAGTTCAGTGTTCAGTCCAAAGTCTGTTTGAAATTATTACACATGTGTCTTTGTTCCACCTGTAAGATTATGAGAAGGATCATTTAGTTCATGTGACCATAATTACAGCCAAAATATCATTTATTTATGTGGTTCCTTATCGGAATAAATCCAGATTCAGAAATAATCAACTATTTATTTGCACAGTTGTTCTTTGTGTGTGTGTGTGTGTGTGTGTGTGTGTGTGTGTGTGTGTGTGTGTGTGTGTGTTCAGGGTCTGATCTGAAGCTGTTTAACAGCCTAATGTCATTTTTTACATGTGTCAAAAATATCCTTTCATTATTGATGAACCACTATGTACTTTATGGGGGTTTACACACCCTGGCGAGCCTATGATGAAGAAAAACAGATAAAAACATAATCTTACCACACAACAAATTCAGACGTTTCAGTCTAGCAGATGTCCATGTCCAGATGTTCAGATGTGAACACATTATCAGAAGTGCAGATTCTTGCACTTTCCCATAACTCAGGATATTTTAGCATGTGAAGGAAAAGCACACATATAATGATTAACTCAGTCCAGCGAATGATACGAGCACACATCAGTGGCTCAAGGCTGGAAGATTACGCTGCTGTTTTAACCAATAATCAGAACAAAAGCACTTGAAGGATGACGAGCATAATTCAGTTTAATATATTTCATCTGACTCCATTAAAGTTGTTGTTCTTTAACCTCTTATTCTTTAACGGTAAAAGTCCACCCCCCAAGAGTACTGTTATAAACATGAGCCCCATCTGAAAGGCGAAGGGGGAGGTGTTGCTGTAATTTATAATCATATCTTTAGTATTACTCAGAGCCGTCTAGTTTCAAATATAATTCTTTTGAAGCGTTGGTGCTTCTAGTGTAGATGATGAATCCCATTTGACATTTGACTGGCTACTGTATACAGACCACCAGGACACCATACAGACTTTATCACAGAATTTGCTGATTTATATTTGTAATATTTGTGCATGCCAGCAACAAGTGTCCCTTGTGAGAGGATTTTTTCAAAGGCTGGAGAAATTATATGTAAAAAAAGAAGTCGGCCCTTCAACAGCAGAGCAATTCATATTTTTGAATAATTTTTTTTGGTAAAAATGTGACACATTGTGGCTTTATTTATGACGAGGCTACAGGTTACAAAACCAAGACCATGTAGTTGTCAGACAGATGTTAAAAACATTTTCTTTTTTACATGGATCATTGTCAAGGTATTTCAGAGCAACACATGCAAGTGACCACTAGATGGCGCCGTAGAGACGGGTGTCGGATTGATTCGAAGCTTCGAAACAATATGGCACATTTGCTTCAACTGCTTCTGTGCTTCACGAAGCCTCGGTCTGCCCATCACTACCTCTCGCTCTCTGTCCTCCTCTTCCTCTGCCTCTTCCTCTTCCTCTGCCTCTGCCTCTGCCTCTGCTTCTAGCTCTCCCTGCCTCCCTGCAAAGTTCTCAAAATGGCTTAACTGGGGCCTTTTTGTAGCTGGCTGATTGGTGTTCAGTTTTGTAAGTAAGTGTTTTCAGGTGTGTGTCTATGCCTTTTCAATTAACCAATGTGTGTATTTTGAATTGATGTGTTTTCCCAATGGTACCCTGAGATTTCATTTTTGAACTAAGTGTCTTATGTATGAAATAGTGTGTAGTGTCTAGGAGCAAGTGTGTTGCAGAAAGGAGCAAGTGTGTTACAGAATTGCAACTAAAGTGCAAAGCAGCGCTTTTGTTTAAGGTATGGTTACACTTTGTTTAAGGTATAGTAAAAACAACTTCAAGTTATGTTACTTTGGTTTAAGTCTATAGTGTCTATAGTGTTCAAGCAACAGGCAAAAAATGGAAGCTTCAGCTTAAGTTCTGCCAGGAAGACTGAATCACTTCGTCACTTATTAATTTCATCTCTATCCAATCACGTCTTCATATTTTCTGTATAAAGGTCGTACTTACACATGTTTGAGTTCGCAGATGCCGATGCGACAACAACCTCCACCCTCCCCACCACCACCAGGATGGTTCCGTCCATACCTCTAAAGGGGGGTCGGCTGCGCCCCTGCCTTCATCTTCAGGCAGGGATATGCTGATCCGCTACCCTCGGATTACTAACTATGGACGGGGCCTATGCCAAAACTTTATTATGCTTGCTGGGCTGTTAATAAATGTATGCTTCATTCATCATCCTATCTCTGAGTCTTTCTGGTAGAACTGTAATATATTGTGAAATATTTTTACAATTTAAAATAACTTTTTTGGTAACACTTTACAATAAGGTTTCATTAGTTAACATTATATTAACTAACATGAACTAACCATGAGCAATACATTTGTTACTGTATTTGTTCATCTTTGTTAACGTTAGTTCATGAAAATACAGCGGTTCATGTCATGTTTTGCTGTGTTTTGGTTCATTTTTCTTTAGTTTTTAAAGGCTTGACATTTTGTTGTAATTTTTAATGTACAAAAATTAAGTTGTTTCCACTGCTGAGGGAAAAAATGCAAGTGATCGAGCCGGCGCCTCACACACAAGCATAATATCTCAGTTCTAGCACTGCCAATTTGACATCGCAGCCGGTTCATTATCCAAATAAAATACATGTGTGTGAGTGACAGAGTAAAAGCCTTTCTTATAGTATGAGGTTACACACCGGTGTGTGAGGGACAGAGTTAAAGCCTTTCTTATAGTATGAGGTTACACACCGGTGTGTGAGGGACAGAGTTAAAGCCTTTCTTATAGTATGAGGTTAAAGGTCACCCCTCTCACACCGTTTACAGTTTCATTGGGTTTGGGCATTTTTAATCCGATTGAGGTGTTTATATGGAGCATTTTCATTTGGATTGGACTTTTAAACTGATTATAGTGCTCCATATAAACGCAAAGGGTAAAACGAGAATAGGAAATAGACGTGCACACTCTAACAGTAGCATTACAGCTTTTAGACAGACTACTCTACATATGAACCAGAACAGAGCTTTTACAGAAGCACTCTATAAAAACACAATACTTCCAATCTTTATCAAGATAAATGCTTACCATACGCAATAATAAACTCACTGCAACAGGTTTTTCCATGGCACTTTTTCCATTTGCTGCTAGTGCTTTAAAAGACTATTGTCTTTTCTTTATATTTACTTCTCTGTGTTCTGTAAAGCTGTGCAACAATGTTCAAAAGGACAAATTGACTGAATTGTAATATATATTGCTTTGGATTAAAGCTGCCAAATGTATAAATGTTAAACTGGTTGCACTCTCTGGCAGAACCTGTGATTCTACTGTGGGTTTATTCCTAGAACCTTAAAAGAAAATCAGCCATCTTGGTGGAGTTTGCCGGAGTTCAAGGACATGAAAAGGCAGACAGCGAACACCTGTGAGGCCTTGAGAAGGATCTTGGAAACTTTGGGAAAGTTACAACTTGTGTCAATATAAAAATAAGATTAGAACCTAACTTGAGCGGTAAACAACAGGGGTATAAAGGCACATGAGAGGCTGTGGGGATGACAGAGCAAGAGCTGAAGACAGACATCAGTGAAGAATGAAGGGTTTAGTGTGTTTACTGCTGCTGTTGGAAACCTTTGTGTTTGTCTTCCAGCAGACGGTCAATGGAGACCCCAATGAGAACGAGATCGGCCAACAGCTCAGCTCTGAGGACAGAAGACAGAATCCACCTCAAACAGACACTTTGAGAGCTGAAGCTTCAACTGACAGCCAACAATACTGCGATCTGTGCTTCCCTGACATCCATGCAGCCCTGAGAGAACTGACCGCCACGGTCACAGAGCAGAAAGCAAACATCAGAGCTTTAGAGACTGAGAGATGCTGAACAGGCTGCAGAACAACAGACGATTAGCCTGGAAGAGCTGAAGAAGAAAACTGATGGTACCTCACCAAAACATTCACTCTTTATCAATGATCCTCAGTGTAAAACGCTAATTCAATACATTGCTGTGTAAATGTCAGTGTAAAGTTGAGTGTATACTGTGTAAATTGTGTTTATCTATTACAATAATCAGTGTGAATGTGATTTAACAGAATCTTTATTCCTTCACAGAAACTTCAAATCTTACTCTGAGTCAAGTGGAGGAGTTGAGGCAGGAGAACAGAGGTCAATGTGCTTGAGTGATGTTAAATTCAGTGAATACATTCTCAGTGTAATACAGTAATATATCACAATATTGCTTATGTTTTCAACAACAGACAGAGAGATTGCTTTTTCAGCTGGACTGATGGAATCTGGCAGTGGATATTTTGGTCCTTTTACCACTGACATCACACTAACCTACAGGAACATCTTCACAAACATAGGGAACGCCTACAACCCAATCACAGGTAATTATCAATGAAATGAGTCATAAATATATAACCCTATTATTTTATTAGGATTATAACCCTAATCCTCGCTAATTGCTATTAGCATGTAGCTATTCACTGTTAGCATATGTAGAATATTGGAAGTGCTGTATGCTAACATGAGTCAAAAGACCCAACCCCCATGTCTCTATGATGTTCTGAGGCAGAGATATAGACCTTGCTAAACAGTTGCTAGGGTACTCTGTTTGGTTGCTATGGATTGGCAGCTGCCAATGATGATCCTCCAAAGGCTGCTTGTCAGTATGAATGATATAAACCAACCCCCGTGCCTCTGTGACATTCAGATGTGAAGATATCCCTCTGTGGATTTGGGTTACTAGGGTGCTTGATAATGGTTGCTAGGGCGTGGCTAGGAAGTGTTGAAGGTGATTTGTGATTGGCTGTTGATGCCCTGAGTCAAACAAACCCACCCTCGTGTTTCTATGACACTTCTACCAAAGATATCCCTTTGATGTTTTTCAATGGAAGTCTATGGGATCAGTTGCTAGGGAGCTCGAATGGTTGCTAGGGCGTGGCTTGATAGCTTCAATACAAAATCCCAATGCAAGTTCCCACAGTAGAGAAACACAAGCGTTCAATGGCCGTCTGTGGGGAGTTTGTGTGAAATCCTCACTCAGTTACGAGTCATCAAAGTTCGCCGCAATGTTAAGTCTATGGGATTTTTCGGCTACTTTTTCGCCCCCCGTGCTTCATAAGCACCACTAATGATATTAATCTACATAAATGACATAATGATTATAAAATTAAATCGTATAAAAGAAAAAGTAAATAAACCTGCATGTAGGATTGATCACAGATTGCTTTTGAAAATCTTCAGACCTGATGTTGTGTAATGTGTGTAAGAGAATGAATGAAATGATCTTCCATCTTTTAAAACTATAACCCAGTGTTTGGTCATTAAACTGATGAAGCTGATTCTGTGTCTCTTGTTGTTTGATTCAGGTGTTTTCACAGCCCCACTGAGAGGAGCGTACATGTTCAGAGTCTCTGTGTTTGGTCATGGCCCAACTGGAGCAGCTGCATCTATTGCTAAGAATGGAGAGCTGGTGGTTATTGCAAATCCTTATCAGACTCAGGGTGGGTTAAACTCCTCGAATGGAGTTGTGTTGATCCTGGAGGTTGGAGATGTTGTCTATGTGAGGCTTTGGTCTGGCCACAGGATATTTGATAACCAGAATAACCACTGCACTTTCAGTGGTTTCCTGCTGTTCCCCTTAAGAGAAGATGAGCTCTGCAGAATGTGATTCCAGTAACTCTGAACCTTCAGCGAATGATTTAAGATGATAATCATGAAGAATCATTAACATATGAACCTGCATTAATGAGGAATAATGTGTGTTTGATGTTTGCTATAGATTACTGTATAAAGTCAGTATGAGACACTATATTCATAAGCTCTGAGCTTCTCTATATGTCACATTATAAAGAGTTTCATCACTGAGACAGACAGGACTCGTGAATATCACATGACTGTTTTGTTAAAGCAGTAAATCTATAAATGTTAAATCATATCTTCTGAAGTGTATCTTGTTGCTGATCCTGGATCTGTATCTTCATCCTGCATAAATAAATAAGAGAATAAAGAGACATTGTGGCATTTTCTTTTCAACAATATTTGTTTTGAGGTCATGATATCATGTGGTATAATAATGGCGCTGTCATGTCATTCATGAGATGTAGTTTACATTTCATTGACAGTTTTTGGTTTTGCCTTCAGGTGCCGTATGTATAACGCCGCTCAGAGCAGGGTTAGTTTATGGAGGACCAAACCTGCAGAAATTAAAAATACATTAATTAATTGAAATAAATGTGATAATAGGAAAATAAATAAGAGAATAAACAACTTGATAAAATAAGTATTAAATTGTGTATTATCTTTCCCTTAATTTATTATTTTCTGCTTTTATCTATATATTTTTTTTAACTTTTATGTATTTGTTAATACATTTTAATATATCTTTTTATATTTATTTACTATAAATATAAATCTGACCCACATGTATTTTTAGATTTATTGATTGATCATTTGTTTGTATGTTTCCGTGAGCAACATGGATGTGAGGAGGATGCTGATGGAACTAAATAGAAAAATAAATACATGTGGGAATAAATAAATATAAAAAGAAATGAACGCATGAAAAAATAAATATGAGAATAAATGTAAAATAATAAATAGTCAAATGTATTAATAAATAAATTAAAAGGTTAAATATATATTTTTTAAATGTATAAAAGCAGAAAATAATAAATTAAGGGAACAATAATACAAAATTGAATTTGATAAAAAATTAATCATTTTTTTCGAGTCCTTTATTCTTTTATTTATTTTCCTATTATCACATTTATGTATCTATTTGTTCATTTACATATTTGTATATTTATTTATTACTTATTCATTCATTAATTTATTTATTTTTCATCTCTGCAGGTTTGGTCCTCCATAATAGTTCCCCCAAAAATGTCAAAAGATGATGTTTAAAATATATATAGGGAGAATAAAACACTAAACTAAGTGAAGGTATTCAAATCAAATCAAATCAAATCAAATCACTTTATTTGTATCTGACCAAATGTTTTGGCAAAAAAGGCAAACGACAGCTGGAGGTTTCAGGAAAAAAAACACACATTTCATTGGTCGTCTTGTTTTTGCATATAATTTTTTGCTATAAATTATGAGCATGGCATCTGAGGACTAATTCAACATTTTCTCAGTTATTGTGCTTTATTTCCAGATTCAATCATAGGCTCGTCCTTATGTACTAGAGCATGTACGCACATGCGCACTCTTTAAAGTGATGACCATGCCTAAGTCTATAGTGTTTAAGAATTTCTGACTGCTTTATCACTTGAATGCCACAATATTTACACTGAACTGACAAACACACAAGAGTAAAAACACAATGATGAAAATCAATAGATGTTGCATTCCCATAAATGAGCATTCAGATCTAACAGAGCAACTCATTTACATTTAAAGGGGTCATGAACTGAAGAATAAAGCTAACCAATCTGAGCCCATTGCGCGTTTCTGAGGGAGGGGCTTCATAGAACCAGGAACCTATCCGGACGTTTTTCAGAGAAGGGACACAGCGGCGTAGAATAAAGGTCAATTATGTGAAAAATAAGGTGTAAAAAAAAAATTATAATAATAAAAGAAGCATGAACACATGTTAGACTGCACCCCATTAACACAATCAAGCCTTCGAAAAAAGCTGCTCAACCGCCCCTTTAATGTGGAAAAACACAGTTGCTGCATATTTGCAGAGACTGAAATTAAAAAACGATGCTGCGCCTTTTATTGGATCCGACAGGAATGGCGCAACACACTCCTACGAGTAAAACAGTTCCCCATGCGTCATTATTGCTTTGTTATAGATGGTTTGATATGCACTGATCATGTGTGCGGGTCTAAAATCACCAGTGATTTCTGATATATAAGGATTCATGTACAGTCAGAGATGTTCTGTCTCTAAATCCTTCATTGCTGTTTATGTGTCAGTAAATCAAACCAGTGACAAATCAGTCGACTTCACATTGTTTCTCTTAGTAGGAGGAAAATAATCATCCATAGTTTTTAAAATTGTGATTAAATTCTCTATAGAAAGTGATGAAAGAACGCTCCCTTTAATGGCTGGAGCTGTCGATCAAACAGCACAAGTTTATCAGTGACTGAGTTCTTCTGGACAAAACTCCCATTATAATCAACCAATCTCTTATTTACATTGTGTCACATTGTGCACTGTTAGTTATGATGAAAGCATTTGTGAGTGCAAAAATCCACTTGCAATAGCGAGACCACTGCATTCATGCCCTCAATATGCTCATTGCTAGGCTGCGATGGGATCACTTGTTAGGGAATCATAGCAATGGGCATTTACACTCAAGTCATTTCTAGAAGTGTTATTGACATTATGCCAGAGCGGCCCTGCTCTCTGTCTGCCATTGGCTGGGATGTTTGATTACTGTCATATTTACTAGGAAATAGTAGGCAATTAGGGACTTAATTTAATTAATAAAAACAACCATATTATTATTTTATTTTTCATTTCATTTCTATGAAAAGATTTCCCACAAATGATGTGTTGTGTATTTTCTGGTAATCAAATGAAGACATAAGACATTCATTTAATTTATCTTTTAATTTATTTATTTTTAATTGTCTCGTGGCTCTGGAGATGACGTTTGTGCGTTCATGTCTTCATATGAGACGGCAGAGATGGAAACTTGCGACCGACACGCGCGATTCTCAGAGAGAGTGTGTGTGTGTGTGTGTGTGTGTGTGGGGTAAATTAAACCGCATGTCTGCTCCATTCATTCGCACAGAGATACGCAGGACATGCAGGATTCATATTTAAATGCTCTTTTTGCGGTTTAATATTCACAGACACTAGTCTATATCAGTGCCCTTAAAAGCACAGAGTTCGGTACCCAGCCCTAGTCAACAGTAGGGTTGGGTATCGTTTGGGTTTTTTACGATACCGGTGCCAAACCGATACTTTTAAAACAGTCCCGTTGCCTAAACGGTGTCTGAACCGATACTTAAAATAAAGAAGGGCCACAAAACGACGGTGGATGACATTAAAGAATGCCTTTTACTGACCAAAAAATCCTTTAAATTAAACAATTTGTTCAAAGTTTAAAGTATACTTAAATATATAAATATAAATAGATACAAAACACAATTTACTCAACAAATTGACAGTAAAACCTGAGCCCCCTAACACAACTACAACAGGCCTGATTTAACACTCAATCACAGTTACAGTAATAACAGCTCGTCTGTATTCTTGCTCTGCTACTGTAAAACATCACTAATCGGCCAAAGAAAGTGTGCATTAACACGCATGCGCAGAGAACTTACAATGCTCTTAACTGACTTTCTGAATTAATTCACATAGCTTGGTTCAAAACACATGCAATTCCCATAAAACCAATTCTTTCTTTTTTTAAAATTAAAATCAAAAACTAAATTAAAAAGTTTTTTTTTTTAAAGCCGGAGCAGCAGCTCGCTTGTCAACAGGGACACACGGCTCCTGAACAGCCTAAACAATGCCCAAACGCAAATGTAAATTCACAGATGAATTGGAGAGAAAAATCCTGTGTTTTAATCTCGGTCTGGATCCGTGTGAAGCGAATGCATGTGTTACACTTTTAGGAATGAAGCGATGTCACTTCCTGGGGCAACACATTTATTTATCTGTACAAAACACAAAAAATCACTTCATACAAGGAGCACATTTCTCTGCACTTGCGCGCTTCATCTCGTGCTGAATATTACTTCTATACTCTTATCCTCTGATATCTTCACAAACTATCATAAACAATCACATGTCTGATAGTGCGTAACATTAGGCGCATTACTCTTTATACAGTCCTCAATTCTCAAGAAATACATGCCCTATATACACTGTTACGACCCTGCGTTCCACTTGCTCGCCTGCTGAGGGCGCTGTGTTTTAATGAGAGCGCAGGAGAGTGTATACACCTGTTCCCTATTCTCTACCAAATGAAGGAGAGGATAAAGCCTTGGCCTCCACCACTCTACTTCACTTCGTCCAGGGGATTGACACCTTCTGGAGAAGTCATTTTGGCACACCTTTATTTGTTTACAACCCATACCCACCTTTTCTCTTCCCCATTTGGATTATGATTTTTCCCCTTTGATTTTGAACCCTAGACTTTGTTATATTAATTTATCTGGATTTCGAAGAGTAATAAAAACTTGCAAGTCATTCAGTGTACTTGTATCCTTTATGTACGGTCGAAACGAGCTGGCCGTAACAACACAAACATTAACATAGATCTAAACATGTGCTGTGCCCGCTATAAAACGACATAAAAGGAAAGGTCTGATGAATACCATCATTAAAGTATTACAAACTCTCTTTTTTTAAATGAGTACAAGTGAATCATTAAACATAACCATGAAAATAGCATTTGGAATTAGTAACAGTAGATATTCAGATCTCAGTAATAGTTTAGTCTACATTCACATTACTCTAGCATTGATAACTGCACACATATTTTAATTCTCTCATATCACTGTTTTAATTATCTTTTAATCCGTTTTTACTCTTTCATGCTAATGAACTGACTATCTCAGGAACTATGTTTCAACCGTTCAACAGTTACTGTGTTCTCACTATAAACTCAGAAAATGATGAATGAAAGTGTTTTCCCTCTGAATCTGACTGGAGTTCTTATTTAACAGTCCTGAAATCGTTTTTACATGTAATGGCTGACAGAGTAAAGCTAAATGAGGGTAACAGGTCTATGCACGGACCAATAACAGACACGTGTGCCTCGTTAACTCAGACAGGTCAATACACACGACTTAATAATGTTCGTACACCTCTATTTGGTTAATTATCCCTCGTCACGCACTCACATCTCGAGTATATGTCTTTTTAAGCCTTTATTCCTCCGTTTTGTTCACGTTAATAGTTACTGATTTTCCCGTTGAGTTGTTGACACTATCGTCCACCATTTCACGCACGACACTCGTAATCACAGTAAAACTCAGCTTTTCTTCACATCTCAGGCACGAACTACAGCTCTATAAGAATACAATACTGTTATGAATTTACTAGTATAAAGATTATTGTCAGCTTACCTGTACAAAACACAAAAAAAATCACTGTTCAAACAAGGAGCACATTTCTCTGCACTTGCGCGCTTCATCTCGTGCTGAATGTTACTTCTATACTGCTAGCTGTAGTCAGCCACTCATGCGCCGTGCAACTCCCGGCTGCCCCCTGCTGACGACTCTGAGTTTCACCAAACTGAACACAATGCAATAAAGTAATACAAGTAAATAACAATAACTTTAACAGTTCGAAATTTAAAGGGGAGTGCACTGATATCTGTCCCGTTTTACATTCTTAGTGCTACACATGACCTGCAAACATGACCAACTTTATTTTAACCGATGGCCATGAAAAAACACTTTCATGTAAGAGGTTTTAAAAACGTCACTTTTTAATGTTTGTTGTGATTCTATTGTTGAGGCCAAACGTTGACCATAATAATCCCTGCAATAATGATCCAATCACAGCCTCTGAAGCATCTGCAGTGGTGCCGCCCACATTCCTCCAGCATTCCATTAGAATGTCCAGCAGTGCTAATCTCTCTATTGTGATGTCACAGTCAGACACTAGAACTGAAGCTGCAGGAGTCCTGGAGCCCATCGCTTTCTGCAGAGTCTCGGTGTAAAGTCATTCTTCTGCTGTGCTTGTGTTTGATGATAGTTTACAACGGCTTGTGATACTGGAGTTCAATCAGAGCATTACAGAGAACTGGCCTTTGCTCTGCGTTTAGCTGCTGAACTCACTGCACCACAGCTGGAGGATGACACTTTTCAACCAATCAGCGGCAGCTTCTTGTGGAGTCTGACTGAGCGGTATGTATATTTTTATTTGTATAATTCTATTATATTCTAGTGATGAAAATTATTTAAATATAGTTTTTGTGTAATTGTGTTAATATTAGACATTTTGACATTCTGTAGACTACAAGTAATGTTGCTCCTACATGTCAACTACTAGGGGTGGCACGGTACATGGAAAAAAACCGAACCGTTCGGTTCGCTTGTCTCGGTTCGGTGTGTGTGCGTCGCACGGTTCGCGCATGCGCAATGTATCCTTGTGCCCGTATGTTACCTCAGACAGTGGATGTCCTTTTCGCGCGAAATAAGAGGTGTGTGTGTGTGTGTGTGTGTGGACATACAGTAAAGTAAAAGTGGAGTGCTGCAGGTCACGTCACATGTAGAAATGCAAGTGGGAGAGTTAAGGAAGGCTGCCCGGAGTTGGAGGATGCGCTAGCATCGTATAGCAGGGCAGATGCAGTGCGAGAGCGGGTGCCGCGCCGCGCGTGCCCGTTGAGCAGACATACACTGGCAGGTTTGTCTCGCGAGTCGCGCAGCTAAACCACGGCTCGTGTATTGCAAATACAGGCAAATATTGTCCATTCTGTCACATTATAGTCCCCTGTCTGTCTCGTGCTTTGATTTATGATGGGCAACATATATATATCTGCTGCAAGACCGTGTTCCCCTCTGTCTAATACACACATTCATATGTTGTATATAAGTAATTCACATGATAAATGTAACATTTAAAAGTTAAGATATGCTTCTAGTTTTAATAATTTAAACATGCCTTTGAAGTTTGGGCAAAAACTTCTGGCAGTGTTGTGTTTTCGTGTATTTTATGTTATTTTTTCACAGCACTGGATGTTATATGGTGATTGTGAAACACACGGAACACTTCATGGTGAAATGTGTTAATCAGGTCAGCTGAATTAAAGCCACAGTGCATTGTTCTGATCAAAATTGATATGATTAACATGAAAAATGTTACGCCAATGTGTCGGAGTCTGTAGACAGCCAGTTAGGTGATTAACTTGATATAACAATTTTTAATACTGTATCCTAATTAGATTAGATTAGATTCAACTTTATTGTCATTACACAAGTACAAGTACAAGGCAACGAAATGCAGTTTAGGTCTAACCAGAAGTGCAATAGCAGCAAGTGCAGGATATACACAGTGGTTGCGTAAGTGCAGGACATGGAAATGTACTGAATATGTATAAATAGAGAGACGGTTATTACTATAAACAGAATTGTGGATGATTAAGATATATATTATATGCTGAAGTAAATAAAAAACAACAACAACAAGAACCGTACAGAACCGAAAACCGTGACCCTAAAACCGTGATACGAACCGAACCGTGGGTTTTGTGAACCGTGCCACCCCTATCAACTACCAGTCATTAGAGTTTTAGTAGACTGTTAGAGATAGTAGAGTAAGGGGTTAGGGTTAGTAGAGTAAGGGGTTAAGGTTAGTAGAGTAAGGGGTTAGGGGTAGTAGAGTAAGGGGCTAGGGCAAGTAGAGATTGTAGAGAGTACTGGTACTGGGGCGTCCTCTGGTACTGGTGCTGGGGCGTCCTCTGGTACTGGTGCTGGGGCGTCCTCTGGTACTGGTACTGGGGCGTCCTCTGGTACTGGTGCTGGGGCGTTGCCTGGTACTGGTGCTGGGGCGTCCTCTGGTACTGGTGCTGGGGCATCCTCTGGTACTGGTGCTGGGGCGTCCTCTGGTACTGGTGCTGGGACATCCTCTGGTACTGGTGCTGGGGCATCCTCTGGTACTGGTGCTGGGGCGTCCTCTGTACTGGTGCTGGGGCGTCCTCTGGTACTGGTGCTGGGGCGTCGCCTGGTACTGGTGCTGGGGCGTCCTCTGGTACTGGTGCTGGGGCGTCCTCTGGTACTGGTGCTGGGGCGTCGCCTGGTACTGGTGCTGGGGCGTCGCCTGGTACTGGTGCTGGGGCGTTGCCTGGTACTGGTGCTGGGGCGTCGCCTGGTACTGATGCGTCCTCTGGTACTGGTGCTGGGGCGTCGCCTGGTACTGGTGCTCTGACGTCCTCTGGTACTGGGGCGTCCTCTGGTACTTGTGCTGGGGCGTCCTCTGGTACTGGTGCTGGGACAGCCTCTGGTACTGGTGCTGGGGCATCCTCTGGTGCTGGGGCGTTGCCTGGTACTGGTGCTGGGGCGTCCTGTGGTACTGGTGCTGGGGTGTCCTCTGGTACTGGTGCTGGGGCATCCTCTGGTACTGGTGCTGGGGCGTCCTCTGGTACTGGTTCTGACTGGTGCGTCGCCTGGTACTGGTGCTGGGGCGTCGCCTGGTACTGGTGCGTACTATGGTACTGGTGCTGGGGCGTCGCCTGGTGCTGGGACGTCCTCTGGTACTGGTGCTGGGACATCCTCTGGTACTGGTGCTGGGGCATCCTCTGGTACTGGTACTGGGGCGTCGCCTGGTACTGGTGCTGGGGCATCCTCTGGTACTGGTACTGGGGCGTCGCCTGGTACTGGTGCTGACTGGTGCTGGGGTGTCGCCTGGTACTGGTACTGGTGCGTCCTCTGGTACTGGTACTGGGGCGTCGCCTGGTACTGGTGCTGGGGCATCCTCTGGTACTGGTGCGTCCTCTGGTACTGGTGCTGGGGCGTCACTTGGTACTGGTGCTGGGGCGTCCTCTGGTGCTGGTGCTGGGGTGTCCTCTGGTACTGGGGCGTCCTCTGGTACTGGTGCTGGGGCATCCTCTGGTACTGGTGCGGGGGCGTCCTCTGGTACTGGTGCGGGGGCGTCCTCTGGTACTGGTGCTGGGGCGTCGCCTGGTACTGGTGCTGGGGCATTCTCTGGTACTGGTGCTGGGGCATCCTCTGGTACTGGTGCTGGGGCAGCCTCTGGTACTGGGGCGTCGCCTGGTACTGGTGCTGGGGCATCCTCTGGTACTGGTGCTGGGGTGTCCTCTGGTACTGGGGCGTCCTCTGGTACTGGTGCTGGGGCATCCTCTGGTACTGGTGCTGGGGTGTCCTCTGGTACTGGGGCGTCCTCTGTTACTGGTGCTGGGGCATCCTCTGGTACTGGTGCTGGGGCATCCTCTGGTACTGGTGCTGGGGCGTCCTCTGGTACTGGTGCTGGGGCGTCGCCTGGTACTGGTGCTGACTGGTGCTGGGGCGTCGCCTGGTACTGGTACTGGGGCGTCCTCTGGTACTGGTGCTGGGGCATCGCCTGGTACTGGTGCGTCGCCTGGTACTGGTGCTGGGGCGTCCTCTGGTACTGGTGCTGGGGCGTCCTCTGGTACTGGTGCTGGGGCGTCCTCTGGTACTGGTGCTGAGGCGTCCTCTGGTACTGGTACTGGGGCGTCCTCTGGTACTGGTGCTGGGGCGTTGCCTGGTACTGGTGCGTCGCCTGGTACTGGTGCTGGGGCGTCGCCTGGTACTGGTGCTGGGGCGTCGCCTGGTACTGGTGCTGGGGTGTTGCCTGGTACTGGTGCTGGGGCGTCGCCTGGTACTGGTGCTGGGGTGTTGCCTGGTACTGGTGCTGGGGCGTCCTCTGGTACTGGTGCTGGGGCATCCTCTGGTACTGGTGCTAGGGCGTCGTCTAGTACTGGTGCTGGGGCATCCTCTGGTACTGGTGCTGGGGTGTCCTCTGGTACTGGTGCTGGGGCATCCTCTGGTACTGGTGCTGGGGTGTCCTCTTGTACTGGTGCTGGGGCATCCTCTGGTACTGGTGCTGGGGCGTCCTCTGGTACTGGTGCTGGGGCGTCCTCTGGTACTGGTGCTGGGGCGTCGCCTGGTACTGGTGCTGGGGCGTCGCCTGGTACTGGTGCTGGGGCGTCCTCTGGTACTGGTGCTGGGGCGTCCTCTGGTACTGGTACTGGGGCGTCCTCTGGTACTGGTGCTGGGGCGTCGCCTGGTACTGGTGCTGGTGCGTCGCCTGGTACTGGTGCTGGGGCGTCCTCTGGTACTGGTGCTGGGGCGTCCTCTGGTACTGGTGCTGGGGCATCCTCTGGTACTGGTGCTGGGGCGTCCTCTGGTACTGGTACTGGGGCGTCCTCTGGTACTGGTGCTGGGGCGTTGCCTGGTACTGGTGCGTCGCCTGGTACTGGTGCTGGGGCGTCGCCTGGTACTGGTGCTGGGGTGTCGCCTGGTACTGGTGCTGGGGTGTTGCCTGGTACTGGTGCTGCGGCGTCCTCTGGTACTGGTGCTGGGGCATCCGCTGGTACTGGTGCTAGGGCGTCGTCTAGTACTGGTGCTGGGGCATCCTCTGGTACTGGTGCTGGGGCATCCTCTGGTACTGGTGCTGGGGCGTCCTCTGGTACTGGTGCTGGGGCGTCCTCTGGTACTGGTGCTGGGGCGTCGCCTGGTACTGGTGCTGGGGCGTCGCCTGGTACTGGTGCTGACTGGTGCTGGGGCATCCTCTGGTACTGGTGCTGGGGCGTCGCCTGGTACTGGTGCTGGGGCGTTGCCTGGTACTGGTGCTGACTGGTGCTGGGGCGTCCTCTGGTACTGGTGCGTCGGCTGGTACTGGTGCTGGGGCGTCGCCTGGTACTGGTGCTAGGGCGTCGCCTGGTACTGGTGCTGGGGCGTCCTCTGGTACTGGTGCGGGGGCGTCCTCTGGTACTGGTGCTGGGGCGTCGCCTGGTACTGGTGCTGGGGCGTCGCCTGGTGCTGGGGCGTCGCCTGGTACTGGGGTGTCGCCTGGTACTGGTGCTGGGGCATCCTCTGGTACTGGTGCTGGGGTGTCCTCTGGTGCTGGGGCGTCCTCTGGTACTGGTGCTGGGGTATCCTCTGGAACTGGTGCTGGGGCGTCCTCTGGTACTGGTACTGGGGCGTCCTCTGGTACTGGTGCTGGTGCGTCGCCTGGTACTGGGGCATCCTCTGGTACTGGTGCTGGGGCGTCCTCTGGTACTGGTGCTGGGGCATCCTCTGGTACTGGTGCTGGGGCGTCCTCTGGTGCTGGGGCGTCGCCTGGTACTGGTGCTGGGGCGTCCTCTGGTCCTGGTGCTGGGGCGTCCTCTGGTACTGGTGCTGGGGCGTCGCCTGGTACTGGTGCTGGGGCGTCCTCTATTACTGGTGCTGGGGCATCCTCTGGTACTGGAACTGGGGCGTCCTCTGGTACCTGTGCTGGGGCGTTGCCTGGTACTGGTGCGTCGCCTGGTACTGGTGCTGGGGCGTCGCCTGGTACTGGTGCTGGGGTGTTGCCTGGTACTGGTGCTGCGGCGTCCTCTGGTACTGGTGCTGGGGCATCCGCTGGTACTGGTGCTAGGGCGTCGTCTAGTACTGGTGCTGGGGCATCCTCTGGTACTGGTGCTGGGGTGTCCTCTGGTACTGGTGCTGGGGCATCCTCTGGTACTGGTGCTGGGGCATCCTCTGGTACTGGTGCTGGGGCGTCCTCTGGTACTGGTGCTGGGGCGTCGCCTGGTACTGGTGCTGGGGCGTCGCCTGGTACTGGTGCTGGGGCGTCCTCTGGTACTGGTGCTGGTGCGTCGGCTGGTACTGGTGCTGGGGCGTCGCCTGGTACTGGTGCTGGGGCGTCCTCTGGGACTGGTGCTGGGGCGTCCTCTGGTACTGGTGGTGGGGCGTCCTCTGGTACTGTTGCTGGGGCGTCCTCTGGTACTGGTGCTGGGGCATCCTCTGGTACTGGTGCTGGGGCGTCGCCTGGTGCTGGGGCGTCGCCTGGTACTGGTTTTGGGGCGTCGCCTGGTACTGGTGCTAGGGCGTCGCCTGGTACTGGTGCTGGGGCATCCTCTGGTACTGGTGCTGGGGTGTCCTCTGGTGCTGGGGCGTCCTCTGGTACTGGTGCTGGGCTGTCGCCTGGTACTGGTGCTGGGGCGTCTTCTGGTACTGGTGCTGGGGCGTCCTCTGGTACTGGTGCTGGGGCGTCCTCTGGTACTGGTGCTGAGGCGTCCTCTGGTACTGGGGCGTCTTCTGGTACTGGTGCTGGGGCATCCTCTGGTACTGGTGCTGGGGCGTCCTCTGGTACTGGGGCGTCCTCTGGTACTGGAGCTGGGGCGTCGCCTGGTACTGGTGCTGGGGCGTCGCCCGGTACTGGTGCGTCTTCTGGTACTGGTGCTGGGGCGTCCTCTGGTACTGACACAAACAAAAGAAAACAATACTATGCCTCTTTCGGGTAGGAAAGACAATGAACATATCAACGTCACTGTAGTCACTGTAGTGAGATGGACTTTGTAACGACGTTTTTAGTGCCTTTTATGGGTCTTGTGAGTGTAAATGTACTGAATGTCAATGGAGGCCTTTCTCAGCCATCAGCTTTCAACTAAAATATGTTTATTTGTGTTCCGAAGATGAACGAATGTCTTACGGGTGTCGAACGACATGAGGGTGAGTAATTAATTACATAATTTTAATTTTTGGGTGAACTAACCCTTTAAACTGGGATTAACTTTTATGTATTTTTTTTTTTTCGCCTTAGACCTGATGGCGTTGAAAGAGAGTCAATATCTGAATAAAATGGAAGAGAAAGATCAGGACAGGAAACATCATAATTTTATAATTGATGAAAAATATTTTAGTTCCTCACAGACTAAAAAAACAACCTCACGTAAAAGGGCTCAAAAGACAGGGACTATCTTTAATTTTACCAGCCATCTGTGTGGACTAAGTTTTAAAAAGCATGGAAACCTTGAAGTCCACATGAGAGTTCACATTAGAAGGAAGCATTACCCCTGCCAACAGTGTGGAGTAACTTTCAATCAACAAGGAACCCTTAAAATCCATATGAGAATTCACACTGGAGAGAAGCCTTACACCTGCCAACAGTGTGGAAAGAGTTTCAGGCAAAAGGGAAACCTTAAAAGGCACACGCAAACTCACACTGGAGAGAGCCCTTTCACAAGCCAACAGTGTGTGTAGTAAAGGTATGTTTGTACGGGAAGAAGGAGGCGGGAACCGGCGAACAGTAAACAAGTTTAATATAAAATAAAATGGCGGCGACAGCCCCTCGCGGTCGACTGCCGCCTACATACAAACAAATACAAATGAAAATAATAAGCTGCAGCCCCTCACGGTCGACTGCAGCAACACATAAAACATAAATAAAATACAACATAAAATCCAGGCCTGGTCCTCTCTCCTCCCTCACTGTCGTCGCTCGTCCTTTATAGTCCCTCACTCCTCCGCGAGAGCCGAGATCGCTGGCTCACAGCTGGCGCTCATCCTCTCTGATGAGCGCCGCCTCGTCCCGCCCTCGCGGTCCCTCGGCCTCGCTGCTCGCCACATACCCCCAACGCCCTTCGCAGGCCGGGGGGTACCCCCGAGACTGCGCTCTACTCCCCCCCCCCCCTCCCCGGGGGGGCCGATCACGGCGGCCGCGGGACCTGGGGGTAAGAACAGCGAGGTGAGAGAACGGAGCGAGGAACATGAGGAGCGACAGAGACGAGAGAGTGGAGAGAGGAGAAAAGAAAAAAAAAATTCTGGTCCGGTTCCCAGACACACTGCCGCTCGGTCCTCAGCCAGCCGAGAGGCTCTTCCTCGCGGTGCCATGCGGTGGTACTGGACGGCCGGTGGACGGCTCGACGCTCCTCCGCCCCCTGGCAGCCGGCTGTGGCTCCTCCTGTCGAGGGCAGCCGGCAGCGAGTCCCGCGCGCTCCCTGCCCCTCCCCTACACGGCGGAGGGATACAGGCTCCGGCCCACGGCGAACGCCGGTGACTCCTCCGCGCTCCCTCTAGGACGGCCGCCACCCCACCTCGACCCAGGGGCACGGCAGCGAGCTCTTCGTCCCACCGACCTTCATCCGCTCCAGCACCACCGCTTCGGGCAGCCGCTCGCGGACTTCACTCCTCCGCGGTGCCCGAACTCCGCGGCACCGCGATCCCCCTCAGCTGCGAGGGCTCTTCGACAGCGCGTCCCTCCTTCCTCCCGGGCTTCGGCACCACTGTAGTAAAGGTATGTTTGTACGGGAAGAAGGAGGCGGGAACCGGCGAACAGTAAACAAGTTTAATATAAAATAAAATGGCGGCGACAGCCCCTCGCGGTCGACTGCCGCCTACATACAAACAAATACAAATGAAAATAATAAGCTGCAGCCCCTCACGGTCGACTGCAGCAACACATAAAACATAAATAAAATACAACATAAAATCCAGGCCTGGTCCTCTCTCCTCCCTCACTGTCGTCGCTCGTCCTTTATAGTCCCTCACTCCTCCGCGAGAGCCGAGATCGCTGGCTCACAGCTGGCGCTCATCCTCTCTGATGAGCGCCGCCTCGTCCCGCCCTCGCGGTCCCTCGGCCTCGCTGCTCGCCACAGTGTGGAAAGAGTTTCAGGCAAAAAGGAAACCTAAATAACCATCTGATAGCTGACACCGAAGAGAGCCATTTCACCTGCCAACAGTGTGGAAAGAGTTTCAGGCAAAAAGGAAACCTTAATAAACACATGAGGACTCACACAGAAGAGAGCCATTTCACCTGCCAACAGTGTGGAACAACTTTCACTCAGAAAGGAACCCTTAAAGTCCACATGAACATTCACAGTAGAAATGACCCTTACACCTGCCCTCACTGTGGAGACAGTTTCAGTCCAGATGGAAACCTTAAAGTCCACATGAGAGTTCATTCTGGGGAGAAGTAGAATAAAGGAAACATTTGTACTTTCCAAAAGTATTTATATGTAAAACTGATTTAGAGGCTGTACATACGCCCATTAGTGTTTATGCAAACACAAGTGTGTCAGACTGACTTTGCGTACTAAGCTCATGAGATCATGTTAGATGCATAACTAGTAACAGGAAGATCTGTAAGTGATATGAAACATGTTTATGTGTGATAGTTTAGACTTTAGATTAGGGGATGCAGAAAGCAATGTATAATGATTTATCCATGTGTTACACATCATGTATAACAGGTGTTGAACAATTTAGTTTGTGCTGCAATGTAAGTGCTGACTGGTGAGGGTATAGACATCTGTCTTTTCTGACGCATGGATTCTTTAACCTCTGTGCACCTGATGTGGAAGGTAAAAACTGATCACATTATCACTAGATCCCACACTGAACTCCAGTCTGTGCTGATGAGTGAAAGGATTTACATTAAAGGTGCCATAGAATGCATTGATACAATATTTTAAATTGTTCTCTGATATCTACATAGAAGGGATGTGACTTTGGTAAGGGCAAATACTCCAGATACAGTTTTTCATGTCCATTTACAACCCTAGAAATTGTCCCTAGAATGAAAGGGTCATGAATAATAATGTTGAGCTCTGCTCTGATTGGCTCATTTCAGTAGTTCACACAAGAGCAGTTATTCAGCAAAACACAATCGCAAACAGCACAAGTGAGTCATGACAACAGATCGACTGAATGACACTTCTCAAAATGGAGATTGCTGAAATGCAGCTTACTTGTTTATTGCTGTTTTCAGATCTTCAGAATCTGCAAGCATGAACGCTGAAACGCTCCTTTTGTCCCCGACAAAACCAAAGAGTGCTTTTTGTTCCATTTTTTTTTTAAACTACATTTTAGTCTCGTGCTTTTTCGTCAACGATATTGCTTGTTTATATAGTCACAATAATCGTTAAAGGACGTTTGTGTCATCTCGTCTTAGTCATGAAAAAAAAGGTTGTCAATGAACATTTTTCATCATATTTTCGTTAACGAAATTGACACTAGTCAGAGCAAACAAACAACTTTGAATTCAATTGGTGCGGTATCCTGTTATAGATAAACATCAACCATGCCTGTTGACAGTTCTGTAGGAAGGCTATGACAAGTGTTCACATCCCCTGCACAGCCTGGAACATAACATTTATATCCATGATCTGCCATTTTCCTCATCTTCACAATACCTGCAGAACTTCTGTTGATTCGGTGCAGGTCCACATTAATACTGCCTGGCCTTGAACATGGGCTGATTATATGCAAATTTGGGGAGGCGTAGATATTAATGATCCCGACTGTTACGTCACAGTCTGTGTTATGTTGGGATTCGCCCCGTTTTTCAGTGATCTTTTTCAAGCACAAGATTTACAAATGAAGGGGGAAACAATGGTGTTTGAGGCTCAGGGTATGTTAGTTCCATGTACAGAGCTCTTATCATTCAACTATGCCAGTTTTCCATTCTAGGGCGCCTTTAACCAACTGTAATCCCCTGACTACAAGTCATTTATAAATGTTTATCCACTTGAAAACAAATAAATTACTCTTCTTTAAAACACTTGCATGCAGTTGTGTAATGTAGTAATAATACTTTGTTATGACTATTTTTGGGAAGAATCTGTACTTGTGTTTTTATATTTCTGTCAACTTTTACTCTGATACATTTTCCCAAAGCATATTCGTTACTTAAAACAAATAAATTTGAAACACAGACTGCAAAAAAGAATGTGCAAACAACTGCACGCACAACAGCAGTTGATTTTATTTTCCGGGTTGTGTCTGTTGCTATAGCGGCTGACACGCGGCTCAACACACGCACACAACACACAGAGACTGGTTTCCGAATGGGCCGTTTTCACTGTTGCACAGCGGTTTCCTGTCTGCCTGAGTGAATTGGGTCTGTAGCTCCTTATAACTCTATTCTCTAACTTTCCTGCTGTTTATTTTGCTTAATATAATTTAATCATCACAATATATCTGATATTATTTCATTTTGTCTGTCACATTGATCTGACATCGCTAGCTTTCATCTAAATCACTATCGCTAGCCTGTTAACCTGCCATCCATGCTCACAGTCTTTTTTTCTGGCATGCGATCGCGTCGAGTCCATCAAACAAATGTGGTGAGTTGGATCAGTCAACAAACACGGTGAGTCATGTCATCTTCCCCTGTTATTGTCACTTGCACTGCCTGCCATATGTATAGCATAGCCAACTCTGTCAGCGGCGAGGGCTTCACAAGCCCATGCAGTAGGGCAACTGGGTGACTGTGAGATGGCATAGTCACGGGACAAAACACTGTTCTGTTCAAAAAATGGTTGAACATCATGGCTCTCCCAACTCAGTGACACACCCACTGAGAATCCTGTTAAAAGTGCCCTAGTGACTGGCGATTCTATTATACGGAACGTAAAAATAGAGACACCAGCCGCCATAGTCAGATGTTTGCCAGGAGCCGAATGCCTAGACAAAGCAAATTTAAAAGTGCTGGCTGATGCTAATCATAAATTATTATTATTCACATCGGCATTAATGATGTTCGGAGATCACTAATATTAACATTTAAAGAAGTGTGTAAATTAGCAAGTATGATGTCAGACACTTAAATTTTCTCTGGCCTGCTTCCTGTTCGCCGGAGTGATGAAATACTTATCAGACTCTCCTCACTCAATGGCTGGTTGTTGAAATGGTGTCCGCAGAATAACATAGGGTTCATAGACAATTGGAAAAGGTTTTGGGGCAGACCTGACCTGTAAAAAAGAGATGGTATTCATCCCTCCTGGGATGGTGCCGCTCTTCTATCTAGTAATTTGGCACATAGTCTTAGAGTTGAACCTTGACTAACTGGGGTCAAGGTTAGGCTTAACTGACCGTCTTAACTGACCGTCTGCTAGCTGTCTCACAGAAGTCGAATAAATCCCAACACATAAAGCCTCTTTCTCCTAGATATCATCACATTGAGATTGTAGCTTAGTTTCCATCCACTTTTTCCACTGTTTTGTTATCAACAAAGTGAATATGCATTAAAACAGTGTGCAATTTGCTGTCTCCAGCCTGTTTCCGGCCAATTGGCCTTTTACCGATAAAATGGTGTGCGTCATGACACCATCCGTAAAAAAATGCATTGTCGCATAAATTTTGCTTAAATCACAAATTATATTGTATCTTCGCGCCCCAAATATTTGTAAAATGCAGAGTAATGAGAACATTGAAATTCGGCTGTTTACTGCTTACTATTTTTATTAATAATAGGCCTATTGTTAAATTAGGAAATATTAATAGTGTAAATATTAATCCCTCCATTCAAAGTTCACAGGTCCATACTCTGTGAAAGAGAAACTTAGTGAAACAAACTATGTTAAAGAGATTTGTTTGTGACTCTAAGCCTGATTCCCAATGTAACCTTGTAACCACATCCTTGCCGGTTGCTGTAGCAGTGCAAGTTGCCGATCAAGATGATAAAAGACTACAAAACTCTGCTGTAATGGAAGATCTACCGTTCTCTCTCATCTAGAAGCTGAGAAGGCCGAGCAGATTATGCACTTAATGCATCATTATTCGCCTGTTTTCTGATGTGCCGGGGAGAACCACGGTTCTTGAGCATGACATCAATGTAGGTAAACCGATCAAACAGCTCTCCTAAAGAGTTAACCCAACAAAGAGTCAGATAATGAAAGCTGAAGTCGAGTACATGTTACAGCACGGTCTGGCTCATAGTCAGAGCCCGTGGAGCTCACCGTGTTTACTAGTTCCAGAGGCAGACGGTTTGTACTGACTTTCACAAGGTAAACGCAGTGACTATTAATTGAAGAATTGTGGGACAGCTTGTCTGACAGAACTGCATTATGATGTCACTGGCTTTATGATGAAGCCCATGGGTTTGTACACAGGGCAGGACATTTGTCCTGTATGTAAAATTGTAGTATCCATAAAAAAGATCAGTACAGTAAAATGTTCGGTCATATAGCAACAATCTTTAACGTTAGCCTTGAACATGCAGTCAAGACAGTCGCGGTTTGACGTGGCAGAGAACGCTTGTGTTCAGATCATTCACACCAATGAAAGTTATTTGTTCTGGTTTCTAGAGTTCAATAACATCAAATCACTGCAAATCTTTTCTCTTAGAGACAGCAGCTGTAACGCTAAAGGCCCTTTCACACCGGACGCATAGCAATAAAGCAAATATTTTGACAGTGGCACTGCATCTGACGAGACAAACCACAACCTTCAGGGAACCAATAGATCCAGAGCAGCGTCTGGCAGTCTGCTTAAGGTGATCTGTCCTCTTAAAATCAACTCAATGATTGACATGTTCAAGTATGGGTGTAACGATACACTCCTGTCACGATTCAATATGAATCACGATACCGAACTCACGATACGATATGTATCCCGATATTTTAAGCCAAAATAAAGAAGAGGGATTTTTTATTTTTACTTTTTTATTATTATTAAAATAATATTATTATTATTAGTGTATTATTATGAGGACCCACAAATATTCCCCCATTGCATTATTATACATTATATTCAACATTATTTAGTCGTTTAATGTAATAATGTGACTGAAACTCTGTAAACTTTATTTTTTTCTCTCACGCATTACTCACTCTTTCAATGCCGGCAGCATCTCTCCCAGTGCTCGCTGTGTCCCGCCTCTCCCGCTATTAATGCACTGTACATATAAGATTCATACTATTCAAACTAAATGTGATCTGATGATTTAAATGATGTTTGTGCTTTCACTAAGGAGGCTATGCGCATCGTGGTAGATCTGTTCATCATAAACCATCGTTCGTGTCTCTTCAGAAGACTTGGATTTGGATTAGACACTCGATTAGTTCTTTTACGATGCCTTTATGACATTTATTGGATCTTTTAAGTTTGAAAGGAATGACTTTAAATGGAGAGACAGAAATCCCTCCGGTTTCATAAAGAATATCTTCATTTGTGTTTGGAAGTTAATGATGGTGAGTACATGATGACAGAGTTTACATTTGTGGTAGCCTACTTTGTAAATTTGTGTTTGGGTGAATTATACCTTATAAATAGGCCGGCAAGTTGAGCCTTGGATAAAACAACTCTATATCGCAAATCATGTCATTTCCATCAACGATACATATCGTCACATTTTTATATTGCGATATATCGTTTAACGATATATATCGTTACACCTCTAGTATCCGGTTATAGATAAACATCAACCATGCCTGTTGACGCTTGTTTCTTCACAATACCTGCAGAACTTCCGATGATTCGGCTGTGCAGTTCCGCCTGGCCTTGAACATGGGCTGGTTATATGCTAATGTGGGGTGTACATATTAATGATCCCGACTGTTGCGTAACAGTCTGTGTTATGTTGAGATTCGCCTGTTTTTCTGTGGTGTTTTTCACAAACAGGATTTACATATGAAGGAGGAAGCAATGGTGAGACTCACAGTATGTGATCTCCATGTACTGAACTCCTGTTATTCAACTATGCCAATGTTTCAATCTAGGGCACCTTTAAAATAAGAATTTTAGGAGTTAATTGAAGTAATTTTTTTTCTATAACTAGTTCCTATAACTTTAACAGACATCCAGTTCAGTTTTTTTCTTTCCTTTCATTATGACAGACTTCCATTTCAATTCCATAAAAATAATATCTTTGAATGTCAGGGGTATTCGTGATAGCACCAAAAAGAAATCAATCTTTTTATTCAGTAGACAAACTTTTTATTTTTATTTTTACTATAGACTGATTCTGTAGGCAATGATGTGAAGTTTTGGAAAGCACAGTGGGGTGATGTATGTTATTTCTGGCATGCCTCTCAACAATCAGCAGGTGTCGCCATTCTACTTAATCATTCTAAAGGAGATATAATTGAATCAGTGACTTTAAATGAGGGTAGATGGAT
The DNA here is from genome assembly GCA_023566225.1 of Romanogobio albipinnatus. NCBI lineage: Eukaryota > Metazoa > Chordata > Actinopteri > Cypriniformes > Gobionidae > Romanogobio > Romanogobio albipinnatus. Next base: position 11,361,108 of record CM042245.1, read on the forward strand.
AATCTTGGTTTTCAAATTAGACAATTCCTTCTTTATAGTTTGCAATTTATATAACTATAACAATACAGCTCTAGCAAAAATAATGTTTTCACAACTTTGTATGAAACTTGAAGCCTTTAAAAACAAATATAAGGATGCACACTTGATTATTGGAGGCGATTATAATGATGCTCCAGATGATCTTGTAGATAGAAAACCTATAAGATTAATCTCACATTCAAGTTTCAAAAGTACTGCATATATCTGTGAACAACTGACAATTATAGACGTTTGGCGTTTTTTAAACCCTGACATTAACACATTTACCTGGAGCAATGTTCCAGTCTAGAATTGATCTATGGCTTATATCTCCCTCTTGTCTGCAGTTTGTGTCAGAATCATCACAGCTATGCCCCATTTTCTGATCAGAAATTAATTTCAATCCATTTAGCAGGAACAAAACAACAAAATGGTAATTATATGTGGTTATTGGAAACTAAATAATAATTTATTAAAAGATGATAAGTTTTGTGATTTAGCAAAAAGCATATTTGATAATGAATTTTTCAAGTTTAAAATGAGAGAAATAGCAATTAAACGAAGTAAAGTAATTAAAAAGAATAATATAGCCAAAAAAATAAGTATTATGGATAAATTTAACATTTTAATGACTAAGCATAATCTTTCAGAGGAAGAAGAAGCAATGATAAAAAAAGGAAAAGGAAATAGATCATATGTTTATTGAAATGGCTAATGGGGCATTTGTAAGGTCTCGAGCGAAATGGCTGGAAGTTGGAGTTATTTCTTTGCTTTTGTAATGTACTGCTCCGAGAGACACAGGGCGAGGATCCAAATGCAGCTTTACTGAAAGGGTAATCCACAATCATAGTCAAGAGTTCAGGCAAGGTCAAAACACAGGCAGGCAGTCCAAACTAACAAACTCAACAAGGCAGGGACACTAGGGATGGCTGACGCGAAACTAACGATCCCGAAGCGCAGATGTTTGGAAACAATGCTCCGGACTGTGATTCGAAACAGCCATGTCACGTGACTATGGCTAAATGAAGCTTCAAGTGTTTCATCAGGTGGCGTCTGCCGAAACTGCGTTTGATTGAAAGGTCACACATCTAATTCCTCACAGTTTAAAAGTGAAGTAAATCCATCTTCACCTCGTGGGTTTTTGTGAGAGGATAGAGATCTTGTGATAGTGTAACGGAGGCCAGCTAGTAGTTGCTGTGCGAGTAAACCTCACTCCTCTGATCTCAAGAGACGCTCTAGCGACTGACGCTAGAGGTTGCAGCCTTTAGCCTCCTTGTTAGAGCGTCCGACTCTCATGCCGGCGGACCCGGGTTCGAGTCCCGCTTGGAGCGGGGCGGTTCGAACAGGAGGGGTTACATTGGTGCCGTGACCCGGATGGGAGTGAGGTTTAGGGGGGTGAGTGTAACGGAGGCCAGCTAGTAGTTGCTGTGCGAGTAAACCTCACTCCTCTGATCTCAAGAGACGCTCTAGCGACTGACGCTAGAGGTTGCAGCCTTTAGCCTCCTTGTTAGAGCGTCCGACTCTCATGCCGGCGGACCCGGGTTCGAGTCCCGCTTGGAGCGGGGCGGTTCGAACAGGAGGGGTTACAATAGCAGTCATTTTCCCTCATTTGTATGAAAGTTACTTGCTAAAAAATATTTGTGCATGCCAGCAAGTGTCCCTTGAGAGAGGATCTTTTCAAAGGCTGGAGAAATGATATGTTAAAAAAAAAGAAGTTGGCTAAGTCCTTCAACAGCAGAGCAAATCATATTTTTTAATACAAATGTTATGTATCAAATGTGACACATTGTGGCTTTAGTTATTTTTATTAATCATTTTTATCAATCATTAATCATTTTTCATGACCAAAAAAACCTATAGTTATCCACAATGAGGAGGCTCCAGGTTAAAAAACCAAGATCATGTAGTTGCCAGACAGATGTTAATATATTTTTTTTTTACATGGATCGTCAAGGTTATTTCAGATCAACACATGGAAGTGAGCACTAGGTGTCGCCGTAGAGACGGGTGTCGGATCGATTCGAAGCTTCTGAAGGGGTGTAAATTTATGAATTTCATACTTGTTTTTATATTGTTATTGTAATTATTTGATATATAATCTTTGTTCACGGACTGTGATGGCTGAATGTTTGTAAATTGAATTCTGTAATAAAAAATAAATAAAAAAAGATTAAGGATGGTTTGTTTAGTTTGAGCTGCGAGTAGGAAGAATGTGTAATTATTTAATGCTAAGTTTCCCCCTTTTCATGCATTTATTTCTTTATAGTATTAATTACACAAACCAAAATGCCTAACACAATAAAACAGAAACATTGTTCCAATAAAACAATTCATCCTCATGAAGCAAACGGTCTGACATTACTGAAGTAAATCAAAATGCTTTAGTGTTTGTCCACTATATGCTCACGATCATCTTATAATGTATATTCAGCAGAGCTTCCATCTCTCTCTGCTGACTCTCACACACGCTGATGAACTGCACTAGAACCAGCTTTTGCTCTGGTTTGGCCCAATTCTGTCTGTAGTCTACCGGCCCAGTAAAGGGACATCTTGAGTGACCATGAACCTGCTCTCAGCGTGATCACACACACACACACACACACACACGCACACGCACGCACGCACGCACACACGCACAGACACACACGCACAGACACACGCACGCACACACACACACACACACACACGCACAGACACACACACGCACACACTCTCTGACTATGGCGAGCCGATCATGCCATATATATATATATATTATATATTAATTAGCAAAATCTGCATAGCTGGCCTATAACCAATCAAGTCCCTATGCTACAAAACCTAGCCCACCCTTAGCCTTAGAAGTAACCAATAAAGTCACTTGACTGGGTTTTCAATGCGTCCTGTCCTCCAATAGCAGTCTGGGTTTTGGGAGTGGTTTTAAAAAAAAACAACCAATCCAGTTTGAGATGAAGGACCAATAGGGGATGGAAGGCAAAGCTGTTTAGAGGTGTGAAAATTTCTCCTGGGAAAAACTTGATGGGATTATTTGCCATAGCAACAAATGGCTGTAGCATGGGAGTATACGGGCACAACATACATCCGATTTGGTACCATTTCGGATGAATACGGACATATACGGATCCATGGAATTTGACCTATCCGGCCAGTATACTCCTGGATTCTTCCGAATTTCAGCAGTGTATACAGGAGTATCCTGGTCCGGATACACCTTTTTTCATGCAGTGATATTTTTTACTGGACCAATTCCACTGACCCTCTATACACAAATATAAATTGCACATTATATTCACTTTTCTGTTTAGACACAGCTGTGCACTGAAATGGTTGCCTGTTGCTGATGGAGGCCATCAAGCTTTCTTTTAAAATATTCAGCCGGTTTATTTTTAATGCCAGCATGCCTGTGCTTCGAGGTGCCTTTTTAATTTGCAGGACTTCATACGGAGAGTGTCCGCGCCCCACCGGTGGAGAACCACTGCTGTATGGGATTGAAGCTGTAGTGTGTAGCATCACAAGCTCTGTTCACTTTGACATGTTCATGATTTGTTTAATCTTTTAAGCGAATTTTGGCTTTCATTTCTGTAACTAAAGCTGAATTTCTTTTCCCATGGCTCCACCTGCTACAGAAGCCACGCCCCAAACTCTCGCTAAACATTATATACAATATATAACATTTTGTGCATACTTCACCTTTAACTGTTTCAGTTCAGAGCCCTTGATTTTTGAGTGTTTATCAATGGTATCAATATTATTCACTCCCCTTTAGATAAGTTGGAGTTTTGAAATGACTTTGGCTTGTGTGATTTCTGTTCCATTGTGAGAAGGCTGACATGCGTACGCCATCTTGTACAACAGCACTCCTAGAGCCCAGACATTTGCTGGGACTGAGGAGTCGAGGTTCTGTCAAGACTTCAGGTGGGCAGTAATCCAGCACTCCTGGATGCAAGACATTTGCACATTGTTGAGCATCAGCCAAAGTCTATCAGCTTGAGCAGCTCTAACGTGTCTTTGTTCAAATTCTGCGCATGAATGTCATTGTGAAAACACCATGCTTGATGCAGTGCAGGCCAGCACAGCCTGTTGCATGATGACCCGTGCTGTTGGTTCATCCAGTCGAGGAGCCCGAGTGATGAAGTCCAGCAAGCTCTCGTGGGTTCAAGGAACTCCATAACCAGAGTGAATTTCCGAGGGTGTTCAAACCAGTCGTATAGTTTTATGACGAAGAGGCTTATGGGTTCCCGCTTCATCATTAGCAGCAGCGCCACTTCTGTAACGGGAGGTTTGGGATGCCCAGGCTAGAGAAAAGTAGTAGACAGAAGGTTAGCTTTGTAAATATTTGAAGAAAACATCATTTTAAATGTACTTTTTAGGTATAAAAGAGCCTTTTCAGCTCAAGTTATTGGTGCCTCTAGGCTTCCTATGGGTGTATTAACTACAGTAATCTGCACTTAAACAACTCAACACACATGCAGGTTTTAGCAAACTTACAATATCAAGATAATGATCGTTGTCAACCTTGCACATCTGCTGGATGGCTATCTGCAAAACAAAAAAAGTTTAAAGGTCCCATGGCATGAAATTTTAATTTGATGAGTTTTTTTTACATTAATATGAGTTCCCCTAGCCTGTATATATATATATATATATATATATATATATATATATATATATATATATATATATATATATATATATATGCACATTTTGACAGGTGTAAATCGAGTTCTGGATGTCCTGCTCTGCCTTTGAGAGAATGAGAGCTCAGACGAGCCGATCTGGAATCTTCCCTGTATCCCGTCATACGGGGAAAGGTCACCTCCCCTTCCTCTGCCCGCCCAGAGAATGTGGAGAAAATGGATTCAGTTTATCAGTCGCGACGTCAGCGCAGGCTTTACAAACAGACTTTACTATATGGATTCAACAGCACCGCCACAAACTGTGAGTAACAGTGTTCATTAATGCCTGATCTGTGATCAGTGATTTCTGATGTGTAGCTAATCATTCAAGTTCACACAGATAAATTAGGCAATCACGCTCGGACTAGGACCGCAGGAAACGTGCCCAATGTGAAAGCCCCCTTACTGTGTGTTCACACCGCCGCCGGCGAGAGCGTCAACGTTATCTCTGGCTGCTCTGCCAGCAACGCTGTAGAAAGATTTGTGGACTCTCTGACCTAGATCCAATGCTTGGTCTTTTTTTACATTTTATTTAAAGGGGCCGTAAAGCAAACAAGCATTTTGATTGGCAGACTGACCACAAGTGGGGTATAAGTTAACCTCATGAACTCTTTTAAATGTGAAAGTAAGAATGACGAGGACACCACGTGTTAGTCTGGTCGGACAATACTACAGTGGTGTCCTACGTGAACCGGCAGGGCGGTGTCAGGTCCAGACGTCTGGGCAATCTGACAGAACGCCTGCTCGTGTGGGCACACAGCTCGCTGCGCTCGCTGAGAGCTGCGCACGTACCGGGCCACCTCAATGTAGGCCCGGACAAGCTGTCCAGGGGCCTCATTCTCCCAGGAGAATGGTCCCTGCACCCCCAGACAGTCCAGCTGGTATGGCGCCTATTCGGCAGAGCGGAGCTCGACCTCTTTGCAACAAAAGAGAACGCCCGCTGCCCGACGTTTCTGTCCAAAAGCGAGGATGCGCTGTCCCAACCTTGGCCCAGCCTCCCGCTGTATGCTTTCCCGCCGATTTCCCTATTGCCCCAGGTCATAGCGAAAATCAGGGAGACGCGCTGCCGGGTGCTCCTTATAGCGCCGCGCTGGGAGAACCAGATTTGGTACCCAGAGCTGGTGAAGCTGTCGCACTCACCCCCCTGGCCAGTTCCGCTGAGAGCAGACCTCCTCTCTCAAGCAGGAGGGTCAGTTTGGCATCCCCATCCAGAGCGATGGTCTCTGCATGTATGGGTGACCAACAGATACCCGTTGACCTGCCCGAAGGGGTTATGAACACGATTTCACACTCTAGAGCCCCCTCGACGAGGCGGTTATAAGTGGTCGGTGTTCACTGAGTGGTGTGTTTCCAAGGGATTGGACCCACAGCAATGTGGGGTCCAGCGGGTGCTCTCCTTCCTCCAAGAGCTTTTGGAACTGGGCAGGTCCCCTTCCACGCTCAAAGTGTATGTGGCGGCTATAGCAGCGTTCGCTCAGACGACGCTAGGTAGCACGCTAGGAAGGAACGAGCCCATCATCCGTTTCCTCAGAGGAGTCAGACGGATGAATCCCCCACGGCCCCCATCGGTTCCTATATGGGATCTGGCCTTGGTCCTAGAGGCCCTGAAGGCTCATCCCTTTGAACCGCTCGAGACTGTGGAACCAAGGTTCCTTTCGCTAAAAACCGCGTTCCTGATAGCTCTGGCTTCAGTGAAACGCGTGGGGGATCTACACGCGCTCTCAGTGAGCCCGACGTGTATGGAGTTCGGTCCTAATGACTCTAAGGTCATTCTCAGACCGAGGCATGGTTATGTCCCCAAAGCGATCGGCACTCCCTTCAGGGCGCAGATTATCTCCCTCTCGGCTCTGCCAGCATCCGACGAGGGGGACGGTGGCAATATCCTCTGCCCTGTCAGGGCATTGAGGGTTTATGTCACACGCTCCGCCGCCTTCAGGCGTTCTGAGCAGCTATTTGTTTCGTTTGGTGGGCGCACTAAAGGTCTCGCCTCCTCGAAACAGACCCTGTCCAGGTGGATAGTGGACGCGATTGCAACTGCATACGCTTCCAAACACCTGCAGTGCCCGCTAGGTGTCAGAGCACACTCCACCAGAGGCATGGCCTCTTCGTGGGCTTGGGCCAGAGGGATTTCCATCCACGATATCTGTATGGCGGCAGGCTGGGCCTTCCCGTCTACGTTCGTGAGATTTTACAATCTGGAAGTTCCTGCCTTACAGGCGAAAGTGTTATCAGTTCAATAGGGCTGTTGGTCCTGCCCAGTGATTCTGCGCAGACATAGCTCACATACTGGTAGTAAGTTCGGTACTAGGCTCATGTGAATTTGAAGGAGACCGGCGGTGCCGTTTCCTCATTCACGAGACGAGCTGTTGTGAGTTTGAAGGTGACCGGCGGTGCCGTTACCTCACTCATATAACAAAATATTGTGAATTTGAAGGCGACCGGAGTTGCCGTTCCCTCATTCATGAGACAAGGTGTGGTGAATTTGAAGGAGACCGGCAGGTGCCGTTCCCTCATTCATGGGACAGGGTGTTGTAACCACCCGTTGTAACCACCCGTCAGTTCGAATGAAGTGTCTGTAGATGTGGTGGCCCGTTTTCCTTACCGGCCATCCTGCCCGAGCAGTGTTATGGTCCCCGGTTCCCTGGGATACATATGCTGTACGCGAGGCGCGCACGGCGTTGACAATATGTTCCCGTAGCGTAAGGAACTTACGCAATACGAGAGAACCTCTCGTAAGAGAACGATACTCGGTTACTTAACGTAACCTCGGTTCTCTCTAGAAGAGGGAACGAGTATTGCGTTCCTTGCCGTGCGCCCCGCGGGCTTTTACGCTTCAGAACTACGAAAACCGAATATGCAGCCCGTGAGCCCTGCTTATATACACGTGGCCACGCCCCACCTGTAGGCAAATGTAGCCAGGTGGGCGCGAAGCGCCCTCATTGGTCGCCACGTCACGTGGGCTCACCGATAGGCTGCTGCAGTTGCCAGCAGAGCAGCCAATAGTCACGCTGGAATAGCCTGCTATGGTCTGCCAGGCTGCCGCACTGCGTTGACAATGTTACAAAATTAAGGATAATTTGGGGTTTTTCAGTAATCTCGAAGAAAGAATACTTTCCCGTAGCGTAAGGAACTTACGCAATACTCGTTCCCTCTTCTAGAGAGAACCGAGGTTACGTTAAGTAACCGAGTATCGTTATTGCTTATAGTAACAGTTAATGTTAATTAAGAAGGGCAACATCTTTGAGGGGGGAGATGTAATGACAGGGAGTAACCTAGAGGGGTCGTTGTTCTAGTCGAGGGCGGGGGGAGCCAGAGAAGAAGAGGGAGACCGGAGGTTGTTGTTGTTCATGCTGTGAAGCTAATAAACCGAACACAGAGAGAACTCACGAGTCGTTGTCTTTAAAGTATTAATAGATGCCTGTAAAGGACATATACAGACATTACACCAACTGTCTCTATTCAAATGAATGCATGGCGTGGACTTAATGTACAGCTAATGTTAGGCTCCAATAAAATCATAAATACGTTCTCAATGAGTAAAATCAGCTGTGCCCTATAGGCTACACTTATTATTATTCAAATTAATATTAAATCATTAGTATTTAATTATTATTGCTTACACAAACATATACATACACTACCCACACTAAATGTAATACATTTGGCAGATTCTGCCTGTAAAAAGGCTAGAGAGTGAGAGACAACACCTGTACATCCACAAGTCCGCCACATTACAAAAATAGCTGTTTCCTGCAACACGATGGTCTCTACTGTGGTCCAAAACAGCCGCAAACCAAAAAGCAAGCTTATTTTCACTCACTGTTTAGAGATGCTTCTTCTTTTGTTCATGTTTCTCATGTATAAAATGGATCTAAACTCTCATCAGATGGGCTAAGATATTGCAGACCAGTAAAGCAGCCTAAATAGGCTAATGAGCAACAATAGTACTTGTTTCTTGTGATGTTGTTATTATTATTTAATGCAGATGGATTGATTTTACTGGTGTTCATCATCATAGTAACCAGAGCAAGGTTTTGTTCTGGGTAAGAGATGGCAAACAGAAACTTGACCAATCAGAGTGTGACATCTCTGATGCAGCTAAATTATTATTACTCTTGTATGTCGAAAGCATGTTTCACAGTTAAAGAATTATAGAGATCTTATCTTATATTTATAATCCCTTCAGTTCATTTAGGGTATGTTTACACCGTTTTCAACTAAAGACTGACCAATTTTTATGCATTTTGGCCATTCATGTAGGTTACACAAAAAATGCATTTTGGGGGCCTGAAAACGCAAACTTTTCAAAATGGGTTTTTTAAGGTGCAGGGTCTCCATGTAAACAACAAAAACGTGAATTTGTGAAAACGGTGGCGTCATGCATATGGACCCTTTTCACAGACTGTGATGACGCGTTGTAATATCGTAAATCCTGCAACGATTTTTGTATTTTCCCTCTTTTTTTAAATGTATGTACATTTATTACACTAAAACTTTGTATTTTATTACTTTTGCATCAAATTACAAAAAACAAGTTACCGCTGCTGTGAGGGTGTTTAGCGGGTGTTTAGCGGGTAGAGGGTGTTTAGCGTCTATTGGAAGTGACGGTAAAATGACCATCTTTCTCTCTTTTCACTTCCGTTATCAATCTCACTCTATTTTTCCCTCTTTTTGAAAGTTGTGAAATCACTAATGTGGAGTTTTTCTTTTGCTATTTGAGCAAATGGGGACACAAAAAATATATTTAATGTATTCTCTCATTCACCGCTATAAAAGTTAACCCAATGACTTCTGCTTCTGAGAAACTCGGAAATGTGAAAAGGGTCTATTACATGCTCAGTCTATAGGTGTGGGGTTTCTCTTTACAAAGTCACATCGCCAACTACTGGCCTGGCATGCATAATACAGTGTTTTTAGTCATATTTGCAGATCCACATGAACGGCGATTGCTTTGACAACGTCAAATGTCTGGTGTTGGTTGTGTTTTAGTACACACTGTTGCACTGTATACTCTCGTTGGATTACTGCTTTTGTTTTGTTTTAGTAAAGAAAACTATCGTTTAAGCTACATCTTCTTTGTCATCCTTTGCGGAATTCCCCCTGACAATGTATGCAACAAATAATATTATTAACCTGTTAACTGTCACAGCCCTTTTGAGCATAGATCTAAACTTAAATGGTTGTAATTCATGAAAGCTTTGGAATACAGATACAGAACTAAGGTCTCCTTTTAAAAATAGTTATCAGCAGATTATTGCAGAAGTGAAAGTGTAAAAAAGTTATAGAAGTTTAAAGTGCCCCTATTATTCTATTTTAAAGGCTTTTGTTTTGGAGGTTTCCTACAACAAGTTTACATGCATCAAAGGTCAAAAAACGCTTTCATTTTCTCATAATATACATTTCACATCACCACATTGTTCAATGATTCTCAAATGACTCGATGGAGGATTTTGTCTCTCTAAAAACCTCCTTTCAAGAGCTACTCTGCTCTGATTGGTCAGATGGCCTAGTCTGTTGTGATTGGTCTTACAGCGTTGGAAACAAAAACGCCCATATACCATAACAAGCTCTGTGCGGAGGGTTCCTAAAGCTCAAAGATTGTACACACTGTAAAGACAGTAACGATGAGGTCGATTTTACTATATCAATCTGAGCACGAGTCCAATGATGAAATATTGAAATAACTAGTTATTCAACTCGAACCTCCATCGCAAGCACGACTTGAGCAGGACGTTTCTCAGTGATACGCTACTCACTTTGAGGTACATCATAAGATGTTGCAGCTGTAATTCCTCACCATCAGCATTAACAGGAGTATGTCCATCAAAAAACCCATGCGTATATTTCTAATTTATTGTGGAGCACATGCGGGAACTGTATTAACTGTATCAATAATTGTGCATATGTTAGCCGAGCACTAACGTGAATGCAAATTAAAGTTTGCAAAATCTTGCTCCATCCTTTATCTTTATTCAACATAGTAAGAACAACAGACAATCTGCATTAATAGACTCAGTTTGGGTAATAATGGTGCCCACAGCTGATTTGCAGAACTATTTCAGTAAGACACAAAAAAAAAGGCATTTGGGGGGTAAAATATGTGTTATTTTGGCAGGGCTGCCTGCTAAAATTCCATTCCTGGGTCTATATATCACATAATTGGGGTCGCTTCAACCCGCGGACCTGGCAACACAGTATGGTTGAGTTCTCTTGACATTTGACAACTAACGTTATGCGTCGCTCCGTTGCTCTGATTGGTTGTAGGTCTATCCAATTGAGGTCTTTCCTGGTTCGGTTGAAACACGCCCCATAATCACAGCCCAACGGAGCAGCATCTGACTCATATTCTGACTAGAATTGAGTATGACGACGTCAGGCTACGCATTTTGAACACCCGGTAGAAAATATATGCATTAATAATTAATCATACTTACAGGCTGTGATTCTGAGAAGCAAGCTGGTCCAAATAGACTGAGTACTGACCTATCTTTCCAAAGCAAGTGTTTTGCGAATACTGCGTTGAACTCTGAAATTTGAGAAGCAGTCGTCAGTAAAATGACGTGTTTAAGGGCGGGACAAGTTGTTCAAGTTGCAAATATCATTCTAGTGACGTAGAACTGTCACACAGTAAGATTCGAACATAAAACGACTTGTTGAGGCGGTTCAGGTTCGATTCTTTCTTTTGGGAGACAATAACTTTATTTATCGTGCAATTGCAACTTTGCAGAACTTTTACATTCACAAACAGCGATATTACACACTGCATGAAAGGTAATATTCGAAAAATCATAATAGAGGCACTTTAAGTTTACTGTAAAGCAAATGTACTGAATTAAAAAATATAAATATGTACAAAATATATATTTTACAAAATAATTTGGTCATAGGTCTAACAAAATTCCAAATTTAAAGTTGATATCATAAAAATTTAGCTTTCAAATGATACCTAATTAATAAAATATATGATAGGGAATTTGAAGAGCTAGAGAACTCTATAAATTGTGTCCCAAATGACACACTATGCACTTATGTACTTTCTCAACCGTGTAGTGTATGAACTTTACATGGTTATTTTGTCATTCAACATCGGAATCTAGTAGTGCCTCCCCCTCCACTACATCATTAAAGCTGCGACACGAAGTGTCCAACATTCCACACTTTGTTTTTTTCTGTCAATTTAGTGCATCATCCGGGTATTTAAAGTGCATATTTAAATCCGGGGTTTGTAATTTTCAGTGTGAACACACTACTTACACTATTTATACTTAAAAACTTTATGGAATAGTGCATAAGTATGCGAATTGGGACGCACCTCTAGTGATCTAGGTCAGTCTTCAAAGCCTTGCATTACATGGGCAATTATATTTAATATCGAGCTTTTAAATAAAAACATCTACATCAATAAAAAAAAAAAATTAAAATATAATATCAAAACATATATCTTAATTTTTTTATTTTTCTATATGTGTGTTATGATCCTGGGCTTCTCTTTTCTTTCTCTCTGTCTCCCTCTTGTGGTCATTCACGCACTCACTCACTCATCACGCTCACTCAGCCCTACTCATTATCTCTTACAGCTGTTTCCCCTTCCCGTTCTGTTTCCCCACCGGTTCCCTCTTTTCCCTTGATTGTCTCAGCTTCTTATTCCCTCTCCTTCTAGGCCTTGTTGTCGGATTATTAATTTGCATCAGATGAAGAGACGTTTGTTTGTTCACCCGATCTTGTCTCGTCTTGCCCGGTGTATGTGCTTAGACTGTGACTGTGTGCAGAGTACCTGATCGGTGCCTGGCTGTTCTCCCTCCCGAGGTCTTCCTTGACCGTTCACAGACGTTACTAAGAATCAGGGTTGCCAGGTTTTCACAACAAAACCCGCCCAATTGCTACTCAAAACTAGCCCAAAACAAGCCCAATCTTGTTTCAGGGGGCATCTCCAGTAAAAATCGCATTTGGGGGGTTAAATATGTGGTTTTTTGGCATGGTTGCCTACTAAAATTCGCATTCCCGGGGCTAAATATCATATAATTGGGGTCGCTTCAACCCGCGGACATGAAAAACAGCCCGCGGCAACTGTGTTGAAGTAGCCCCCGCGGACTTGGCAACACTGCTAAGAATCTTCCCTCTGTCCTCGTGGGACCCTGAGTTATTTGGACATTTTCCTTTTGTTTGATTAAAGACTGTGAATTGCATCCTCCCTGGTTTCTTCATCTTCCTTACCATAACAATGTGTACTGTTGTCGTCTCTGTGCACTGGAAAGCTTCTTCTGTCACCGAAACAAATTCCTTGGGTGTGCAAGCTAACTTGGCAAAAAATCTCTTTCTAATTCTGACTCTGAAATACTTATCTCCTCATTTTCTGCAGAGAAATGACTCATGTTCGCTCATGTTTCACATGATTGGCTGCTCACATTTTTATGTACAAGCACTGCAGTGTTAAACATAAACCCAGCTTTGAAAGAGACGGTTACAGTAGGTACTATATACAGTAGCACTCTATAAAGTAGTAAGCACTGTGAAACTGCTGAATCAGATCTAAACAGAGCAGGCCCGGTTCTAGAAGGGTGGGCTGGCAGATATCCCGAGTGGGCTTTTTTTTTTTGCGACCCATATACTATAGGCCTACAGCCATTTACATTCAAACAAGTCAAGCCAAGCCAAGCATAAGAATACTTGTAGGCCTATACAATTGGTCATTTGACTCTATTATCCATTAAATCACTAGATGGCACAAAAATTCAGCTCAGCACTTTTCCACACAAACGCTTTTGATTATTGATGCATATTCGCAATGCAAAGTTTATTCTGCACTAATTTGATAGCTAGACCTATATATGGGAGGCTAATTAACTAGTTAACCGTTAACCAACAAGAATTTTAACCAATTCATCGTTTGGTTGAAAAAACAACAACAACAACAACAGGTAAGTCATGTATAGTCACATTTGATTGCATTGAGAAATAATGCTGGTAAATAAAGTGAAAAATTATAATGTACTACAAACATTATAAATACTACAAACATAGCTATAGGTTATTTTAGTTCCCCTCACTCCACAACAAATTGTAACGAGTAGGAATATGGTGTGGGCCCTTTAAGAGCTGCGCGCTCCCTGTTGAACTCTCAGCAATGTAAATGCGCACTGCGCCTCGAGCACTCCCGTGTATGCGGGTTATTTTCTGCTGCTCAAATCAAGTTGTTTTGTTTATTAAGTAACGCTGTGGACGGTATAGCGTTTGTGACGGACTGTTATTTATTACAGGTTTTGTTCACTCTGATGGAGAAATCATCCTCTTCACATACACACACATGTGTTTGGAAACACCACTGGGAGCTCAAGCTGAATGGCACGAATTGTAGGCTACTACTGACTATTTAAACTGAGCTGTGTAACTCTTTATATGTTGACTGATATGTCAAGTTTGCAATGCTGGAATATTGTGTGTGCGTGAGACGCCCGCGCGAATGAGCAGAGGAAACATAAAATACTCCATCATTTTGTTCATACAGATAATAAGAGTAGGACATCGTTCAAAACTCAAAACTGTTTATTTACATGGTACTATTGTAAAATAAAGAAAACAAGATGTACTTTGTGTCGTCTGGGTTTCCTTTCCGCCCACCTCACAAAAATCCATGCAATAAATGCACGTTCTTAAATGAGCGAGTTTAATGCTATTTTAAAATTGCCATGAAAAAAAAATCTAATCAGAGCTGCATATTAATATTTACAAGAAACATATTCACGAATACAACTTCTCTCGTAATTACCTTAATAGCACGCAAATATTTCTGCCCGTTTTTGTTCGTGTGACTGCAGCCTCTGCTTTTCTGCTTCAGACTGAAGTGCGCGCGTAGCTTACAACGTGCTGCACCGTTATTTTCATTTAATAAAATAAATCAATTCTGGTGTTATTTTTGTGATTGTTTGGGGCATTCTACAGCCCTTCATCAAAACTTTCAACACCGAGCCCATCTCAGATTGTTTTAATCAATGCACAAATAGTAAAAACAAATGAACACTATCAGTTCCTAAATTCTGATTGGGTGGGCAAGGCAGGTGTTTGGGTGGGCTCAGCCCACCCCTGCCCATGCCTAGAACCGGCCCCGAACCGAGTTAGATTTGTTTCATTTTGTCAACTTGAAACCCTGAGTTAGGAGAATTTGATGTTTAACACGGATACCATTCCTCTAAATAGCATAGTCTCTCGCTTCTCTTTCTCCCTGTCTTTTTCCACTGAGGTTTCTTTAGATGACACCATGATCTAACTTTGACAGCAATGATGAAACATCCAATAATGAGAGTGAGATTAATAGTTGCATTGAGATTTGCATCATCAGTGTTGCGCTATCATTGCTTTGCTGCTTCAGTGACCGATAATATCACACTCGATATTTCCTCCTTTAATGAGTGCTGTGTGTCTGATTAGATCAACATTTTTATTGTACAGAATCTTGAGAGAGAGAGTGATGGAGAAAGAAAGAAAGACAGACATACAGACGGATAATGTTGTATTTCATACTTGAAGGTCTCTTGAATGCAGTCAGACTTCATTCTATTCAGTTAGATGCATCTTTCAAGCCGTCAGGACACACACTCTGCAGGAGGGACTGAAATACTCAAAACACCTCTGCCATAAAATACCGGACACACACACACACACACACACACACACACACACACACACACACACACACACACACACACTCATAACCTTCGATGAAATCCCTGTGAGGATCAATAGTTCTGGGGTTCTGTCACCAAGCAACAGAAGCTTCAGAAAACAGCTGCTGACAGACGGTTATACACACACACACACACACACACACACACACACACACACACACACACACACACACACACACACACACACACACACACACACACACACACACACACACACACACACACACACACACTCACATACACACAATACACAAATCCTCATGCATGTGTTTTAAATCCCCATGGTAAAGCATCAGAGACAGATGACAAACTAGACAGCTGTTTTATTCAGAAATCCATCAAATGTTAATTTCTATAGCCTGTTAACTATCAGTTTTTTATTTTATTTTATTTTTTACTGTAAAGTAGGCCTATGTGTACTGAACTAAAATGTTTTATACAAACAAAATACATATTTTACAAAATAATTAGCTATCTAATGGCTAGAAAATCAAAGCCACATGTCTAACCGAGTTGTGTTCCAAATATAAAGTTGAAATCACAAAAAAAAACAAAAAAAAAAACACTTCCATCAGGGGCGTTTCTAGGATTTTCATTTTAGGGGAGCTCAGCCCCCAGTGAGGATATGGGGGAAAAATTGGTAAGACTTTAGTTTAGGGTCCAATTCTCACTATTAACTAGTACCTTATAAGTATGCATATTAGAATATTGGCTTTTTATTATTACTTATACCTATAAATCAAATATTAATGCCTTATTCTGCATGACCATATTGTACATCCCTTAATCATACAATGTAGGCAGGTTTATAATCACTGAGATCCAAAATGTGAGGTTTGGGGGGCATGGAAAATTTTGATTTCTATTATCTACATATGTGCATTTTAAAATGTTCTGAACGCCAAAAAAATTGATAACAATAGCTTAAAAAACCATGTCAGTGGGCAGATAAGACTGATAAAGTTTTTACATTTTTGTCAGTGAAGAAAGTAAATGTTTAACTGATATTTATATGTTTTATGAATCATTTTTGTAGACATGTTAATTTACTAAAGGCTAATAGGAAAGCTGGGTCACTAAATGTATTAAATTAATTCACAATATGCACACATTCATTACTAATCTTATGCCCAAAACAGGCTGAGAAAAGTTGAGCTTTTTTATTTACTGAGCTACACATGGAATTATTAAATTTACAATATGCACACATTTATTACTAATATTACTTTGTTAATATTTATTGTTTATTAATTAAACTATAAATGACATTACATAAGCCTATTTCAAATCAAATTTCATTTTAAATAGTAACTTCTAAAGATTTTCTCTGCCTTGAAGCTTACGTAAGCATGTATTTATTTTCATTAGGTGCTTTATGGTTGATAAAGACCAGGCTGAAATCAATGCCATCCGTAAGGTATTCAACGATTCAGACTTTCTCCTTTGTTGGTACCATGTAACCCAAGTAAGTACTGTTAAGATTAAATGACTGCTTTGATTTGTGGTCCTTTTGATAGAAATGAATATAAATCTATTTTAATGTTATTATATTTATTTACCTACAGTGGCTAATGAATCAGTAGATGATAGATACATTTATTTTGCATTGCAAAATAAGATAGATACAACAGATTACAACAATATAATTACTCAAGATTATCTGGGTGTTAAACCCCAATGTGGGTTCACATCAGTCTGCCAGTCTTTGTCTATGGAGAAGTTCAAGACATGTGTTTTTAACAGTTCGGGAGGGGCACGTTATCAGAAACTTGCCATCAGCAATTATCACGTCTATCCTACCACGATGAGCGGAAGCCTATGCAAGAAAAAGTATGTGAACCACTTGCAGAATCTGTGAATAATTTCAACTAAAAAGATATTCAAAATGCATATTATTTTTTATTTAGTACTGTCCTGAATAAGATATCTTATATAAATGATGTTTACATAGTCCACAAGACAATTAAAAAATGGCTGAATTTATTAAAATGACCCCAATCTAAATGTTACGAACCATTCATTCTCGTTCTCTGGATGATCCATGGCTGTGTGTGTGTGTTTTGTGAATGTTGTTCATGAGTCTCTTGTTTGTCCTGAGCCATTATACTGCCCGGCGTTCTTCAGAAGAATCCTCCAGGTCGGTCTTGCACGTTCTTCAGTTTTCCAGCATCTTCTGCATATTTGGACCCTTTCTAGCAGTGACTGTATGCTTTTGATGCTGGAAAACTGATAGAGGTATACAATGATATGTTAGGCTAAGATGAGGAATATAGCATTGATGAGCTACTGAACAAGACTGACAAATACTTCAACATAATACAGGATTTGCAGTCTGCTGGGAGGGTCTATAACCCTCTGGAAAGTCAAATGGAAGAAATAAATAAGTCAGCTCAGAGAATGCTAGACAATGGCTGGGCCATGACAGTTACTGTAGCTTCAACAGAAACATACATATTCAATGTTCCATCTGAAAATAATCCACATGTTTACTGTGTATGCCCTGCAGAACAGTTCTGCAGCTGTATAGCTGGTACAAGGGGACGTACGTGTAAGCATCTCATTTTATTAAGTCTTCTCACTTGTGGTGATGGTGAGACCTTTCCAGACATGGACATTCAACTGCAAGCCCATGCCAACAACTTGATTCAAAAGAATAAGTATATCCTTTCTGCAAAGCCTCAAAAAACACTAGAGGTTGAAAGCTTATTTGGAGGAGCTGTATCAAAACAATGTATTGTGACAAATCTGTGATTGCTGTACTTTCTCATATCATAAAAAATGTGCTTGTCTACTACTTGCGAAGGGACTTTTAAATGAGTTGAATGATACAAAATAAAAAAATGCTGTTAACAATTAAATTGAGCCTATACAAAATGAAATTGGGGATGAAATTGCAGATGAAGATAGACTATGAAAATAAACATGCATTCTGTCTTCTGTGCTAAACTTTATTTCATGCAGTCTTCCAAAAATGAAAAGAAAACATCAGCTGCTGTTGGCCCAAAGCGGTGGGTGGCCAAATCCAACTCAGAATCAGGACCAAGGTTTTGCACATTTATCTTCATTCGTTCAATGCTCCTCCTGCAAATAATAATAAATAAAATACATTAAAATGTTTGCGTTACTTAACTATAGTTACCTCAATGGTGGTTAATACCAGAGCTGCTATTAAATCACTTGTCTATGTCAGAAAACTGGGATTGTTACACTTGCATCATAGCCCTAGTCTACTTGCAATACACATTACACCATTCTCTAATTATGTGACCTCTAGATACAGGGACTAGACAGCAGGCTGAAGAGGTTTATACAATAGTAATTTTAGAATAAAATGCACATTAGGCCAACTAAGTTTAAAAAATGGTGAAGAAACTCCAAAATATTTTCTGTTAACAAAACAAACACTTCTAGAACGTTAATGTGCCCCACATTTGTACTTTAAGATAAAAAGAAAAGCACAAATCTGTCTAGATCCCATATTTTCCTAATGTGGCCTCAGAGGCCAGCAATCCCAGACACTGTGATATGGAGTGAGTGTAGCATAGCATTACATATACAGTCAGAGACCAGCAAGAAGTGATTAGGGGTGTATAGAAAAAAAAGGTGTAGCCATCAAGATATTCTAAGGCAAGACACAGAATAGAGAGAGAGAGCTTACACAGACACATTTACAGTGTTGCTGGGATGTCCTCTTCAGGTATCCCAGCAAGTAGTTTCTCTTTCGGCAAATGTTTGGCCATGCCAAACCCCTTGGCAAGGTCTTCCGCCTCTCCCTCTGTTAACGTGCTGAATATTGTCAGCTTTGTTTTTGCCTTTCTAGGCTGCTGCAGCGCATTGGGTGGAACATCTTTTTTGCCAACCTATGTATTGGACAAGTACAGTGTCACATATGCAAAGCATGAGAGCAGGGCCTTCTGAATATCAATCATGTACTGTACCTTGCCTGTTAATAGCTATGAGGGGCAGAGTGGCTGTTTATGTGAACGGTTTATGACTTGCTGTTACTAATAATACAACATGATGTTTTTATACTTAAAATGTATGCATAGTTGAAATACAAACCCTTATCAACATTCGGAACATGTTTGTGGACTTGTTTTCTCCTTTGACCCTCCTCCTCAACTCATCTTCATCTACCTGGTAGCACTTTCTTTGCGCTGTTAGCCTTCTTAAAACTTTGTTCCTTTCTTTTTCTTCCACTCCCTCATCTTCCCTATGTCTTTCTTCATTGTGTTGTTCATGCTTCTCTTCCTCCTTGTCCTCCTCCATTTCTTCCTCACTGCAACAGGCCATAGGTTTTCCTATGGCCTCCAACATGGACATAACACTCTCTTCTGTTCAAAAATATGTCAGAACTCATGTCAACATCATAGGTTTACAATGTGGGACAGTCTACAAAGATGTAATTACTAGCTAAACCTTCCTGAGGAGGAATGTCACTGGTTTATTTAGCACTACATACATGTTTGCTCTACCTATGTCCCACGTCAGAGCAAGTAAACAATACTTGTTTATGTAGCGCCCCCTACCTGTCTTTACTGTAATTAAGTAGGACAGCGCTCCAGATTCATTAGCTAAAATGCATACAGATGTTGAAGTTAGGCCCCTCTGAAGTCACAATGAAATGCTGTTCTGTTAGAAAGTTACTTAGAATTAAACTCTCTATATGCACCCAAGATAAACTGGTAACTATAACAGATATAGAAAGAATACGCTGGTAAGAATAACCAAATGTAAAGGATTTAATTAGAAATAGAAAATCAAAAAAAGAGATAAAATATAGATGAATATCAGAATGTGAAGTAATTCACACTATCACATTCATAAATCACCAGAATAACACTATCACACTGATAAAACAATATATCAGGTAATATAAATGACTGAAGTAGTCAATATGTCACAAAACCACTCAAAAAGATATGAACAGGGTTAATACACTGGAATTAAGGTATTAAAATGACTCACAGAGAGTATAAAACGTCACTCTGAATATTACCTGTTTTCAGTGCACTGAATGTTATAGAATGGACCAATTGGTATACCAATATTGATATTAAATGATGTGGGCCCACACACTCACCCCAGTCATTCACAACCCACCCCGTTGCAGGCCTGAACCGTAGCTTGTGTTCGTGGTGGCCAGGAAACTGAAAATGGCCCCTTCACTCTCCTGAGCACAAATAAAATCAATAACGATACTATGGAATTACATTTGTTTAAAAAAAAAAATGAACGAAACTTTATGAAACGGAACGAAACTTTATAAAACTGAACGAAACTTTTTCAGAAACTATCAAAAATATCCATTACAAAAGAAGAAAAACACTTTGAAAATGAAAAAAATTAACTCAGTCGCACAAATTTAACAGGATATTCAAATATGCTTCATTCTTTGTTAATGTTTTTCAAAGATTCGTTTTCGCAAATCGGTATTCTGAATGCATTGCCACAGATTTAGTTTATTAGTTTGTAAAGATGAGCTCTCAGGAGAGACACGGAGCGGCAGCGGCATCATCTTCTTCTTCATCTTCCTCCTCCTCTGCTTGCTCTTCAAGGCAGTTTGAAGTTCTGTGTTACTGAAGTAACCAATAACATCGATTAAAGTTGTATCCATGTACAGTGTGCAACCGTTCTGGCTTTATTTGACACATTCATTGTTTAAAAACGTTTTATGTATCTCAATATACAGTGTAACGTGTGTGTGTGTGTGTGTGTGTGTATATATATATATATACACACACAATATGTTTGCCTAATCTTCTTTTCTTTTAATGCTATTTGCCATGACCCAAGACAAACGTCAGTTTTCCAGGTAGGCACTGAATGATGGTATATAAGTTATAAAGCTTTAAAAAAAATGGTTTGCTTGACGTTATCATGATGGTGGTTGACTTAGTGCAAATTAACTGGAGAGGAAGAGAGAGAAAGAAGGTTTATTAGCTTAAATATCCTAAAGGGGCTGTTTTGTTTTTGACCTGTAGGAAAAAGTGCAAGAAGACCTATTACAGCATAATTTGTACAGTAATAACTGTACAAAAGAGCAAACAATCAAACTTCATGACATAACACACACAGTGCATTGCAAACGTGTGAATGACAATAATAACCCGCAACGAACGGTTGCACACTGTACATGGATACAACTTTAATCGATGTTATTGGTTACTTCAGTAACACAGAACTTCAAACTGCCTTGAAGAACAAGCGGAGGAGGAGGAAGATGATGAAGATGATACCGCCGCCGCTCCGTGTCTCTCCTGAGAGCTCATCTTTACAAACTAATAAACTAAATTGTTTAGAAATTCTTTACAAACTTGAATAAACTTTATGCAAAGCAACGCGAAGGTTTTCCAATGTGTGCGCCACTGAGTGACGTCTATACTTCCAGGTCAGAGAGCACCTGTCCATCGAAAGCTCACTATCCAATCAGAGTAGATCACTGTTAAGCCCGCCCCCACGAGATGTTTGTGTCAAAACAGCAAACGAAAAACTGCGAAGCGTAAGCGAAATCTGTGGCAATGAAAACGAATCTTTGAAAAACATTAACAAAGAATGAAGCATATTTGAATATCCTGTTAAATGTGTGCGACTGAGTTAATTTTTTTCATTTTCAATGTGTTTTTCTTCTTTTGTAATGGATATTTTTGATAGTTTCTGAAAAAGTTTTGTTCAGTTTTATAAAGTTTCGTTCAGTTTCATAAAGTTTCGTAAAATTTTTTTTTTAAACAAATCTAATTCCATACGATACCTCACTTTCAACGTGCAACCATACAGCGAATCCGGAATCCTGTAGGTGGCCTCGCACAGCTCTTTGCGCGCGCGCGCTCTCTCGCTCTCCCCGTCTCGCGCCGTTCCTCGCTCGCTCTCGCGCCACTTCTCGCTCACTCTCTCTCGATCTCGTCCAGCTCCGCGCGCTCGTCCTCGTCGGCCGACAACACGCACCTCCCTCGTAGCCAGAGGAACCCCAAATAACGCGGGTATTTGGGGCGCTATCTGGACCTCAATGTCTCCCTCGTTGTGCAAGAAAACCACAGCGTGAACAGTCTTGAGTCTTTGGGTCTATCAGCGGCTATATTTAATCTTCTGCGTCAGCGATGTGTGTCTTACACAGGTCACTATATACACACTATTATATATCGATTAAAAACACTTTTATTCACCGCAATCTCTCAGCGTCACTCTCCTGTCTGCACTTCTCCCACTCTCTCCTCGACTCTCCCGCTTACTACCCACGCCCTCTCACGCAGCATCAGAGGCGGGACTTAAAACTCTCATGAACCAATACAATAAAGGAATATCTAACATTTTGGTTAAAACCACGTTTTACACAGGTGAATAACAATCAAACTTGCTATATGATCTCGTATCCTTAAAGGCATACATACACACAATATATCAATGTACAATTCACTCGCATTAAAGTTCTGGATTAGAACCAGACAACAACAAATAAATCTGAAATAAACCCATTAACTGTAAAACTGTATTCTACTGGGTTACATTTATAACATATAAACAAACTGAACACAGACACGTCTAGGTGTTTCCTACATTATCAAGCTTACACATCATTGCAGCAAGCTAAACTATAAAAACTATGTGCGTGTTTAATTTAATCTCAACAGGTGGACACAAAAAAATGTGCAGTGCAGTGTTTCTTTTAATGGCAGCAGTGAATATATTAACTGAACAATTATTTGAACTGTACATTAAACTAAACATGTAATTTATCCACAAAGTGTGCAGCTTTTGTCACTGCAGTGTATCTTTCTGGTTTTCTGGAAGAAGATTTCCAGAGCCTCATGATATGGGAAGTCAGAAACGTCTGGCCCATTTATTGAGATCCGCATGCATGCTGCAAGATTGTCTCCTTGCAGCCTATTGCGGATGTTTGTCTTGACCTGCAAATGCAGTAACTGTTAAATGTGATAGCTTAACATTAGCTAAAAGCAGCAAATCCTATTGTGAAAGGTTTGTCTTACCCTGTTCATGGTTGAGAAGTCCCTTTCACAGTTTACACTACTGACTGGGACCGTCAGAGCAATAGAAGCCAGCAGGCTCATAGTTGGGTACAGGACACCAAATTCCTCATATTTTGAGGACAGTTCAGACAATATTGCCAGCTGTGTCTTGTTCTGAAAAGGTTAAAAATTATATCAGTAACACAGTGTAGGGTTCATGATAATGTCATGTAAAAATGTCACATTTGTAAGTTACCTTAAGTGGACCTGAGACCACTTGCTCCTTGAAAGAAGCCCATTCTTCAAGGACTGTTCCAAAATCGACACAGGAACAAAACTTCTCTACCAGTATCCTCAGTTTTGTGTGTGCAGTGTCATCAGGGAGTGTAGCTGCTTGTGGACCGAGTATTCCAAATGCAGCCACAGCTCCAACCTCACAGAAACATCTCTCGAGATGGGCAATGAGGCCATCCAAATATGGATCCATCACCTAATCAAACACATGAAAAATGTCAGTAAATTATTAGTATAAATACTACTGTGCAACAGCTATATTCGATTTAGACCAATAAAGTCAGACAAAAGCCACATAATCATACCTGTGATTGAAATCTTTGCCAGTACTGCTGTCTGTCTCCTGCATTTCCCCCTCTTCTCCCTCTTTCCTGTTCAGCAGAGATGCAGAATGCACCCAGTCCTAAAGGGTCTTCCAAATTTTGGGTCAACTTACTCAGGTGTGAGCCAGGTTGATGACCACCAGAATCTTGTATGCCCTTTATTAAGGCCAGGGTGACAGGTACCTGGAAAAAATAAGCATATTGACTCACTCATGTGAAAAGATTAATTGTGGTACCCTACATAAACAAGATAAAACATAGCAGTTGAGCTGAGTTATTTAAGTTACCTGCTCTTTGATTGCCAGGAACATGACATCCTCCTTTTGAAAGAGCTTAGAGAGGCGTGCCAGGTGAGGGAGCACATCAGCTTGCAGATGAAGGGCGGCAATGAAGCGATAGGTGGCAAGGAATGAATAAAGTCCCTTAGCAGTAGGACATTTGCAGGTCTCTACTTCCTCTGCCAAGGCACCCAGTACAGCAGTTATGTTCCTTAGGAGGTTTTTTACTGCTTCATGTTGGGAGAGCCACCGTGTGTCCTTTACTTGCTAGTCAATGACAGAAAAAAACTGTTTAAAAAATCAATATAAATGCAAGTAAAGTATTCATATAAGTAATTTTCTTTTAGGCATAACTTATTTACCTTCACTTTCAGCTCACACACACCAAGAATCTCTGCAGCGGCTTTCAGAGAAGCAGAGTGGTTTGCACTGTTTCTGAAGTACAGGTGCAACTGTTCCAAATGGTCTCTGAATGTAGCCATGTAAGGCACCTCTTCAGATGCATCCTTACAGGCTAGAGCTAGCCTATGTGCAGCACAGTGGACACTTAGCAGCCGTGGCCATTCCTCTGATAGCTGTTTTGCAACTCCATCTTCCTATTAAATACATTTGTTTATTAATTTAACAAGAAACAAAATATTGAAAACAGTTTAATTATTTACAAAAAGGTTATGACACCTGTCATTACAGCAGCACCATCCGTTCCAAGGCCAAAGATTAGGTGTGTCGGTATGCCCTTCGTGTGAATAATATTTTTTAGTGCTGCCACTATTGAATCTGCTTTTCCGTCAGTAAGGCAGATTAGATCCAGGAATTGGCAGAAGACTTTACCCGCATTGTCCAAGTATCTAATAAATGATACATTTGAATACTTTTCAATGATCTGTTATTTAAATTTTATTGGTCAATGAAATGTTACACTTTGAGTAGATCTACCTCACGTGAATGTCTAGCTGTCTGCACACAGATACATCTGTGGTCTCATCAATCTCCAAGCCTATGGCTCATGACTGAGAAATATCCCTCAATATTGGCTTTTCAATGGCAGTTGCCAGAATTTCAAGCATTTCATCAATTATTCTGTGAGATCTATAGTTGGTGCTTTTGCCAATCTAAAAATTTGAAAAGATGAAAGTAAATGCAGTATGAATTCTTTAACTAATTTTATGCAAGAAAAATGACTTGTCAATATAGGGATCACACAAGACAAATAAGAAATATGGTAAACATTTACAAATGAAACTTACATTGAGCTTGTCGAAATAGGTGCAGCCCAAAAGATTAGCTAGTTGCAGCAAGGCTGGATAGTTGGTGTGGTGGGCTATTTCATGCTTTATTAGCCAGTACAAGCACTTGAACGCCCCCACCACAGCTTCATGTTCCAGGACAACTGTGGGCTCAAATGATGCAAGGACAGTGTCGCCTGAAATGACATGCATCATTTGTAATAAAGAATCAAACATATTATTGATCGAATCATAAAAAAATAAAATGACCTGCTATCAATCTTGACTGGCGCTGACAGGCTGTTCTGTGATGCTCAGATGCCATATGTTTGTCAAGTTTGTCCTTTCTGTAGGACTGGCAGGGAGACTATAAATGGCCGGGTCTGATTTCCTCTCACAACCGCTTGTTTATGCTGTCTACATATTCGACAGAACATTCCTAAAACCAAAAAGAAATCTTAAATAATTTCCTTTTCATTCTTTATGTGCTATCTATCTATCTATCTATCTATCTATCTATCTATCTATCTATCTATCTATCTATCTATCTATCTATCTATCTATCTATCTATCTATCTATCTATCTATCTATCTATCTATGTCACATAAATTGGTTGTCTGGGAGGGTAATGCTTTGTAAAAGTAAAAAAATGTTAACATAAGATATCTCTTTAAAAAAATAAAATAAACGTATTTAAATCTTTTTAAAAATGTGTTAGATGAGAACCCTGCTGTCACATTTATTTATTTATGTATTTAGTTACTTACCAAGATCAGTCCCTCTGACAGCCAAGCTGTGTCAAAACCTGTCATCCGGTGATGACTGGACTTCTGATGCTTGTCAGGGGCAGGATGCGCACTTAGACTTGGAGCAGGAGAGCTACTCCGGCTTCTACTCGCAGTAGAGCGAGTGTTGCCATCTTCAGTTCCATGTGAGCGTTTAAAAAACGCAAATATTTTTCTCTGGGTTTCGTCTGTTTGACGCGACATATTTCCCGCCGCGCGCTCTGTCCGCTAGTGCTCATCTGTATGTGACGCAAGTGTTTGTGCGTGCGTGCGCACTCACTGGAATAATTGTAAACGCGCAAACACAGACAGAAAAGACATGCCATCGTGGAAATAAGATAAAATAACATATTACTTAAGGGCTATTTAGTTTGTTTAATAAAATAACAAATTGTAATCTGGCGCTATAACGAAAATCAAATCAAATTTACTTGACCTTCAAGGGGGGCGGGGCGAGCCGTTAGGAGGGCGGGGCCTCCTAGCTTGTCATCTCTGCACCCGGGTCTCCTGCTCTCTGAGTTCATTAGTTGGATTAGTAAATAGTGTCCAGCATACGATTGTGATAAGTGGTAAATTGGATTAATCAACAAATACGGTAAGTCATGTCTTCTCCTGTCATTATCACTTGCACTTCATGCTGCATGTTTAGTATAGGCTTCTCCGCTGGCGAACAGGGCTTCACATGTGATAAATGTAAGGAGATAGTTAGGCTGATGGAGAAGATTTCAGAATTAGAAACACGCATCCATACTTTATCTGAGAGTAGTGAGGATGTAACAGCTTTAGACATTGATTTGGATGTGAATAGCTTAGTGAACTCTGTACATTCTTCGGTTCCGGCTGCAGGGCCCTCGCAGCAGGGCAACTGGGTGACAGTGAGGCAGCATAGTCGCAGACCAAAAAAATGCTTTTCCGTTCCGGTTAGAACATCAAACAGGTTCTCCCCTCTCAGTGAAGCACCCACTGAGTATCCTGTTGAAAGTGCCCTAGTCATTGGCGATTCTATTACACGGAATGTGAAGATACCAGCCACCATAGTCACTTGTTTACCGGGAGCCAGAGCGCCTGACATCAAAGCAAATTTAAAAGTGCTGGCTAAAGCTAATCGTAAATTCTCTAAGATTATTATTCACGTCGGCACTAATGATGTTTGACTTCGCCAGTCGGAGATCACCAAAATTAACATTAAAGAGGTGTGTGAACTCGCTAGTACGATGTCAGAGGCTGTTTATTGTTCTGGTCCGCTCCCCGTTAGAAGGAGTGATGAGATAGTTAGCAGGCTATCATCACTCAATGGCTGGTTGTCTAAGTGGTGTCTGCAAAATAACATAGGGTTCATAGACAATTGGAAAAGTTTTTGGGGCAGACCTGACCTGTTGAAGAAGGATGGCATCCATCCCTCCTGGGGTGGTGCCGCTCTTCTCTCTAGTAATTTGGCACATAGTCTTAGAGCTAAACCTTGACTCACTAGGGCCCAGGTCAGGAAGCAGACAAACTGGCTAAACCGACCGTCTGCTAGCTGTCTCACGTCACCGGAGTCAGATAAATCCCAGCACATAGAGACTCTTTCACCGAGATATTATCATATAGAGACTGTGTCTGTTCCCCGAATTAGTAAATACAAAAAAACATCAAAACCATTCAACAGTAAAAATTTAATTGATGTCCAACAAATAAACAAAAGATATAATACAGATGAACAATTGATAAAGCTTGGGTTGCTGAATATTAGATCCCTTTCCCCAAAAGCGCTTATTGTTAATGATATTATTAAAGATAATAATCTAGATGTGCTCTGTTTGACAGAAACCTGGCTAAAACCTGACGACTACATTACCTTAAATGAGTCCACTCCCCAAGATTATTGTTATAAACATGAGCCGCGTCTGAAAGGTAAAGGGGGAGGGGTTGCTGTAATTTATAATAATATCTTCAGTATTACTCAGAAGTCTAGTTTCAAATATAATTCCTTCGAAGTTTTGGTGCTTTATGTAACGCTATGTAGTGTACATGACAAAACCCGTTCAACATTGGTGTTAGTTACTGTATACAGGCCACCAGGGCATAATACAGACTTTATCAAAGAATTTGCTGACTTTCTATCAGAATTAGTACTGGCCGTAGATAAAGTACTAATTGTTGGTGATTTTAATATCCATGTAGACAACGAAAAAGACGTATTAGGATTAGCATTTAAAGATACACTAAACTCTATTGGAGTTAGGCAACACGTGTCAGGACCCACTCATCGCCATAATCATACTTTAGACCTAATATTGTCACATGGAATTAATGTTGATACCGTTGAAATTCTGCAGCAGAGCGATGACATCTCAGATCATTACTTAGTATCTTGTATACTTAATTTAGCTAAAGTTGCAAAGCCGCCCCCTCGTTTAAAAAATGGCAGGACAATCACTGCCGCTACTAAAGATTGCTTTTTAAATACTCTTCCTCATCAGTATCATCTCCTCAGCAACCCAGATAGCATAGAAGAACTCGATGTTGCAACAGAAACTATTGACTCTCTCTTTTCCAGTACTTTAGACACAGTTGCTCCTCTGCGCTTAAAGAAGATTAAAGAAAATAGTCCAACGCCGTGGTACAACGAGCACACCCGGGCCCTTAAAACAGCAGCCAGAAAAATGGAGCGCAGCTGGAAGAAAACAAAACTAGAGGTCTTTCAAAATTCGTGGAAAGAGCACATGATCGCATACAGAAAGGCCGTAAAAACTGCTAGATCCGCTTATTTCTCAACTCTCTTGGAAGAAAACAAACACAACCCAAGGTATTTATTCGATACAGTGGCTACATTAACCAAAAATAAAGCTTCAACTTCTGATGATTGTAAACAGCACAGCAGTAATGACTTTATGAACTTCTTCACATGTAAAATTGATAATATTAGGAAGAAAATTTTAACCATGCAGCCGTCTACTACAGTATCACATCAGACAGAGCATTGTAGTGTCACTGAGGAAAAATTACAATCATTCACTGCTATAGGAGAAGAAGAATTGGCTAAACTCGTTAAATCATCAAAATCAACAACATGTATGCTTGACCCTGTACCGACTAGGCTATTAAAAGAGATGCTACCAGAGGTCATAGATCCTCTTCTTAATATCATTAATTCATCTTTGTCATTAGGATATGTACCGAAAACTTTTAAGTTGGCTATTATTAAACCACTTATTAAAAAACCGCAACTTGATCCTACAGAATTAGTCAATTATAGACCAATCTCAAATCTACCCTTTCTGTCAAAAATACTTGAAAAGGCAGTGTCTTCACAATTATGTTCCTTTTTAGAAAGAAATGGTATCTGTGAGGATTTCCAGTCAGGATTTAGACCGTATCATAGCACTGAGACTGCTCTCATCAGAGTTACAAATGATTTACTCTTATCATCCGATCGTGGCTGTATCTCTCTATTAGTGTTACTCGATCTTAGCGCTGCATTTGATACCATCGACCACAACATTCTTTTGAATAGACTCGAAAATTATGTAGGTATTAGTGGAATTGCTTTATCATGGTTTAAATCATACCTATGCGACCGTTATCAGTTTGTAGCAGTAAATGAAGAGATGTCACACCGATCGCAAGTTCAGTATGGAGTACCACAAGGCTCAGTGCTAGGACCGCTACTCTTCACCCTGTACATGCTACCACTGGGAGATATTATTAGGAAGCATGGCATTAGTTTTCATTGTTATGCTGACGATACTCAGCTCTATATTTCTTCACGCCCTGAAGAAATTTACCAATTCACAAGATTAACGGAATGCATAGCCGCCATAAAACATTGGATGACTGGTAATTTCCTGCAACTCAATTCAGAAAAAACTGAATTTTTAATTATTGGACAAAAAAGCTCCACAAGTAGTAACCTAGAATACTGTCTAACACTTGATGGCTGCTCTGTCAAGTCTTCGTCGTCAGTGAGGAACCTGGGTGTGCTCTTTGATACCAATCTTTCGTTTGAAAGCCACGTTTCTAGCATCTGTAAAACTGCTTTCTACCATCTTAAAAATATATCAAAATTACGGCACATGCTCTCAATGCAAAATGCTGAACAGTTAGTTCATGCGTTCATGACCTCAAGGCTAGATTATTGTAATGCTCTATTGGGTGGTTGCCCTGCTCGCTTAATAAATAAACTCCAGCTGGTCCAAAACACAGCAGCTCGAGTACTTACTAGAACCAGGAAGTATGACCATATTAGCCCAGTTCTGTCAACATTGCACTGGCTACCTATTAAACATCGCATACATTTTAAAATCTTGCTTATTACTTACAAAGCACTAAATGGTTTAGCTCCCCAATACTTGAGCGAGCTCTTAACATATTATACTCCATCACGTCTACTGCGATCTCTAAATTCTGGCCAGTTGTTAATACCGAGAATATCCAAATCAACTGCAGGCGGTCGATCCTTTTCCTATTTAGCTCCTAAACTCTGGAACAGTCTTCCTAGCACTGTTCGGGAAGCAGACACACTCTGTCAGTTTAAATCTAGACTAAAAACACATCTCTTTACTGTGGCATACACATAAAACACTTTATCAATTAATTGATTGTTAGGCTGCATTAACTAGGTCAGCCGGAACCGGGAACACTTCCCATAACACCTGATGTACTCGTTACATCATCAGAAGAATGGCATCTACGCTAATGATATTCTCTCTGTTTTATCCCGAGGTTTACTGCAGTCAGCCAGATCCGGGCCGTATCCTAATCAGATGGTGGACCAGAGAAGACCAACACAGGACCCCGAAGTGTCTGCAGAGACCGTGTCAATTATCCTCCCCCTGCAACTGCCTCATCGACACAGCATCTAAATAAACCCGTCACCAGTGTGATGACTCCGATTGTTCGAATATTACCATTAAATAATACTTAAATCGATATGTCATCCGCAATAAACCCGTCTCCAGCGTGTTGCCTCCGATCATTCGAATATTGCACTTTAATAATTATTTAATCAACATCATCCTCAATAAACCCGTCTCCAGCGTGTTGCCTCCGGTCCTTTGAATATTCCGATCTATTATGACCTCTGACCTGTAAAGCAGCCAGAATAATAATAATAATACGCTGTTTGTTAATTGGCCAGAGGAGAACTGGCACCCCGACTGAGCCTGGTTTCTCCCAAGGTTTATTTTTCTCCTTTAGGTCACCTAATGGGGTTTTGGTTTCCTTGCCACTGTTGCCTCTGGCTTGGCGTGCTCAGTTGGGGACACTATATTTTTCAACTAAACATCGAAATAAATCTAATTAATAAACTAATTTAACCATGTAAACTAAATTACTGATCTAATTATTGATCTAAAGCCCACACTGTCACCGTATGGAAATTGAAATGAACTGATGACATCAAATGGCTATACAGCTGAATAAAATTAGGCTGCATTATTTTGCTGTTTAACACTGTAAAGCTGCTTTGAAACAATCTACATTGTTAAAAGCGCTATATAAATAAAGTTGACTTGACTTGACTATTAATGTCTGTTCAAGAATGGCAAAGCAACCCTTTTTTTCTTTCAGGGAACGTTCTGTTACTGGACTTATGGAAACGTAAGTCAGCTTGTAAAAAACTGCACAATGCCAGACAAGGGAAAGTGGAGGCGGTGTCTGGTAAAATTTTTTGGCTAAGAACAGGTAATTTAATAGTTTTTTTATTATTTAATTATTTAAATGAATCTACAGTATTTCAGTGAGGATTGTCATATCTAAATCATATCTAATTACCAAGAAAATTGCTTTAAAAAACAAAAAACTATACTTTACACCAATAACATATTTTCCAGACTCATACACCAAAGGTGTCCAGAATTGCCGGCGTGTTATGGAGACCTCAAATATTGAAACAGAGGAAAGCTCCACAATAGAAAAAAGAGGGCACACAAAAAGCCAACAAGATATGTGTCTGAAACAGATTCCTCCTCAGATGGTAAGTATTCAATCATGTTTTTAAGGATACATTTTGTCCATGTTCTAAGCGGGGTCTAATCGTAATACAGCTTTATTAAAAAAAATCAGTATAAAACGAGCTAAACTTGGACAAAAAGTCATTTTTATGCTTATAATTGTGATTTCATAATATTTAGATATGGATCCAATTTAAAAAAATATGAAAATATATGTTTCAGTTAGTCAAATAGCACAAATGCTCTGCAGCCATTTACTGGTGAAAGATTTATTTATTTATTTTTTTACTTTTAAAACTGCATTTTCCAAAAGATGGGCAAAAATCTTACACTAAACCATGTCAAATTATGTTATCCATATGAATGAAAGTTAGAAATGTGGGTCTTTTATAAAGTGAAATATAGATGAAAAGCTGTTTTTGTATTAAAAAAAATTGTAATGACTTTTTTATAGATTTAAAAGATATGATAAATCTTCCAAAAACTGCACAAATGTGAAGTAAAAACACAAATAGAGTAAAATTACATGTAAAAACGTCTCGGTTACGTATGGAAACCCTCGTTCCCTGAAGGAGGGAACGGAGACGTACGTCGGACGTACCAACGAATTGGGATCACTTCAGGGAGCCCCTATCAGCTTCGAGATATAGAGAACAGGCCAATGGGCCAATGGGCCATTGGCGTGCGAGATTTGCATCTCGCGCTCCGCCCCGCGCCGCGGGTATAAACAGGAAGCGAGAGCGAATTCACGCTGTTTTTCACTGAGGAGCCGAACTTAGTGGCTCAACCTACAGTGATGGTACAGCAACTGTGGCGACGGGACGTACGTCTCCATTCCCTCCTTCAGGGAACGAGGGTTACCATACGTAACCGAGACGTTCCCATTCAGTCGGTCACGTTCGACGTACGTCGGACGTACCGACGAATTGGGATCCCCTATGGAAAACGCCACAGTTACTACCACTTCCAGCGCCCAGCGATGAGCCCCTCAGACCCCGATCTGATGCGGGCGGGAAAGTTCACGCAGGGAGAGTCCAAGCTGCTGTTCCGCAAGACCCATTCAGCTGACTGTATTGGATAACGCTGGGAAAGCGTGCCTGTGAAGGCAGCTGCGGAAGCCACATCATGCCCAGAGGGAGTTAACATGTGGAGAATACACGTATGGGCTGGCCGTGGGCAGCACAACATACGGAAGTCCTAGGGGTGGCCCCGGCCAATTCGTGGAGGGGGACAACACGTACCTGGGACGGCAGAGGAGACTCTGCCGAGGGAAAGACACGGGCTCGCCGTAGGGAGCCGTACCGTGGAAGAATACACATATGGGACCGCCGTGGGGGTCACTACATATGGAACCCAGCCTAACACAAGTTCCACCAATGCATACGAGTGTTAGACCTGGCGTCGAACGCTCCGCCACGTCCGACTGCCGCGGGTTGCGGAGGACTCAACAGGGTTCGCCGATCCGGGGAACTCGACTGGAGCAGAATAAGCGCACGCATCCGTCTACCATAGGGGAGGGAATGGCGCAGCAAGCCGACACTAGAACGGGCACTTCGGTGTTACTGACTATGGGAAGTGAGCACACAGGAAGAAACCGGCTCTACACGGAGGCTATAGAATCTAGCGAACGTGTTAGGTGTCGCCCAGCCCGCAGCTCTACAAATATCTGTCAGCGAGGCGCCACGAGCCAGCGCCCAGGAAGAGGCAACACCCCTAGTGGAGAGGGCTCTTAACCCGAGCGGGCAGGGCACGTCTTGGGACTGATAAGCCAAGACGATGGCATCCACTATCCAGTGGGCCATCCTCTGCTTGGAGACAGCCTTTCCCTTCTGCTGTCCTCCGTAACAGACGAAGAGCTGCTCTGAGGTCCTGAAGCTTTGCGTTCTATCCACGTAAGTCCGGAGAGCACGGACGGGACTGAGAAAAGCTAGGGCTGGGTCTGCCTCCTCCGAAGGCAGCGCTTGCAGGCTCACCACTTGGTCCCGGAAGGGAGTAGTGGGAACCTTGGGCACATATCCAGGCCGGGGTCTCATGATCACATGAGTTACCGGGCCCGAATTCCAGGCACGATTCGTCAACCGAAAATGCCTGCAGGTCCCCTACCCTCTTGATGGAGGCCAACGCAGTCAGGAGTATTGTCTTTAACGACAGAATTTTCAACTCAGCTGACTGCAGAGGCTCAAAGGGTTCTCTCTGTAGTGCAGTTAGCACCAGAGTTAAGTCCCAAGAGGGTATGGAGGGAGGACGAGGCGGATTTAACCTCCTCGCCCCCCTAAGGAACCTGTCGACCAGATCGTGCTTACCTAGAGATTTTCCATCTACTAGCTCATGATTAGTGGCGATAGCGGCAACATAGACTTTGAGGGTGGAGGGAGACAGCCTTCGCTCCAACCCATCTTGTAGAAAGGCAAGCACAGAACCGATCGAACATCTTCGGGGGTCTTCTCGGCGAGAAGAGCACCAATCGACGAACAGGTTCCACTTCAACGCATAGAGGCGCCTCGTAGAGGGGGCTCTAGCGGAAGTGATGGTGTCAACTACCGCTTGCGGTAGGTCACCTAGAACCTCTGCGTCCCGTCCAGGGACCAGACATGGAATTTCCAGAGGTCTGGACGCAGGTGCCATAGGGTGCCCCGTCTCTGAGTCAGGAGGTCCTTCCTCAGAGGAATGGGCCAGGGAGGTGCTGTCGCAAGGAGCACTAGTTCCGGGAACCAAGTCCGGTTGGGCCAATATAGAGCGACCAACAGGACTTGCTCCTCGTCCTCCCTGACTTTGCACAGTGTCTGCGCAAGAAGGCTCACTGGGGGAAACGCATACTTGCGTTCTTCCCGGGGCCAGCTGTGGGCCAGGGCATCCGACCCGAGGGTTCCCTCGGTCAAGGAATAAAACCACTGACAGTGGGTCGTCTCTGGGGAGGCAAACAGGTCTACCTGTGCAGCCCCGAAACGACTCTAGATTAGCTGGACCGCCTGGGGATGGAGTCGCCATTCTCCCGGAAGCACCGGCTGACGTGACAGCTCGTCGGCTGCACGATTGAGCAGGCCCGGAATGTGAATGGCACGAAGCGACCTCAGATGCTTCTGACTCCATAAGGGGAGATGGCGGGCGAGTTGTGATATGCGACAAGAGCGTAGACCACCCTGTTTTTTGACGTACGCAACGGTCGCAGTGTTGTCCGTACGGACCAGAACGTGCTTGCCTCTGAGCGGAACTTTGAAGCGGCTGAGTGCAAGACGAACTGCTAACAACTCGAGGCAATTGATATGCCATTGCAGTTGAGGCCCTGTCCACAGACCCGAAACTGCAAGCCCGTTGTACGTGGCACCCCAACCCGTGGATGAGGCATCCGTGGAGACAACGGAGTGCCTGGACACTTGTTCTAGGGGAACTCCCGCCCGTAGAAACAAAGGGTCCGACCATGGGCCGAAGGTTTGGCGGCACCTCGGAGTCACTTGGACACGGAGGGAACCGCTGTGCCACGCCCATCTCGGGACTCGATCGTGTAGCCAGCGTTGAAGCGGTCTCATATGAAGCAATCCGAGCGGCGTTACTGCGGATGCCATATGCCCCAGGAGCCTCTGAAAATGTTTCAGTGGTACCGCTGTCCTGCCTTTGAACGAATTCAAGCAGTTCAACACTGACTGGACGTGCTCCTTGGTGAGGCGCGCTGTCATGGCGACCGAGTCTATCTCCATACCGAGAAAAGAGATCCTCTGTGTGGGACAGAGTTTGCTCTTCTCCCCGTTGACCCGAAGTCCCAACTGGCTGAGGTGACTGAGCACCTTGTCCCTGTGTTCGCACAACTGCTCTCACGACTGGGCATGGATCAGCCAGTCGTCGAGGTAGTTGAGAATGCGAACACCATGCTCTCTCATGGGGGCAATGGCCACCTCCGCAACCTTCGTAAAGACGCGGGCGACAGGGACAGGCCGAAGGGCAAGACGCGGTACTGACATGCCCGTCCCTCGAACGCGAAGCGCAGAAAGGGCCGGTCGAGGGGAAACGAGAATGAAAGTACGCGTCCTTCAGGTCGGTCGCTGCAAACCAATCTTGGGGACGGACGCACCTGAAGATGTGCTTCTGCGTTAGCATTCTGAACGGCAGCCTGTGAAGGGACAGGTTCAAGAATCGCAGGTCCAAGACCGGCCATAACCCGCCGCCTTTCTTGGGTACAATGAAGTACGGGCTGTAGAACCCGGACCTCATTTCGGCTGGAGGACCGGCTCCATCGCGTCCTTCGCCAGTAGGACTGCGATCTCCGCCCGGAGCACGGGGGCGTTCTCCTTCGCTACTGGGCAATCCCATCTGTGAGACGGCACACGGCGCGCTGAACACTCAAGCCCTTATGAAAAAGGCAAGACGAACAGCGTGCCGACGTGGCTATGCTCTCATGAGAGAGCATAGACCACCCACGAACACAGTCTCAACATGCTTGCGATGCGATAGAGGAGTGAGGGGCCCACAGAGATGTACGCGGCGGGGAAGCCTCACTGTAATCCTCAGGCCACCCAGGCTTATCAGCCAAAATAGTCCCCCCTCTGGTGCACCAGAAAAGAGACTAGATCGGGGTATAAGCGAAGGGACTCAACCCCGTTTGAGGCATCATAGTCTCGACCGCGCATCGGAGGCGCCGGGTGACGCGCGCAGAGTTGCCGTGGCAACCCGCGCTGTCACCCGGCAGCCAGACGGCACACGGCGCGCTGAACACTCAAACCCTCACGCGGAAGTTGAGATGACCAGCGCGTCGACGTGATCCCGTTCCCCTGAGAGAACATGGATCACCCACGACACAGTCTCAACATGTTTATGCGAGAGGGATCGTGGCCGTCAGGACAGGAAACAACCGCATCCAGAAACGCACGAGTGGAATGACGTCTTGAAAAAGACGCAGTGTCACACCCGTGTTGCTCTTTTGTGAGGAAACGCTCTTTAAACCGTGCTGAAGCACCCAGGGGTAGACCGCGGCAGCACACAGGAGATAGTGCAGTCCTGTGTCTGCACTCACTGAGACAAACGCCCTCACCAAACCGACAGTTGCTGTGAGAACAGCAGTTTGTTATGCTGATGCAGCGGTGAACATGCGGTCGCGCTGATTGTGCCTTTTCGCCAACACAGAGCGTCCTTTTCGTTCTCTGGAGCATCTCTCTTGCAGATAGGCTCTCTTTTAGAAAAGCAGTCTTGCTTCATCAACGCCGTTCGGCTCCGAAGTGAATGACAGCGTGCATTCGCTCTCGCTTCCTGTTTATACCCGCAGCGCGGGGCGGAGCGCGAGATGCAAATCTCGCACGCCAATGGCCCATTGGCCTGTTCTCTATATCTCAAAGCTGATAGGGGCTCCCTGAAGTGATCCCAATTCGTCGGTACGTCCGACTGAATGGGAACTATTTTGTTGCATGGGGTCTCTGGAGACCCCAAAGACCCTGAATGTACACAGATCGCATAAGGGTTAAAAAAATAAATAAATAAATACAATAAAATAATTATATATATATATATATGCATATATGCAAAATACGATGTGGGTCATCGCACCTGGCTCACCTTTACAGGTACCCTGCCCTGCACCATCTGTGAGCCAGCGGCATCGCTCTCTCCACTCTCCTCTCCTTCTTCCCTTCCCAGGCACCAGCGGGACTATGCCTAACAGGGTTGTCCTTCTCCCCGAGCCAAGTCTGGCCTCATGCCTGAACAAGATTTGGGTGGCTACAGCTGGTCATCAGATGGGCACCCCCCTTCCTTGATGTTTCATCAATTTAAGCCCATGACACCTCGGGAGGGCTTGACAGCAGATCCAGCGTCCTGGATCTACCCCAGCTGACCACCTCCCGCCTCTGCAGTTGTTGATCCTTCCCCAGGTTGGCTCCGCCACCGCACATCCCGCTGTATCCAGATCCATCGGGATGCTGTTTCCGCCTGTTTGGTGGCATTGCCTACTAGCCGCTTCCTGGCCAGACCTTCGATTCCCAGTAACCCAAGGGTTCTCCAGAGTGACTGCCCAGCAAAGCCCCTGCAGCCGACCTCCACGGGCAGGTTCCAGGCCTTCCATCCATTTTGCTGGCTTTTGAGGACAAGGTCTTGGTATTTTTTGAGCTTACGCTCCTGCGCCTCCTCCATCCTCTCTTCCCAGGGCACTGTTAGCTCTATGAGCACCACCTGCTTGGTACCTTTAGACCAGAGGACAATGTCTGGTCTAAGGCTTGTGTGGGCTATTTCTTCTGGGAATTTTAGCTGCTTTTTCAGGTCGGCCCTCATCTCCCAGTCATTTGCTGAAGCCAAGATCCCTCTGCCCTTTCGTCCTGTTGCAGTGCTTTCTCCTGGCCTGACGAAGTGGATAAAGTTAGGCCCATTAGAAATCTTCTTTACCTTCTTCCTCGCCTGCTCCACGCCATCTGCCAGCTGGGCTAGAATCTTGTCGTGTCGCCACCTGAATTTCCCATCTGCCAAGCCTAACTTACACGATGAGAGTACATGCTCAAGGTTAGCTGTTTTTCCACAAAGCTTACAATTAGGGCTCTCTGCTAACCCCCACGTGTGGAGGTTTGATGGAGTAGGCAGAACATCATACACAGAACACATCAGGAACTTTACTCGGTGTCCTTCCATACTCCAGATGTCCTGCCAGGTTAGGGCCCTCCCTCGTACGCCCTCCCACTTTGTCCAGCTGCCCTGTTTCTTCATGGCTACAGCCTTGACATGCCGAACCTCCTCTTCTGCCTTCCGAACCTCCATCTGTACCATGGTACGCCGCTTCTTTGGGTCTGCATTGTTCCAGCTCACTCTAGTGGAGCAGCCTAGTCCAAGTCTGCCCTGGGCTACTGTCCCCACAATATCTAAATGATGCAATCGGACCTCTGCCTCTGTCAGTGCTCTGCTAGCTGACCACTTGCGGCCTGTCCTGACCACAATGCCTGCCTGGCGTACTCTTCCGTCTTTGCTGTCTCGCAGCATCATGGCCTGACGCGTCTTTGTCGCCTTAAATTCCTCCACCACCGATGTCACAGGCAGCTGTAGCTTGCTGCCTGTGCTATACAGCCCGATGGAGCAAAAACTTCTTGGGACCCCCAGCCATCTTCTCAGATAGGTGTTGATCTTCCTTTCCAGCCCCTCGACGGTGGATACAGGTACCTCATTGACCAGCAGAGGCCAAAGCAGTCTAGGGAGAACCCCATGCTGATAACCCCAGGCCTTATACTTGCCAGGCAAGCCGCTCTTCTCCAGTGATGTCATCCAGGTATCTGTTTGGATAAGCATCTCCCTCACGCTTTGCCTATCATTGAGGTCTGCTCTGAACCACTTCCCCAAGCTCTTTACTGGTTGCTCTTGGACCGTGGGGATGACGGTATCTCTGATCTTGAAGCGGAACCGGTTCTGTACACGCCCCTTCCTCAGGACCAGGCTTCTGGACTTTTCAGGTTTGAATCCCATCCTTGCCCACTCGGTGAGCTCGACCAAGTCTTCCAGGATCCATCTGCCTTCAGGTACTGATTTCGCTGTGATTGTGAGATCATCCATGAACGCTCTTACCGGTACCTGTTGGACACCCGTCGCCAGCACTGCACCCCGACGTACTTTCTCTGCTGACTTGACTAGAAGGTTAATTGCTGCAGAAAACAGGATCACTGAGATCGTGCAGCCTGTAACAATGCCCACCTCCAGTCTCTGCCAGTCAGTGGTAAAGTCTCCACAGGTGAAACGCATTTTGAACTTCTTGAAGTAGCACTGCAAGAGCTTCTGGAATCGCTCTGGCACATGGTAGTTCTTCAATGTCAGCTCCACTAACTTGTGGGGTATCGTCCCATAGGCATTTGTTAGGTCCAGCCACAGAACTGCCAGGTCACCATGATTTTTCTTTGCATCCTCAATAATTTTTGTGATCACGCTGGTATGCTCAAGACAGCCCGGCACCCCTGGAACTCCACCCTTCTGGACTGACGTGTCCATGTATCCGTTGTCTAACATGAAAGTGGTCAGCCTCTTTGCCAGAATCCCAAGGAAGATCTTGCCTTCGATATTGAGGAGTGAAATAGTACGGAATTGCTTGATCCCCGTCGAATTTTCTCCTTTAGGGATGAAGCATCCCTCTGCAATCAACCAATCGTCAGCAAGGAGGTCCTTCCTCCATGCCACTCTCAGTAGCTTCCAGAGTCGTTTCCTGAGCTTTTCACAGTACTTATACACCTTATAAGGGATGCCGTTAGGTCCTGGGGCAGATTTCGCTCTGGCCTTCTTGATAAACGTATTCACTTCCTGCCAGCTTGGTTCCTCAGCTTTGAAGTGGATAGTTGGTTCTGCTGGTTTTATAAGTTTCTCCATCTCTTCCAAGTTTTCCTCCCTTCTGGGATCATTATGAACCTGACGTAGGTGCTCCTCCACCTCCTCCTTTGTTGCTTTCAGTTCCCCTGATCTTTTATCACCCAGGAGTCTTGAAAGGTATTTGAATGGGTTCTTGGTGAAATCGGTCCTTTCCTTTATCCGTCGCTTCCTATTCCTGCGGTGACATTCCGCTCTTCGCAATATCTTAATGCGCTCCCTCAAGTTGTCTCGTATCTCCGTCAATGCTGGCTTCTCCTCCGCTGCTGCTTCACGGAATGCCTTCCTTAGCCTCCGCAGATCCCCTCTAAGTATTGCTATGCTCTTCAAACGTCTGTTTTCCTTGGGTTGGCTGTTTGTTCCTGCCCTTCGCTCTTCCTTTCCAAAGCGATCAGCACCTATGCTCCAGATGATTGATGCCATGGCCTTGAGCTTCTTTCCCACGTCTCCTGCCAAAGCTGATTGCAGCACCTGGTCCACATCGTGATCAAACCTCTCCCACTCCTTCCTTGCTCCTGCAGCTGGCCAGTTCACTCGTTCTTTCCGGACCTCTCTCGTGCAGGTGTTCTGTCCAGGTTGTCTCATGTCCTGAGTGCCTTCCTTCACTATCTGATGCCTTGTGTCCTCTAATACATCAGTAGGGCCGTTCCTGCTCCCCTCTTCGTCATGTGCATGGAGATTCCGGGGACTGTGGTTTGACTCCTGCCCTGGCCTCTCCTCCGTCTCACCAGGTTGCCCTGTGCGTTGCGCATTACGTTCAGGTTGCAAGCACTTCATCCTTGACTGATGTATTTTTAGACCCTTCTCGTTTTTACATATCTTCCCACATCTGCAGACCCGGAGTAAATCACTTAGCTGTTCGGTAGTCGCTTTTCCGTCATGGGTGGTCATAACAGTAGTCTGTCCTGTGGGTCGATCATCCTCCCCCGCTCTCGCCCGACCCCGGGGGTATCTTGTAATATACCTTTCCATAGCGATTTATCTTGGGTTCCTCCTCACGAAGGATGTGCTTTCGGCCTGCCAAGCCTCCACACCCCGGCTCTGATCTTTCCCAGATGTCAGCAGTCTTTCCTAGCTGTCACCGTTCTTCCTCGGTCGCCAACTTGTCTTTCCAAGTGGTCACTGGGTCAACCAGAAAAGAATATGCAAAATACGATGTGGGTCATCGCACCTGGCTCACCTTTACAGGTACCCTGCCCTGCACCATCTGTGAGCCAGCGGCATCGCTCTCTCCACTCTCCTCTCCTTCTTCCCTTCCCAGGCACCAGCGGGACTATGCCTAACAGGGTTGTCCTTCTCCCCGAGCCAAGTCTGGCCTCATGCCTGAACAAGATTTGGGTGGCTACAGCTGGTCATCAGATGGGCACCCCCCTTCCTTGATGTTTCATCAATTTAAGCCCATGACACCTCGGGAGGGCTTGACAGCAGATCCAGCGTCCTGGATCTACCCCAGCTGACCACCTCCCGCCTCTGCAGTTGTTGATCCTTCCCCAGGTTGGCTCCGCCACCGCACATCCCGCTGTATCCAGATCCATCGGGATGCTGTTTCCGCCTGTTTGGTGGCATTGCCTACTAGCCGCTTCCTGGCCAGACCTTCGATTCCCAGTAACCCAAGGGTTCTCCAGAGTGACTGCCCAGCAAAGCCCCTGCAGCCGACCTCCACGGGCAGGTTCCAGGCCTTCCATCCATTTTGCTGGCTTTTGAGGACAAGGTCTTGGTATTTTTTGAGCTTACGCTCCTGCGCCTCCTCCATCCTCTCTTCCCAGGGCACTGTTAGCTCTATGAGCACCACCTGCTTGGTACCTTTAGACCAGAGGACAATGTCTGGTCTAAGGCTTGTGTGGGCTATTTCTTCTGGGAATTTTAGCTGCTTTTTCAGGTCGGCCCTCATCTCCCAGTCATTTGCTGAAGCCAAGATCCCTCTGCCCTTTCGTCCTGTTGCAGTGCTTTCTCCTGGCCTGACGAAGTGGATAAAGTTAGGCCCATTAGAAATCTTCTTTACCTTCTTCCTCGCCTGCTCCACGCCATCTGCCAGCTGGGCTAGAATCTTGTCGTGTCGCCACCTGAATTTCCCATCTGCCAAGCCTAACTTACACGATGAGAGTACATGCTCAAGGTTAGCTGTTTTTCCACAAAGCTTACAATTAGGGCTCTCTGCTAACCCCCACGTGTGGAGGTTTGATGGAGTAGGCAGAACATCATACACAGAACACATCAGGAACTTTACTCGGTGTCCTTCCATACTCCAGATGTCCTGCCAGGTTAGGGCCCTCCCTCGTACGCCCTCCCACTTTGTCCAGCTGCCCTGTTTCTTCATGGCTACAGCCTTGACATGCCGAACCTCCTCTTCTGCCTTCCGAACCTCCATCTGTACCATGGTACGCCGCTTCTTTGGGTCTGCATTGTTCCAGCTCACTCTAGTGGAGCAGCCTAGTCCAAGTCTGCCCTGGGCTACTGTCCCCACAATATCTAAATGATGCAATCGGACCTCTGCCTCTGTCAGTGCTCTGCTAGCTGACCACTTGCGGCCTGTCCTGACCACAATGCCTGCCTGGCGTATATATATATATACATCTCAAACATTATGGACTGCACAATGTGTCATAAATGTTTTATTAATTTCAGTTCTATTTGTGAACTCTGTTTTTAATTTTAGATGATAGCAGAGTTTTCCCAACTGAGAATACAACTGTTTCAAAACCTCTTCCCCCCAAATGTAAGATCATGTAACATGATTAACACAACTTTTAACCTATTAGATGCCTTTTCCTTTTTATTTTTTATTCACAGATAAGCCATTCTCCAATTTTCACCCTCTGGACAATGGTTTGTAGAATATACTAATATGTTTTTAAGTATAAAGACATCATTACAAATATATTTCTCTCTCTGCCTTCTCACTG
Source organism: Romanogobio albipinnatus (assembly GCA_023566225.1). Lineage (NCBI taxonomy): Eukaryota > Metazoa > Chordata > Actinopteri > Cypriniformes > Gobionidae > Romanogobio > Romanogobio albipinnatus. The sequence goes on from CM042245.1 coordinate 11,404,501, forward strand.
GCAACAGATAAATGTTGACTTATCTCTGTTTCTTTTTATGTATACTTATCCCTTCAACTTATGAATGCTAAGTCTGTTTGGAATTTATTTGTGCAGGAGAAGCATTACCGCCAGCATCCGGCCATCATGTATGGCACAACCCCTTCAAGGTATTTTACAAAATGTAATTATATTATTATATTATTGTATTAACCATTCTAGATAGAGTGATTTACTTCTAAACTTTGAAAAGTAAATTCTGATGTAATGCCACAGCTGCCTCACAGCTCCTCTTAGAAGAGCCCCAGTGTTCTTCAGAAGCCGCAACAAAGAGTAAGTCAAGTTTTTGATTTTTCACACTAAAACAGTACTGTATTTTCAAGGACTAATCTGCAATATTGCTTCACAGACTATCGCACAAATGTCTTGCAAAAACTGCAAGACATTTCAGAAACCCAGCAAGACGTCTTAGCGATGCAAAGAAGCATACTGGCTGCTGTTGCTGGGACAGTGACTGAGGAAGTGGGGGACATCCTGGAAAATGGACCATGCCAGACTGTGGATGAGCTGAATACACTAAACACAGAACTGGGAAATAAGGACAAAAGGACCAAGCTGGTAATACATAAGACACTTAAATGTACAACTATCTTTCATAAGGTTGGTCAGGACCACTCTGAGCTATACCTGATAGGTTTTTATGTATATCTCAGCATTAACCTTTTAGTAAATCACCCACATTATTCTCATTATTTTAATCTTCATCACATACATATAAGTTTGGCCTTTGTTCCTTTGTCTTAGCTCTCTCCTTCTCTTTAAATGGAACAGCCCCTAGACATATGCTTTTTATGACCAGGCCCTGCTGGGCCTCATGGAGGAAGGGTACTGTACTGAGTTTCTCTAATCTTTGTATGTAGGAGAGCTGCAGGCTCTCAGTGTTTTCATGGTAGAAATAATGATTACCAGATGTGTTATATACATTATACTGATATCACGTGGCTCACGTTCATATACTATGAGACATATATGATGTAATTCTTTTCCATTGGTTGAAGCCATAAGACGCCTCTTTTCTTATGCATATATATTTGAAATCCTTTGTTCAATAAATCGAAGATTTTCCTTCCCTCAGATCTGAGCAGTCATTGTCTTTGAATCACCGAGATATGCTGAGAAGGGCACAGAACGGGACAGGGTTTTATTGATACCTATCAATAATGGTGGCTCGCACCGGGATTCACAACAAACAGGTGAGAAAGCTATTTTAATGACTTTTGCCTGTTTGTTGGGATATTGAACCTTGTATTCGTGCCGTATTTTTGTTTTTGTGGACATCCTCGTATTTTCTTTTATATATATATATATATATATATATATATATATATATATATATATATATATATATATATATATATATACGGGAAGAGTGAGAGAAGTTGCTCTCACTGGACAGCCTCGTTTTTTTTATAAAGACGGGAAGAGTGAGAGAAGTTGCTTTCACTGGATTATCCTCATATTTATTTATATAAGTGCGGGAAGACTGATTATCCTCACGGTCTTTGTGCGTGGGAAGAAAATAGATGGGCTTGAGTTGAAGATTTTTTTTTCTTCTCTCAGACACTATTTTAAATCCTCAGCTGTTTGTCGGTGATTGAAGGATAATACTGAATTTAATTTTTTTCTTCTTCTCTCTTCTTCTTTTTTCTTTCTTTCTCCCTCTTAATTTGGCAAAAAAAAAAAAAAAGTTTATGTAAGACTGCAGTCTCTTTTATTTTCATTCTATTTGGACATTTCCTAATTGTTGTAAAGGGTTGCATTTAAACCAAAGGAGAGATCTTTGTTGACTGTTACAATTGGTGAAACAATTAGTCGGCCCGCTAGGGGCGAAACCCCTAAAGACTTTATGAACCGCAATAATAGAGCATTTTATACGGAACCCTATCTCTCCAACCTTGCGGGTTGGTCTGAAGGGAAAACACAATTACATCCATTTCCTCGCGATGGTTCGTTTAAAGATGAACATTTTCGTTTGGCAAAAGATATGATTTTTTTCTGGCTGGGGTGACCCATTATGGGATGAAAAATATATGAAGGATTCTTTTAAAATTTGGAAACGCTTGAAAAAATTTTGGGACAAGGGTCCAGATAAAAATAGCTCTGTTTCTGTGATTGCATCTGCCTCTCCAATGGTGCTGAAATCTGACATTCCAGAGCAGTCTGGGGAGGGCCATGCGGCCCCTGCTCTTTCTACAGAGAAAAAAAGTCTGGCAGTGCAGTGCTGGAATCAGCCTGTTCCAAGCCTTTTTCCCATACAGATCAGCAATCTGAAATTTCTTTGCCATAATACGATGCAATTGTTGCGACGGCCCCACAGCCTGCCATTAATCGCTTATACCCACAGTTACCAAATATAGAGACGTTTCCTTTCATACAGGTCCCTGATGGATTTCAAATAACCCCCCTGAGCGCAACTGAGGCAATGGCAATTTGAAAAGACTTGCCAGACCCATCAAAATCTCAGCATAAATTTGTCACAATGATGAAACGGCTAAATTCGTACAGTCAATTGACAGGGCGAGATTATCGCCTTATTTTGACTAAAACATTGCCTGCTGAAATTACGGAGGACGAAATGATCAGAGAAATTGAGTACTTAAACCCAATCTATGATGCACCACCTGTTCGACGAGCTCATAAACCCGCAGATTCGAAGCCAATTGATCTGTCTAAACAATCAAAAGCACTTCTATTAGCTGATTCTGATGATGACAATGTTGATGATACTGAATGGGTGTGGGCAAGTGCAGATAAACTCAAAGTTTTTTTCAAACAATTGACTGCATTTTTGCTCAAAGTGTCTTCTGCGAAACAAGATTTGTCTTTTGTTGCAAACACGATGCAAAACGTGGGCGAAAGCCCTGTCGCGTTTTTTAATCGTTTTAGGCATGCATGGGTTGAAGAATCTGCGATCCCTGTTGATCAAAATTGCCCGTTGTTCTTGAACACGTTCCTGAATAACATGAACAAAGACACTGCGCAGTTAATAAGGATAACGACCCCAAATATTACCACAATTTCTGTTGATGAATTGGGACGACGCTTGCGTGAGCTCTCTTCAGCTGGAGCATTTGAAAACTCCAGGGAAAACCCTGCAATACTTCAAATGAATGCTGCAATTAACCCGAAAGCTCACCAAGCTGGTGAAAACAAATGTTGTTTTTATTGTGGCAAACCTGGACATTTTGAGCGACAATGTAGGAAAAAATTCTATGACTTACAGAAATCAGGAAATCAGAGGAGGGGCTATGGTTGCTCCAAACAAGGACCAATGGCGCCCTTTTCTGCTAAAACTGACAAACAGAATCCAGCCTACCCGACCTCTTGGAGAAATAAATGACTAAATCATAGTGCAGTTACATCAGCTTGTGATAATTTTTCACAGATTTCCTTGCATTATCCAAATGTATCAACCGTTTTGCCCTTTTTTGAGTTAAATGTTGACCATAAATCTTATGCCTTTCTCCTTGATACAGGCGTAACAATCTCATCGCTATCCTCACTCGTTTATGAAGGCCCGATTACAGGAAAACATGTACATTCGGTGGGAATAACTGGTACAGCTGTGAAGTGTGAAATGACGCCAAGTCTTCCGGTTACTTCTAATGATGTACCATCATTGTTTAAAATGCATGCTTTTGCAATAATACCCGATTCCCCGTTTTGCCTTATGGGAAGAGATTTGACGCATAAATTGGGTATTCAGCTCCACTTTCAAAATGATTCTCTGCAACTTCTGTTTCCTGTAGCCTACTCTCTCACTGTTGATACAGGAAGTGTTCTCCTCGAAGACCAGACTGCAACTGAGCTCAAACAGGAAATTAAGGGAGTCAACCCTAAGCGGTGGGCGGAGCATAAGGAGGAAGCAGGATTCATTGATGTCCAGCCCTATTTTGCTAAGCTAAAAACACACAGGCCTGTGTATCAAAAACAGTATCCCCTTTCCAAAGAAAAGGTGGATGGTATTCTACCTGTTATTGATAAATTATTCGCTCAAGGCATTTTGGTCCAAACTCATTCACCTTATAATACTCCAATTAATCCAATTAAGAAAGCAAATGGTTCTTGGCGTTTAACTCAAGATTTGAGAAAAATTAATGAGTTAGTAACTCCATTGGCTCCAATAGTACCTGATGTGCAAACTATAATTAATTCTATTCCTTCTGAGCACTCATTTTTTACTGTTGTGGATCTTTGCAGTGCCTTCTTCAGCATTCCTGTTGATCGCCGAACGCAGCCACTGTTCGCCTTTACCTTGGAAAATTTGCAACTGACGTGGACAAGGCTCCCTCAAGGGTTCAGTGATTCTCCGGCTGTTTTATTTATTTATTTTATTTATTTGATTGTTTAGTTAACAGGGACAATGCACATTAATAAAACATTTCTGTAAATGCACCAGAATTAGCCTAAAGGCTATTTTTCATCTGTAGTCCCTGGACAGAATATTACAAGTCACCCTAAAAAATACAAATACAGGTAAAATACATAACACACTACATAAAAACCATCTCAATATCAATATAAAATAAGAAATAAGAAACAATAAATGTACAGCAAGCAGATATAAATTCAATGTTGACAGACCTGATTATTAATAAACCATTTCTTCACATGAACTCTAAATAATTGATATGTATCTAATTCTCTTATAGTTGCTGGAATAGCGTTCCATTGCTGTGCAGCTTTAACAGAGAAAGCAGACTGACTAAAATTACTCCGCCGGAGTGGTATAATGCAATCTCCTCTTAACGCACCTCTTGTGGAGCGATAAGCAGTTGTTCTGATGGTAATTAATTGGCTGAGAGGGGGAGAAGTTAAACCATAGATAATTTTATACATCAAGCACACATTGGCATATTTAATCATATTTTCCCAACTCAGCAAATTATATTTTTTCAATATTGTACAATGATGAAAATATACAGACTTCCTATCTAGAACTTTGAGTGTACGTTTATATAAAGCCTCTAATGGTTTTAGAGTCACTGAACTTGCCTGAGACCAGGTTGTTAAACAATAAATAATATGAGTAATAACCATAGAATGCATAAACATCTTAGCAGCCTCTAGTGACATACAATCTCTAGTGAGCTTAAAATTATAAAAATTGCATTTAACCTGCTTGCAGACCTTTTTTACCTGAGCTTTAAATGTAAGTTTAGAATCAATCAATACTCCAAGGTATTTATATTGCGAAACTACCTGCAGCCTCACCCCAGACACAAAAACATCTGGCTCATTTCCAATACTGTTTGACTTAGAAAAAAACATGCATACTGTTTTAGACACATTCAGTTGTAAACAATTTTCCTTTAACCATGCTGATACATTTGCCATAGAATTTGTAAGTTCATTAGAAACTTGTGACAAAGTATTACCATGTAAATAAATAACAGTATCATCTGCGAACATTTGTATATTAGTACCAGAACATATAGAAAATAGATCATTTATATATAAAGCAAAAATCAGAGGACCCAGAATGGATCCCTGAGGGACGCCAGTAGACACAACTAAATCAGTTGATTGATAATTTTGTACTCGCACACACTGAGAACGATCTGACAGGTAAGATTCTATCCAACTGAGTGTATGCAAGGAAAAATTAAAACTTGATAACTTTGATATGAGAATTCTATGATTAACTGTATCAAATGCTTTCTTCAGATCAAGGAACACAGCTCCTACTACACCACCTTTATCTAAAAGAGTTTTAATATTGTCTATAAAATAACAATTTGCTGTCTCAGTTGAGTACTTTTTTCTAAAGCCAAACTGCATTGGATTCAAAGTAAAAGTACTATCATTCAAATAACGAGTAATCTGCTCAGCAACCAATTTCTCCATAACCTTAGAAACAGTGGGTAGAATACTGATTGGTCTATAATTAACAATAGAGAATGGATCACCGCTTTTAAAAATTGGGACAACAATGGCTGGCTTCCAAACACTTGGAAATTTACCCTGAGTAATTGAAAGGTTAATAATTCTAGTAATAGGTTTAATTAATGTCATACTAGACTCTTTAAGCATGACTACATCGATACCATATTTATCTTTTGCTCTGGAAGGTTTAAGAGATCTAATCAATTTCATAACATCTAATTCAGTAACAGGCCTTATACTAAAAGCAGGCTCCATTGTATTAACTGGACACACATTTATGTATTCAGGCGAAAAACTACGGACAATAGTTGCTACAGAATCAATAAAGTTATGATTTAATTCTTCTGCTACTTCAACTGGATTGTTAATTATCTTTTCTTGTATTTTAAGTTCAAGAATTTTCCTATCTACATTATGTTGTCCTGTTAATATTTTTAACTGATTCCAGATCATTCTTGGATTGCCACTTGCTTTTTCTATTATAGTCAGGAAGAAGTCAGCTTTGGCTTTTCTTAATTTCTTTACCACACAATTCCTTAACATATTAAATCGGTATCTATCATGGCTCAATTTGCTTCTAAGCGAAACTTTTAGGGCTTGATCCCGTTCTTTCATCAAATTCAAAATATCGACATTTATCCATTGGACCTTATTTTTTATCTTTCTATGATTAAGTTTGCAGGTATAATCTATAATAATATTTTCTAGTCTTCTTGTAAAAATCTGACTATCTTCCTCCTGGTCAACACCCAATAAAAGATCATCCCATTCTATTTGTTGAATAGCACCTTTAAAATCCTCCTGTTTATTTTTTGGAATCCCAAAAGAATCACTCTTAGCAAAGGAGCTAAACCTCTTTTTTGTTAGTTTTCTAGCCACCAAAATTAAATTATGATCAGAAAGGCCAGTTAACATATTAAAGGATTTAAAAATACGTTCAGGTCTATTACTAAATATTAGATCAATTTGACTTTCACTAGAATAAGTAATTCGAGTAGGCCCACTCATTAACTGTTTAAGATCAAAGCTATCGGTTATCTGTTTGAGGTTTTTCCTAGTAGATTTATCTTCCCAATTAATGTTGAAATCACCCATGATTATTACCTCTTTGTTAAAATTACATTCTTTCAATAAATTTTCAAAATTCTTATAAAAACTACAATTTGAAGAGGGTGGGCGATAGATTGCAATAAGAGTGAACGACATTTGTGGTGCTAAAATAATATTTAAGCCAATACATTCTAAATCCTGACAATCTAACCACTGAATTTCATTACACTGAATATTTTCCTTTATATATATCATTACTCCACCTCCTTTGGTACCTATTCTATCTCTTCTAAAGACATTAAAACCTGGCACGTGAACTACTGCAGGAGAGACATTTTCATGGAGCCAGGTCTCTGATAAACAAAGATAGTCTAAGTTCGAATTCAATAGGAGATGATGGACTTGATCACTCTTTGATTTGATGCTTCTTATGTTCAAATGACCCCCTAAAAGTCCATTTATTTTAGCTTTAGGGTCCCAAACTATTTTAGAATGATTGACAGTCCGAAATATCTTCCATTTTCTATTTTTTAAGATCGCCGGATTTACCACCTTCTTCTTACTATTTGGACGTTTCATCTCCGCGCAGTCCACGACTTCTGTGCCATCTTCCGAATTTGGAGCATACGATACCCCCCGAGCCGCCAAATGCCGTAGTTCATCCAACCCGGCGTGATTATTGTTAGGCCGCACGGCCTGTGGGACAGCCACATCATGCGTTGCATCCACTGTGATACAATCCTCTCGCTCCGTTTCCACGAGGAGAGGAGGACCAGGACACGGAGGAACACCGCCAGAAAACAACACGGCCCGATCATCAACAGGCCGTCCAGCCTCCACGGCCCCCACATCATTGCCGAAGCCCCGAACAAACACGACATCCACAGCAGCGCCCGCCGAATAAAGGCAAGGAAGGTTAGTTGGTTGAATGTAATCACACGGTAACTCGCCACCAAGAGTACGTACCTGTGGGACATTAATATACGTTGCATCCGCGGTGGAGTAATTTTCCTGCTCCATTTTAATGTGAAAAGGACCAGGGCACTGATGAACATCTCCAGATAAAAGCAAGCAGATTATAATAATCAGCGCGTCACAATGTCGAAGTCGAGCCAGTGGCTTTGCGTGTTTCTTCGCCCGATAGTATAAGGAGGGAAAAATAAAAGTCATAGCTAAAATGTGCGTCCCATATCCAAAGTTTACTGCGACTTGATTCGTTTGTTGGCTTAATATCTTAATGTTGTTCACAGATAAATTCCAATAAAAATTTGGGATATTTAAGTTTACATAACTCAAAGGTGTATTGGTACTAACTGGTCTAAGAACTGGTCTAAGAAAGTTAAAAATTAATCCATATATTAAGAGAGCTCCAACCGCACCAGCTCTGCATGCCGCCATCTTGCCCAATGATTTACACAAGAGATAATAGGCGTGCTAATGTTGTTTTCATCAGCGTCTCAGCATAATGACAGAGAAACGGGCTCTAATAATGCATTACTAATGTTAGCAATGACGACTCACCATTTTTATTTACCAAACAATTCCTTAACGTTACCTTTTCAATTCAATGACCCACCTCCTCCATCTGCGCTAACCTAACGTTACTTTGCATGAACATGCACAACTTTGTTCGACTGTCGTGAATATTTGAAATGTCCATTTACATTAAGTACAAGTTAGCCAAACATAGATGATCCTTACCTGTCCAGGAGAAAATTAGCAACGTTGGCGTCAGTCTTCAAATTCTTCTCCGTTTTCAGCCGTCTCAATCTTTCAAAGGCATCTCCTATACAAATCCTTGTTTTATTTCGGACACTGTCACAACGTTTTTCTGATTCATATCGAGGTCGTTTAGGTTTCGTAAAGTTAGACATTGTTTATTCAAAAAGTTTGTAGCTGCAGCTGTGGTAACTAGCAGAGCTGGCAACCCGAATGCAGAAACACTACTGACTTCGTGATTGGTAGATAGGTGGAGGGCGGCGCTTCAGGCATGACACAACATGTCAACATCAACATCAGTTGAGGGCTGCAACTTCAATTTTAAAATGACAATATCTTGGCCGGACAACTGTGGTCAGTGATATAAGTATTTGAAATTAACATGATTTCTTAATGTCTATTGACATATTAGGGCCATTTTATGATTAATTGAAATACATTTCTTACATACAGTTCCTTTAATTACTTTCAAACGAATGTTAAAAATTGTGTTCGTTATTAGCCTATTTTTAATGAAAATACAACAACAATAAAATAGTACAATAAAAAACTCTTGTATATTAAACTTTTGTTAAAAAACGAATAAAACGGATGACATAAAATTGCTATATCCGAATTATAACAAATACCTCTAACCCAACAACACTTCTAACCCAACAACACCTCTAACCCAACAACACCTCTAACACTACAACACCTCTAACCCAAAAACACCTCTAACCCAACAACACCTCTAACCCAACAACACCTCTAACCCTACAACACCTCTAACCCAAAAACACCTCTAACCCAACAACACCTCTAACCCAACAACCCCTCTAACCCTACAACACCTCTAACCCTACAACACCTCTAACCCAACAACACCTCTAACCCTACAACACCTCTAACCCTACAACACCTCTAACCCAACAACACCTCTAACCCAACAACACCACTAACCCTAAAACACCTCTAACCCAACAACACCTCTAACCCAACAACCCCTCTAACCCAACAACCCCTCTAACCCAAAAACACCTCTAACCCAAAAAACACCTCTAACTCAACAACACCTCTAACCCAACAACACCTCTAACCCTACAACACCTCTAACCCTACAACCCCTCTAACCCAACAACACCTCTAAATCAACAACACCTCTAACCCTAACACCTCTAACCCAACAACACCTCTAACCCAACAACACCTCTAACCCAAAAACACCTCTAACCCTAAAACACCTCTAACCCTACAACATCTCTAACCCAACAACACCTCTAACCCTAAAACACCTCTAACCCAACAACACCTCTAACCCTAAAACACCTCTAACCCTAAAACACCTCTAACCCAACAACACCTCTAACCCAACACCTCTAACCCTACAACACCTCTAACCCAACAACACCTCTAACCCAACAACCCCTCTAACCCTACAACACCTCTAACCCAACAACACCTCTAATATAACAACACCTCTAAATCAACAACACCTCTAACCCTAACACCTCTAACCCAACAACACCTCTAACCCAACAACCCCTCTAACCCAACAACCCCTCTAACCCAACAACACCTCTAACCCAACAACACCTCTAACCCAACAACACCTCTAACCCAACAACACCTCTAAATCAACAACACCTCTAACCCTAACACCTCTAACCCAAAAACACCTCTAACCCAGCAACACCTCTAACCCAACAACACCTCTAACCCAAAAACACCTCTAACCCAACAACACCTCTAACCCTACAACACCTCTAACCCAACAACACCTCTAACCCAACAACCCCTCTAACCCTACAACACCTCTAACCCTACAACACCTCTAACCCAACAACACCTCTAACCCTACAATACCTCTAACCCTACAACACCTCTAACCCAACAAAACCTCTAACCCAACAACACCACTAACCCTAAAACACCTCTAACCCAACAACACCTCTAACCCAACAACCCCTCTAACCCTACAACACCTCTAACCCAAAAACACCTCTAACCCAAAAACACCTCTAACCCAACAACACCTCTAACTCAACAACACCTCTAACCCAACAACCCCTCTAACCCAACAACACCTCTAAATCAACAACACCTCTAACCCTAACACCTCTAACCCAACAACACCTCTAACCCAACAACTCCTCTAACCCAACAACACCTCTAACCCAACAACATCTCTAACCCTACAACACCTCTAACCCAAAAACACCTCTAACCCTAAAACACCTCTAACCCTAAAACACCTCTAACCCTACAACATCTCTAACCCAACAACACCTCTAACCCAACAACACCTCTAACCCAACAACACCTCTAACCCTAAAACACCTCTAACCCAACAACACCTCTAACCCAACAACACCTCTAACCCAAAAACACCTCTAACCCAACAACACCTCTAACCCTAAAACACCTCTAACCCAACAACACCTCTAACACTACAACACCTCTAACCCAAAAACACCACTAACCCAACAACACCTCTAACCCAACAACACCTCTAACCCTACAACACCTCTAACCCAAAAACACCTCTAACCCAACAACACCTCTAACCCAACAACCCCTCTAACCCTACAACACCTCTAACCCTACAACACCTCTAACCCAACAACACCTCTAACCCTACAACACCTCTAACCCAACAACACCTCTAACCCAACAACACGACTAACCCTAAAACACCTCTAACCCAACAACACCTCTAACCCTACAACACCTCTAACCCAACAACACCTCTAACCCTAACACCTCTAACCCAAAAACACCTCTAACCCAACAACACCTCTAACCCAACAACCCCTCTAACCCTACAACACCTCTAACCCAACAACACCTCTAACCCAACAACACCTCTAACCCAAAAACACCTCTAACCCAACAACCCCACTAACTTAACAACCCCTCTAAACCTACAAACCCTACAACACCGCTAACCCAACAACACCTCTGAATCAACAACACCTCTAACCCTAACACCTCTAACCCTAACACCTCTAACCCAACAACACCTCTAACCCAACAACACCTCTAACCCAAAAACACCTCTAACCCAACAACACCTCTAACCCTAAAACACCTCTAACCCAACAACACCTCTAACACTACAACACCACCTCTAACCCAAAAACACCTCTAGCCCAACAACACCTCTAACCCTACAACACCTCTAACCCAAAAACACCTCTAACCCAACAACACCTCTAACCCTACAACACCTCTAACCCAACAACACCTCTAACTCAACAACACCTCTAACCCAACAACCCCTCTAACCCAACAACACCTTTAAATCAACAACACCTCTAACCCTACAACACCGCTAACCCAACAACACCTCTAACACTACAACACCTCTAACCCAAAAACACCTCTAGCCCAACAACACCTCTAACCCTACAACACCTCTAACCCTAACACCTCTAACCCAACAACACCTCTAACCCAAAAACACCTCTAGCCCAACAACACCTCTAACCCTAACACCTCTAACCCAACAACACCTCTAACCCAACAACACCTCTAACCCAAAAACACCTCTAACCCAACAACACCTCTAACCCAACCACACCTCTAACCCTAAAACACCTCTAACCCAACAACACCTCTAACCCAAAAACACCTCTAGCCCAACAACACCTCTAACCCTACAACACCTCTAACCCAAAAACACCTCTAACCCAACAACACCTCTAACCCAACAACACCTCTAACATTACAACACCTCTAACCCAACAACACCTCTAACCCAACAACACCACTAACCCTAAAACACCTCTAACCCAACAACACCTCTAACCCAAAAACACCTCTAACCCAACAACAACACCTCTAACCCTAAAACACCTCTAACCCTACAACACCTCTAACCCAAAAACACCTCTAACCCAAAAACACCTCTAACCCTACAACACCTCTAACCAACAACACCTCTAACCCTACAACACCTCTAACCCTACAACACCTGTAACCCAACAACACCTCTAACCCTAAAACACCTCTAACCCAACAACACCTCTAACCCAACAACACCTCTAACCCAACAACCCCTCTAACCCAACAACACCTCTAACCCAACAACCCCTCTAACCAACAACACCTCTAACCCTACAACACCTCTAACCCAACAACCCCTCTAACCCAATAACACCTCTAACCCAACAACACCTCTAACCCTACAACACGTCTAACCCAGCAACACCTCTAACCCAACAACACCTCTAACCCAACAACACCTCTAACCCTAAAACACCTCTAACCCAACAACACCTCTAACCCAACAACACCTCTAACCCTAAAACACCTCTAACCCTAAAACACCTCTAACCCAACAACACCTCTAACCCAACAACACCTCTAACCCAACAACAACACCTCTAACCCTAAAACACCTCTAACCCAACATCTCTAACCCTACAACACCTCTAACCCAAAAACACCTCTAACCCTACAACACCTCTAACCCAAAAACACCTCTAGCCCAACAACACCTCTAACCCTACAACACCTCTAACCCAAAAACACCTCTAACCCAACAACACCTCTAACCCAACAACAACACCTCTAACCCTAAAACACCTCTAACCCAACATCTCTAACCCTACAACACCTCTAACCCAAAAACACCTCTAACCCTACAACACCTCTAACCCAAAAACACCTCTAACCCTACAACACCTCTAACCCAACAACACCTCTAACCCAAAAACACCTCTAGCCCAACAACACCTCTAACCCAAAAACACCTCTAACCCAACAACACCTCTAACCCTAAAACACCTCTAACCAAACAACACCTCTAACACTACAACACCTCTAACCCAAAAACACCACTAACCCAACAACACCTCTAACCCAAAAACACCTCTAACCCAACAACCCCACTAACTTAACAACCCCTCTAAACCTACAAACCCTACAACACCGCTAACCCAACAACACCTCTGAATCAACAACACCTCTAACCCTAACACCTCTAACCCTAACACCTCTAACCCAACAACACCTCTAACCCAACAACACCTCTAACCCAAAAACACCTCTAACCCAACAACACCTCTAACCCTAAAACACCTCTAACCCAACAACACCTCTAACACTACAACACCACCTCTAACCCAAAAACACCTCTAGCCCAACAACACCTCTAACCCTACAACACCTCTAACCCAAAAACACCTCTAACCCAACAACACCTCTAACCCAACAACACCTCTAACTCAACAACACCTCTAACCCAACAACCCCTCTAACCCAACAACACCTTTAAATCAACAACACCTCTAACCCTACAACACCGCTAACCCAACAACACCTCTAACACTACAACACCTCTAACCCAAAAACACCTCTAGCCCAACAACACCTCTAACCCTACAACACCTCTAACCCTAACACCTCTAACCCAACAACACCTCTAACCCAAAAACACCTCTAGCCCAACAACACCTCTAACCCTAACACCTCTAACCCAACAACACCTCTAACCCAACAACACCTCTAACCCAAAAACACCTCTAACCCAACAACACCTCTAACCCAACCACACCTCTAACCCAAAAACACCTCTAACCCAACAACACCTCTAACCCTAAAACACCTCTAACCAAACAACACCTCTAACACTACAACACCTCTAACCCAAAAACACCACTAACCCAACAACACCTCTAACCCAAAAACACCTCTAACCCAACAACCCCACTAACTTAACAACCCCTCTAAACCTACAAACCCTACAACACCGCTAACCCAACAACACCTCTGAATCAACAACACCTCTAACCCTAACACCTCTAACCCTAACACCTCTAACCCAACAACACCTCTAACCCAACAACACCTCTAACCCAAAAACACCTCTAACCCAACAACACCTCTAACCCTAAAACACCTCTAACCCAACAACACCTCTAACACTACAACACCACCTCTAACCCAAAAACACCTCTAGCCCAACAACACCTCTAACCCTACAACACCTCTAACCCAAAAACACCTCTAACCCAACAACACCTCTAACCCAACAACACCTCTAACTCAACAACACCTCTAACCCAACAACCCCTCTAACCCAACAACACCTTTAAATCAACAACACCTCTAACCCTACAACACCGCTAACCCAACAACACCTCTAACCCAACAACACCTCTAACCCAACAACACCTCTAACCCTACAACACCTCTAACCCTAACACCTCTAACCCAACAACACCTCTAACCCAAAAACACCTCTAGCCCAACAACACCTCTAACCCTAACACCTCTAACCCAACAACACCTCTAACCCAAAAACACCTCTAGCCCAACAACACCTCTAACCCTACAACACCTCTAACCCTAACACCTCTAACCCAACAACACCTCTAACCCAAAAACACCTCTAGCCCAACAACACCTCTAACCCTAACACCTCTAACCCAACAACACCTCTAACCCAACAACACCTCTAACCCAAAAACACCTCTAACCCAACAACACCTCTAACCCAACCACACCTCTAACCCTAAAACACCTCTAACCCAACAACACCTCTAACCCAAAAACACCTCTAGCCCAACAACACCTCTAACCCTACAACACCTCTAACCCAAAAACACCTCTAACCCAACAACACCTCTAACCCAACAACACCTCTAGCCCAACAACACCTCTAACCCTACAACACCTCTAACCCAAAAACACCTCTAACCCAACAACACCTCTAACCCAACAACACCTCTAACCCAACAACACCACTAACCCTAAAACACCTCTAACCCAACAACACCTCTAACCCAAAAACACCTCTAACCCAACAACAACACCTCTAACCCTAAAACACCTCTAACCCTACAACACCTCTAACCCAAAAACACCTCTAACCCAAAAACACCTCTAACCCTACAACACCTCTAACCAACAACACCTCTAACCCTACAACACCTCTAACCCTACAACACCTCTAACCCAACAACACCTCTAACCCTAAAACACCTCTAACCCAACAACACCTCTAACCCAACAACACCTCTAACCCAACAACCCCTCTAACCCAACAACACCTCTAACCCAACAACCCCTCTAACCAACAACACCTCTAACCCTACAACACCTCTAACCCAACAACCCCTCTAACCCAATAACACCTCTAACCCAACAACACCTCTAACCCTACAACACGTCTAACCCAGCAACACCTCTAACCCAACAACACCTCTAACCCAACAACACCTCTAACCCTAAAACACCTCTAACCCAACAACACCTCTAACCCAACAACACCTCTAACCCTAAAACACCTCTAACCCTAAAACACCTCTAACCCAACAACACCTCTAACCCAACAACACCTCTAACCCAACAACAACACCTCTAACCCTAAAACACCTCTAACCCAACATCTCTAACCCTACAACACCTCTAACCCAAAAACACCTCTAACCCTACAACACCTCTAACCCAAAAACACCTCTAACCCTACAACACCTCTAACCCAACAACACCTCTAACCCAAAAACACCTCTAGCCCAACAACACCTCTAACCCTACAACACCTCTAACCCAAAAACACCTCTAACCCAACAACACCTCTAACCCTACAACACCTCTAACCCTACAACACCTCTAACCCAACAACACCTCTAACCCAACAACACCTCTAACCCAACAACCCCTCTAACCCTACAACACCTCTAACCCTACAACACCTCTAACCCAACAACACCTCTAACCCAACAACACCTCTAACCCAACAACCCCTCTAACCCTACAACACCTCTAACCCTACAACACCTCTAACCCTACAACACCTCTAACCCAACAACACCTCTAACCCTACAACACCTCTAACCCAACAACACCTCTAACCCTAAGACACCTCTAACCCAACAACATCTCTAACCCTACAACACCTCTAACCCAAAACACCTCTAACCCTACAACACCTCTAACCCAACAACACCTCTAACCCTACAACACCTCTAACCCAACAACACCTCTAACCCTAAAACACCTCTAACCCAACAACACCTCTAACCCAACAACCCCTCTAACCCAATAACACCTCTAACCCAACAACACCTCTAACCCAAAAACACCTCTAACCCAAAAACACCTCTAACCCAACAACACCTCTAACCCAACAACCCCTCTAACCCAACAACACCTCTAACCCTACAACACCTCTAACCCAACAACACCTCTAACCCAACAACACCTCTAACCCTACAACACCTCTAACCCAACAACACCTCTAACCCTAACACCTCTAACCCAAAAACACCTCTAACCCAACAACACCTCTAACCCAACAACCCCTCTAACCCTACAACACCTCTAACCCAACAACACCTCTAACCCAAAAACACCTCTAACCCTACAACACCTCTAACCCAACAACACGACTAACCCTAAAACACCTCTAACCCAACAACACCTCTAACCAAACAACACCTCTAACCCTAAAACACCTCTAACCCTACAACACCTCTAACCCAACAAGACCTCTAACCCAACAACACCTCTAACCCTAAAACACCTCTAACCCAACAACACCTCTAACCCAACAACACCTCTAACCCTACAACACCTCTAACCCAACAACACTTCTAACCCAAAAACACCTCTAACCCAACAACCCCTATAACTCAACAACACCTCTAACTCTACAACACCTCTAACCCAACAACACCTCTAACCCAACAACCCCTCTAACCCAACAACCCCTCTAACCCAAAAACACCTCTAACCCTACAACACCTCTAACCCAACAACCCCTCTAACCCAAAAACACCTCTAACCCTACAACACCTCTAACCCAACAACACCTCTAACCCAACAACACCTCTAACCCAACAACACCTCTAACCCAACAACCCCTCTAACCCTACAACACCTCTAACCCAACAACACCTCTAACCCAACAACACCTCTAACCCTACAACACCTCTAACCCAAAAACACCTCTAACCCAACAACACCTCTAACCCTACAACACCTCTAACCCAACAACACCTTTAACCCAACAACACCTCTAACCCTAAAACACCTCTAACCCTACAACACCTCTAACCCAAAAACACCTCTAACCCAAAAACACCTCTAACCCAACAACACCTCTAACCCAAAAACACCTCTAACCCAACAACACCTCTAACCCTACAACACCTCTAACCCTAAAACACCTCTAACCCTACAACACCTCTAACCCTACAACACCTCTAACCCTCTAACCCTACAACACCTCTAACCCAAAAACACCTCTAACCCTACAACACCTCTAACCCAAAAACACCTCTAACCCAACAACACCTCTAACCCAAAAACACCTCTAACCCAACAACACCTCTAACCCTACAACACCTCTAACCCTACAACACCTCTAACCCAACAACCCCTCTAACCAACAACACCTCTAACCCTACAACACCTCTAACCCAACAACCCCTCTAACCCAATAACACCTCTAACCCAACAACACCTCTAACCCTGCAACACCTCTAACCCTAAAACACCTCTAACCCTACAACACCTCTAACCCTACAACACCTCTAACCCAAAAACACCTCTAACCCAACAACACCTCTAACCCTACAACACCTCTAACCCTAAAACACCTCTAACCCAACAACACCTCTAACCCTACAACACCTCTAACCCAACAACACCTCTAACCCAACAACACCTCTAACCCAACAACACCTCTAACCCTACAACACCTCTAACCCAACAACACCTTTAACCCAACAACACCTCTAACCCTAAAACACCTCTAACCCTACAACACCTCTAACCCAAAAACACCTCTAACCCAACAACACCTCTAACCCAAAAACACCTCTAACCCAACAACACCTCTAACCCTACAACACCTCTAACCCTAAAACACCTCTAACCCTACAACACCTCTAACCCTACAACACCTCTAACCCAAAAACACCTCTAACCCCAAAACACCTCTAACCCTACAACACCTCTAACCCAAAAACACCTCTAACCCAACAACACCTCTAACCCAAAAACACCTCTAACCCTACAACACCTCTAACCCTAAAACACCTCTAACCCTACAACACCTCTAACCCAAAAACACCTCTAACCCAACAACACCTCTAACCCTACAACACCTCTAACCCAAAAACACCTCTAACCCAAAAACACCTCTAACCCAACAACACCTCTAACCCTACAACACCTCTAACCCTAAAACACCTCTAACCCTAAAACACCTCTAACCCAACAACACCTCTAACCCTACAACACCTCTAGCCCTACAACACCTCTAACCCTACAACACCTCTAACCCAACAACACCTCTAACCCTACAACACCTCTAACCCTACAACACCTCAACACTACTAATGCTCATATAACAAATCTGCTACAAAAATAAAATGGATACATGTATTGTTACAACAATGAAATAAAAATGTAAAGCCTGTACAAATACTAGAAATCGTGAACATAAATAATTAGGAACCATGTTTTTTTTTTTTTGTGTGTGTGTATTTTTTAACAGTGGACATTTATGTATCTATCATTGTAACAGTTGTTTGTTTTTTCAAATGGTTCACATCATTGTTAGCTTCATCTTTAGTAGATGAAGATGAAATAAAGTCACAGGCGATGTTGTGACCACTCCACCAGTGGACACGTCCCGCAGACACACAGACCCTGATCCGCTCTGGAGCGCCATCTTCAG
Source organism: Romanogobio albipinnatus (assembly GCA_023566225.1). Classification (NCBI taxonomy): domain Eukaryota; kingdom Metazoa; phylum Chordata; class Actinopteri; order Cypriniformes; family Gobionidae; genus Romanogobio; species Romanogobio albipinnatus. Next base: position 11,423,870 of record CM042245.1, read on the forward strand.
GCTTCCAGGAGAATCCCTGCATGTTCCCGACTGCTGGGCACACACTGCTCTATATATAAGGACATGAGATTAGCCTCTGATCTACTGGCACATTAGATACTGGATTCAGAAAAATACACTTCTTAGTTTTTAATCCACCATTTTAGAGACAAAAACTGTAAATTAAATGTAAACTACATCTCATGAATTACATGACAGCGCCATTATTATACCACATGATATCATGACCTCAAAACAAATACTGTTGAAAAGAAAATGCCACAATGTCTCTTTATTCTCTTATTTATTTATGCAGGATGAAGATACAGATCCAGGATCAGCAACAAGATACACTTCAAAAGATATGATTCCACATTTATAGATTTACTGCTTTAACAAATCAGTCATGTGATATTCATGAGTCCTGTCTGTCTCAGCGATGAAACTCTTTATAATGTGACATATAGAGAAGCTCAGAGCTTATGAATATAGTGTCTCATACTGACTTTATACAGTAATCTATAGCAAACATCAAACACACATTATTCCTCATTAATGCAGGTTCATATGTTAATGATTCTTCATGATTATCATCTTAAATCATTCGCTGAAGGTTCAGAGTTACTGGAATCACATTCTGCAAAGCTCCTGTTATCTTAAGGGAAACAGCAGGAAACCACTGAAAATGTTGTGTTTATTATGGTTATCAAATATCCTCCTGTTAGACCAAAGCCTCACATAGACAACATCTCCAACCTCCAGGATCAACACAACTCCCTTCGAGGAGTTTAACGCACCCTGAGTCTGATCAGCATGTGCAATAACCACACGCTCTCCATTCTTAACAATGTCTACAGTTGCTGGAGTTGGGCCATGACCATAAACAGAGACTCTGAACATGTACGCTCCTCTCAGTGGGGCTGTGAAAACACCTGAATCAAACAACAAGAGACACAGAATCAGCTTCATCAGTTTAATGACCAAACACTGTGTTATAGTTTTAAAAGATGGAAGATCATTTCATTCATTCTCTTACACACATTACACAACATCAGGTCTGAAGATTTTCAAAAGGAATCTGTGATCAATCCTACACACAGGTTTATTTACTGTGTTTTCTTTTATACGATTAAATTGTATAATCATTATGTCATTTCTGTAGATTAATATCATTAGTGGAGCATATGAAGCCCGGGGGTGAAAAACATCAAAGGGATAACTTTGGTAGAAGTGTCATAGAAACACGAGGGTGGGTTTATTTGACTCAGGGCATCAACAGCCAATCACAAATCACCTTCAACACTTCCTAGCCATGCCCTAGCTACCATTATCAAGCAACCTAGCAACCCAAATCCACAGAGGGATATCTTCACATCTGAATGTCACAGAGGCATGGGGGTTGGTTTATATCATTCATACTGACAAACAGCCTTTGGAGGATCATCATTGGCAGCTGCCAATCCATAGCAACCAAACAGAGTACCCTAGCAACCGTTTAGCAAGACCTATATCTCTGCATCAGAACATCAGAGACATGGGGGTTGGGTCTTTTGACTCATGCTAGCATACAGCACTTCCAACATGCTACATATGCTAACAGTGAATAGCTACATGCTAATAGCAATTAGCGAGGATTAGGGTTATAACCATGGGTGTCAGTTTGGTTTGAAATGTGCTGGGGACAGAGACGCATTCAGAAGTGCATTTTCAGAAGTGCTGGGTACATGATGCATTATTTTTTTTTCTCTTTCGTGCAGGTCATGTTTTGAAAGACTATGTTCTGTAGCTTACTAATGTAAATAAATAAAAATGTCAGCTGAGAGACATATTGCGGGTCTTCTAGCCTATCTTACTCATGCCGACGAAAGCACCCCACGAATTATTTAATATTTTTCATTTTTGCAATTTTTTTTACCACTTCTTTATCAGAGTCCCACTGGAGCCCGTGTTTTTTTTTTATCCTCCCTATTACACATTAGTTGCAGCCATTAAAATAGTTCAGTTTTGTTTTTAATGTCAAAGTAGTTTCGTTTTGTTTCTTTATTAAGTTAATTTAGAAAAATGTTTGAAGCATTTTTTTGCTTGTTAAACGAAATTGCTGCTTTTTAAAGTGACTACCAAGCGGCCAGCGGCCGACAGTGAGTTAACCCAACACTTTAGCCTCTGAAATCAACACTTGACTTGTCTTGCTTATAAAATCCATATAAAACACTTAAAGCATCGTTTAAATGTTTAGCCTACTATCACCACCATCACAGTAAAAAGGCATTTTTGGCAAGATGAGGCAGGCAGATCGCAACTGCGCGCGCAAACGAAACAGGTTACACAATCTAAGCGAATAATTAAAAAAACATGCTGGTTGTATTACCTTAGGCTACACCTATCCGCGAAATGAATATAAATCCGATCTTCAATTCCCGTGCTATATGCACATTTAACGGAGTTCATGTCAACGAAAGCAACAGATATGGGCATTTTATTCATCAGCTCATTTCAACATCAAAGACCGCATTATGAGAACGAGCGACCTAAACACTGGTAAGAGCCTCTCATTAGTTTTAATGAAGATGATTGTGCTTTTGAGCATCTCAGACTTAGCTTATTTTCAGTTTCACTTGTGGCAGTTTGCATGTTGGCTTGCTTTACTCATTTGCGGCGATGCGAGTTGCATAGCGCCGTTCTATAGCCTAAAAAGGCCCGAAGCCCGGCCCGCGTCTGAGGTGGATATGACTGGAAAATTGGCCCGAAGCCCGGCCCTAGGGGCGTAAAAAAGTCGGGGCCTGTCGGGCAGAAATGTAGGGCTCAACTTTGAGTAAGGCTGAAAGCGTCTTTCTTTTTAATACATTTCTTGAATGTCTTAATTACAGTAGGCCTAGCCTATAGATAGTTATGATATTTGTGGCTGCACCGGGGTCCGTCATTACGCTAATCATGAGCGGTCCATGGCACCTGCTACCCATGGCTGTTAAGAACTGTAGGCTACATCAATACATTACAACAATTTCGTGCTATGGGCACTGCCACTGATACAGGCACTAGAAGAGCCTATTTTACGGAGATTGCTTCTGCTTTTCAAACGTTTTTACAACAAAAGATGTCATTAAAACGACATAAGATCTCGAGATGTCGTTAAACCGACATAAGATATCGTTATTACGACACAATTGAGTGGAAAATATATGTGTGTGGCAGCAATGCTTCACCGTAAAATTGAACTCGAGGTGTAAAAAAAAAAAAGTGGTGGGTACAAAAGGACTCATGACGAAATCTGGTGGGTACGCGTCCCCCCCAAAATTGACGCCTATGATTATAACATGATAAAAACAAGTCAAAATGTGCTAGCATCATGCTAGCAAATGTTAATTGTGTTAGCATCATGCTCGCAACATGCTAATTGTGCTAATAAAACATGCTAATTATGTTAGCTAATCAAACTAATTGTGTTAACAACATGCTAGCATTATGGTAATTGTGTTAGCATAATGCTCGCATCATGCTAATTGTGTTAGCATCGTGCTAACAACATGCTAATCATGTTAGTTAATAATGCTAACAACATGCTAATCATGTTAACATCATGCTAACAAAATGCTAACTATGTTTTTTGCCACTGCAAGCACCACTCACATTTTCTAAAGGAAATGTACATTCTAGTTTATTCATATTATTAATTTAATAATTTTATTTCATTTATATAATTAATAATTGTATTATTATTAATTTGTGTCTGTATATTTTATATTCCTTAATAATTTTGTATTGTTGTTTAATCTTATGACTGTGGTCTGAAGGGATGTTTGTTCATGAGTAGGAGATCAGAGAAAGTCTCCATTTCAAGGTTTGTATCGTCACAGGACGATGTTGTGAAGCAGTGATTTTCCACCCCCCCCACCCCCCCCCTTTGTATAACAACACTGGCCAGACGAAGTCTGAGCATTGAGACTTACGCAACTAAGATTATTCAATAAAACATTGCTCTTTTTTATCATCATCACTTCGTCTCCTGCTCCTGCTCCTGCTCTGTGTCAAACTCTCAGGCTGATAGAAAACTGTTAACAGAGTCATGAAGTACCAGACAAGACTTTCTGTTGACAGGTTTGCTCCACACACACCAGACAAACGGATATCTTTTGACAAGATCCGGGGCTGGATTTGATATTTCTGATGTGAAGATTCCTCTGATCTAACACTATAATATTTATGACTCATTTCATTGATAATTACCTGTGATTGGGTTGTAGGCGTTCCCTATGTTTGTGAAGATGTTCCTGTAGGTTAGTGTGATGTCAGTGGTAAAAGGACCAACATTTCCACTGCTAGATTCCATCAGTGAAGCTGAAAAAGCAATCTCTCTGTCTGTTGTTGAAAAACACAAGCAATATTGTGATATATTACTGTATTACACTGAGAATGTATTCACTGAATTTAACATCACTCAAGCACATTGACCTCTGTTCTCCTGTCTCAACTCCTCCACTTGACTCAGAGTAAGATTTGAAGTTTCTGTGAAGGAATAAAGATTCTGTTAAATCACATTCACACTGATTATTGTAATAGATAACAATTCACACAGTAAACTCTCAACTTTACACTGACATTTACACTATACGATGTATTGCACTGGTGTTTTACTCTGAGGATCATTGATAAAGAGTGAATGTTTTGGTGAGGTACCATCAGTTTTCTTCTTCAGCTCTTCCAGGCTAATCGTCTGTTGTTCTGCAGCCTGTTCAGCATCTCTCAGTCGCGTCTCTAAAGCTCTGTTGATTTCTTTCTGCTCTGTGACCGTGGCGGTCAGTTCTCTGATGTTTGCTTTCTGCTCTGTGACCGTGGCGGTCAGCTCTCTGATGTTTGCTTTCTGCTCTGTGACCGTGGCGGTCAGTTCTCTGATGTTTGCTTTCTGCTCTGTGACCGTGGCGGTCAGTTCTCTGATGTTTGCTTTCTGCTCTGTGACCGTGGCGGTCAGTTCTCTCAGGGCTGCATGGATGTCAGGGAAGCACAGATGGCAGTATTGTTGGCTGTCAGTTGAAGCTTCAGCTCTCAAAGTGTCTGTTTGAGGTGGATTCTGTCTTCTGTCCTCAGAGCTGAGCTGTTGACTGATCTCGGTCTCATTGAGGTCTCCATTGACCGTCTGTTGGACGACAAACACAAAGGTTTCCAACAGCAGCAGTAAACACACTAAACCCTTCATTCTTCACTGATGTGTGTCTCCAGCTCTTGCTCTGTCATCCCCACAGCCTCTCATGTCCTTTTATAGTGTCCTGATTTACAGTCTTTCGTACGCGATTTATATTACTCCAGATAATAAAAGTAGTTCAAGTTAATTATTAATCATAATCAAAGAAATGTTCCGGGTTCAGTAGATGTTTATCTCCATTCACAACATTTATGGCACTATGTTGATGTCAACAGAAAATAACTTTGACTCATCAGTTTTTTTTATATATATATGTATATAGATCAATAGTATTTATTGAACCTAACTTAATAAAACAGGCTGTGTGACTATGAGGAATGGTTCCATCAAAATGTATCTCCATATGCAAGATTGAGGGACTTTATTTAAATTAAATAGATTAGCTATTGTCACGTGCCAGTGTTGATCACTCCATGTGCCAATGTTGGCAACCTCTGATATAGACGTCCACCACTCTCTGGTATCTTACAGCAGTTACAAGGTTTACCAGCTTTGTGGTATGACAAAAAAAGTAAAAATTGGATGTAAATTTACATAGAAAAAAAGTAAGTAATGTTTACATATCAGTCCTTCCAGAAAAATGCGGCTTTTTTGTGATTGTTGCGGGCAAAAATCCTTGATTATGCGGCATGTTTTCTTAAAAAATGCGATGGAAAATGCAGGATATTTATGCAATTTTATGTGAAAAAATTGCAGGAACTTGCAAAAACTGCAGTTTGATGAGAAAGAGAAAAAAAGCACTACATCACAGAAAGTGCTGGGAATATTTAAGTTCTCATCTTGTTTTATTGAAGACCTTAATAAACACATGGCTCAAATTTACAAAACATTGAGTCAAACAAGTTCTGTAGCTTTACAAAAGGAATATGCTACAAAAAATGAAAAAATGAATAAATAACTTCCTGTTTTACAGAGGTAGCTTTACAAAACAGACATTTGAGTGCTTCCAATGCACAAAGTGTAATCTCTTAAAGGGTTAGTTCACCCAAAAATGTAAATTCTGTCATTAATGACTGACCCTCATGTCGTTGGACACCCGTCAGACCTCTGTTCATCTTCAGAACACAAATGAAGATATTTTAGTGTAAATCCGATGGCTCAGAAAGGCCTCCATTGGCACAATGCACTGTACACTAGAGGGCTGCATTGGGATTGAGTCCCGCGGGACCCAACGTAAATCTCGCGGGAACGGGCGGTTTGAATTTTGCTGCGGGCGGGAATGGGCGGCTAAAAAAAACACAGCGGGAATCGGCGGGATAGGGAGGTTGCCTAACGACATGATGGAGAAGATGTCAATAGATGATGTAGAAAAGAACCTCAAACGAGGTATTTACAGCACAAAAGCTAAGCAAGAAAAGTCTGACATTTGGAGAAGTTTCTCAATTGTTTTGGTAGGCAAAATCATGCGGTATAACGTTATATGCAGTGTTGGGGGTAACGCATTACAAGTAACTTGAGTTACGTAATAATATTACTTTTTCAAGTAACTAGTAAAGTAACTCATTACTTTTCAAATTTACAACAAAATATCTGAGTTCTTTTTGAAAAAAGTAACTCAAATTATATTTTCACATTTATTTGACTGACAGCTCTCCTGCCCCCATGTTGAGAAAAATTGAGAGTAAGTGCAGAGGCGTTGTGTGTAAATGTGTTATTGTAATTCTAGACTAAATGTGAGCATTTATTCATCTCAATTGCACAATAAAGATTCAGTACTACTCAAAATGAATAAAATCAGTCAAATGCAAAATCAGAATATTATGCAAACCTCAAATATAGAAATGTTAAATAAAACAAATATTTTTATGCATTTAATCTACCTTTATTGACCAATGTCTTGCTACTTACCTTCGATGATTCAGTTAAACCATGAGCAAATATTACTAGATTTTTTGTTTTTATTGGTAAAACTTTTTTGCACCTGCGTTTACTCTTCCATTATCCAGAATGGCAGCACATCTTTACCTCAGCCTGAGGCTTATTATTTCAATTTTGGTATGAAGAGGTCTTTAAATTTGCACAAAAATAAAACTTTTTTTTGCTATTAAAAAACAAAACAAAAAAACAAGCCCAGCCCTGGTGAGAAAAAGTAACGCAAAAGTAACGTAACGCATTACTTTTCTTAAAAAGTCTCTAAGTAACTCAATTAGTTACTTTTTAAGGGAGTAACGCAATATTGTAATGCATTACTTTTCAAAGTAACTTTCCCCAACACTGGTTATATATATCCACATATTGCGCAGCTGGCAAATACATAGCTACTTGATCATACCGCACCAAAAACGCTCAGCACTCCCTGCAGGTCAAGTTGACTGTTTGGTGTTTTTGACAAACAATACATAGAAGTTTAGTGAGTGGAAATGGATTGTTTCTAAATGTCCGTTTGCTATTTTGTGTTCACATTACGTTCTGTTGAAGCATGTTTTCTCAGGTTTCCTTTCAGTCGGTCACGTTCGACGTACGTCGGAACTGACCGACGAATTGGGATCTGTTTTTTGTTTCTCAATCTGTTTTTCTGTTTTGCAAAGGAGTCTATTTTTATGTGCAAAGTTTTTGATAAAAACGAAATTATATTTGAATGTATTTGTCTTTTTTTTTTTTTTACATGCAGGCCAGGGAAACGAAACAAACAACCCCATGAATCTCTTTAATAATTTCAATACAAATACGTGTTTTTTTTCCCTGCGGGACGGGAGAAGACACAAAATCAATGCATCTCTATTATTGTGCGGGAATAAATTCTCAGAGTTTTGCGGGTGCAGGCGGGAGTGGACATACATATTGCGGGAGCGGGCGGGAGTGTAACACATACCAGGGTTCTTGCAGGTTTCAGAAAGTCAAATTTAAGACCTTTTTAAGACATTTTAAGACCATAAAGATTGAAATTTAAGACCTATACGACGCATTACCAAAATTATTTAAATCAAAGAAATAATAAAAAAAGCAATAAAGCAATGATGTTAGTAACCCTCCACAGCCAACAACGAGCCAAATGCCCAAAACCTTAGGCCCAAAATGAAATTAGGCTAAAACAAACTTGCCCTCAAATAGAATAGATTACAAAACAGCATATTAATAGCCTAATAGAGATTGAACAGGGGATGCACTAGGGAGATAGGATAAACTAGGGATGCACGATTTGGGGAAGATATCTAATTGCGATTATTCTGGTTAAAATGCAAATGTTTTTTCGTTTTTTTACAAATGAAAAGTGTATGCATATAACATTTTATATATTAATGTTTATATATTAACGAGACTAATAATAATGATTATATTCAATAAATACAAATATTTAACAAAATTAGAAATACTACTATTACAATAACATTTTAATTATTAAAACATTTAAAATAGAGTATTTAAGAATAAATATATCAATATAATAATAATACTAATAAAATAACATTTATATTTTACAGAAAACTTATTTTACAAAAAAACCTGCTGGGTTACCTGTTAATATGCAGACAGCCTATGACTAAAAATCATTAGAAAGGTCTAAAGATTTATTGTAAAAAATATAATAAAGAAATTCTGTGCTTTTTATCTGTGATATAAATTTCTTAAAGTCTATGTATTTAATATGAAATATGAGCCTCTTATGCATCCACTGTGGGGGAAAAACTGTACATTGGAGAAAAACATATGGATTGTCATATAAATTTATTTAGAGAGAAGTATTATTTTTCATATTTGTTACCCAAACTTTCATTCATACTGGAAGCCAGAGGGCGCCCTCGAGCAGAAACTCCACATTTGCCTTAGAGAAGTAATCGTTAGCCCTAATGTGAAGCTAGCGATGTAGGATAAACTGAAGATAGAAACGCTTTGACTGATGAAACGAAGACAATAAACACGACTGCATCAAGCTATGGTGTATTTGAGTTCTTCAAGCCTTCACTATTGTCATAATAATAAGGTATGCAGTGCTGATTGAGTGCAGACTTTATCACTGTTTAGAATAATATAAAACAATGCATGTCTGCCTCATTCTGTCCAGAAAAATACAATGTTATTAAATGTAGACGTATTTTGCGGGCAGGTAATTGCATTTATCACGAGATTTGTAGTTTTATCACCGAGTACGTGTACCAACACCCCCAGAAAGAACTACAACACACCGAACAAATGTGCTGAGGGCGGAGCAAAGACTCTAGAGCTCCGTTTTGAGCTCCGCTTTCGCGATTCGATACTTTTTTGCTACAGTGTAACGTTAATAACTTTCTGCGGCCAGCATTTCTGGAAATGAACGAGGATAACACTTTTTTTAAGACCTAACTAAATTAAATTTAAGACCTCGGGTGAAAATCTGGCCGCTTTTAAGACGTTTTAAGGCCTTAAATTTAAAAAATAAAATTTTAGACATTTTAAGACTTTTTAAGACCCCGCGGGAACCCTGACATACATTGCGGGAGCGGGCGGTAATGGTCAGAAATTCGGCGGGTGCGGGCGGGAGCGGGATGAAGAAAACAGTCCCGCGCAGGGCTCTACTGTACACTCTCAAGACCCATAAAAGGTACTAAAGACGCCGATACAAAGTCCATCTCACTACGGTGGTTCTACAATAACTTTATGAAGCGACGAGAATAGTTTTTGTGTGCAAAAAAACCTAAATAACGACTTATATAGTGATGACCGATTTCAAAACACTGCATCATGAAGCTTCTGAGCGTTATGAATCAGTGAGTCGAATCATGATTCGGATCGCGTGTCAAACTGCTGAAATACGTGACTTTGGTGATCCAAACCGCTGAATCGACTCACTGATTCATAACGCTTCAAAGCTTCATGATGCCGTGTTTTGAAATCGGTCAACATACTGGGAAACTGCTTTGCGTGTCTTTTGCTGTTGTTTTTGTTGGCAAATGGGAATGTGCGTGCTTCGTCATGGTTTCACCGATATCTATGGTTTCTCCACGGGGTTTACAGCTTTTCGATGACATTGGCGTCGGGTAATTACGTCACTTCAAAACGTTCCCATGGCAACAGGGGGAAATGGCGGCTCTTGAGTGAAGTAAACGAAAATTTTTCAACTTTCTGCTAATATATATGACTTTTTTGCAACGAAAACTCGAGAATTATGAAATCATGCTAGCCCCGCATATTTTGCACGCGAAAATAGGCAATTTACGCGGCGAAAGTGCGGCGTATTTGACAAAATGCGGCCCCTGCATAAATATGCGGACTTTGGCTGATTATGCATTAAATCATGCGATCGCATAATCAAGTTTTTCTGGAGGGACTGACATATATAATGTTGAAGTCTTGTGGCTATACTAATGAAAGATGTTGCTGATGAAGTTTAACTTGTTGTTGAATCCACAAAATTCCTTTAAATGTTATTTTTTCCCCACATGCAACAACATCCTGTATCCACAGATGTAAAATTGAATAAATGCATGAATTAATCAATACAAAAGGCAATTCATTATGTCCTTGCTGTTACTGTATAAATATATACAAAATATTCTGAAGATAAAAGGATATATTTGTAAAACTCACTTTTATTATTCAATACAAAACTTGTCAAGTTATTTAATTTAAAGACATATAAACACTTGAAATGTAATTATTAACCTGATTTACAACTTTTCTTGTACACGACTGCCCTAGATTTTGGGAAACTGGACTAATGCACTTATGATAAAGTTTACAATAACTTGTTTTATGGTATCATAATGTGAGCTGTTGTTTTGTGGTGTGTACCTTGATCTTAACACCTTTAACCTTATTATTTATTACCCTCAGGTTAGGTAAAGTAAGTCGAGTCTGGCCTAAATTATAAGCATTTTACTTATAATTTGTTCAGAAGACTTCTCTGTGGTATGTTCTTGCTCAAACTCTTAAAACACTATAAATCAAAGCTTCGGTTGGCAGTTTTTGTAATCAATTACATTTCTTTTACTTCATAATTAAAAGTATAAAATACAATAATTTCACTTTCATTCAAAGGTGTAGTCAGCTCTGGGCTTCTTGTCTTCTGGGCTTCTAGGCGTCGGGGTACTGGCGTATCAGCATCCAAAGAGGCAATCGACTCTACAGTCTTTTATACTCCTGTTGTTTACTGAAGTTAGCTTTTAATCTTTTTGATTGATGGATTCTGCAACTTTCCCAAGGTCCTGCCTTTTCATGTCCTTGAACTCCAGTAAAACCAACGAACATGGCTGATTTCCTTTTAAGGTTCTAGGAGTAGAACTAGGGTGACCATATTTTGATTACCAAAAACCAGGACTCTCGGCCCGGCAATGAGATACTCAAATGATACTCGAAGTTTCCTCAAAGATTCCTTATTAATTTCAATATATTTAAAGTATGCCCCCTCTGTAGGGATAGAAAATTGTTATATTAGGGCCAGGACAGGACTTGAAAACAGGACATGTCCTGGGACAACAGGATGTTTGGTCACCCTAAGTAGAACCACAATTCTTTGTGTCTTTGGGACACCTCATGGGTAGTCACACACATACGCAGGGGTTAATGTGGGCCGGAATGGTCCGGAACTGCGTTAACGGCACCTCAGATAAATTAATAAATAAATAGATCTGGCAGTCACAGCACGAGAGCGGCTGGATCGTCTCACGCACAGCTGACCAACTCGTTCGGTGCTTTCGCTGCTCTTTTGAAGTGATAACGAGTGCCAAGCAGTCGCTTTATCCATTTGAATACAAGCGCAACATCATGTGTACAGTAAAGGCTCTGTGGCGAAACTAGCTGAACTAGACTGAACAGCTCCATGTAAACTGAAGTATTGAAGTAAACTATAGGCTGCCTGCACGACTGTAATCATGGCCATAGCCAGCTATGAGGTCACCGAGGATCCGGACCTCTGTATTTTTCAGAGGTGTATATAATAAATGTTGTGAAATAATTTACAAATAGATGAACACTTTAGTGCTGCGAGGATATCTTCTCATCTGACCTGCCTGCGAGTGCGGTCTGTCACCGCTCGTCAATGTCAAAATATTTGAGATGACCAATCAAATTAAAGTAGGCGGCTTTATGTTCACAGAAGCTGCTGAGTGCGAATTCACATTTCACACAGCAAGAGTCGCGTGACACTTCAGTAAATAGCTAAACTTAACATTTCATATTTGACAGCTGTTTTACGATAAAAATGTTAAACAACCGACAAAAATAATTAGGCAAACTAATACAATTTTGTCTAATTTCTCCATTTTGAATTAAAAAAGGACATTAACAAAGCCGATTTCATCAGATTAGGCATAAGATAATGAATGTGTGTGTGCATATTGTGAATTGAACTATTTATTTAAATTATATATAATTGAATTAATTATTAAACGTATTTACCTAGCGTTTGTAGCCTTCAGTGAATTAACTTGTCTAAGAAAATGATTAATAAAATATAGGCTAAATATCAGTTAAACCTATGTTTACCTTCTTCACTGACACAGACGAAAATTAAAAGACTATCAGTCAGAGCTCAGCTTTAGGAGGGGAAGAGACAGGGCAAGAGAAGGAGACTAAGAGAGGAAAAAAGAGTGAAAGAGTGATGAAATGAGGAGAGAGAAGGTATGACAGATAATCTACTGCCCACTAAAATGGTTTTTACTGTTTATTATTCATTTTTTTAGCCTTCAAACATCTTAAAATGCACATGTGTAGATCAGAGAAATCTAAATTTTCATGGGGGACCCCCAACCCCCCCGAAATAGGTACAATTTGGGACCTCACTGGTTTTAAAACCCGTTAAGGCAGTTGTATACTCAAAAGTTGTTGCTGTTACTGGAAACCTGTTTGCTTTGACCTCACATCTGGAGTTAAGGCATTTATGCTGTTAATGTGTTGCAGCCTGGAATATTTATATATAGGCCTACTTAATACTAAAGTTGAATATTCAGACAGTATATACTCATTGTATCTCTGTGCTTTGAAGATTTTGTTTTAAAAAAATTACTAATTATTTCTGTGGTAGAAAACGTTGTGGCACGAAGATAGGCTACTATGGGGGCCCTTGGGTTTGTTAGGGCCCTACGTGTTCTTAATCCGGGCCTGGTTGCAGTGGAGTTAAAAGGACAAATCAAGTCACAGTACCAGTCAATATGGGAGCTATTTTGACTGGATGTGAGAATAGCCATAATATTTGGACCATCATATTGTTGTTATTGTTTCTTATGTTTTATGATACAGCAAAACTTTTGATTCTGCTATGACGCAAAGCTGGCGCTCATCATCCAATTACTCACCGGCCTTGCGGTTTCTTCTCTGTGTTCTGTAAAGCTGTGCAACAATGTGCATTGTAAAAGGTGATGCACAAATAAATTAAAATTGAATTGTAATTGTAACATATTGCTCTGAGACAGAAGGCTTTAAGAATCCAAATGCATCTTTATTGAAAGGGTAATCCACAGTCGTAGTCAAAAAACAGGCAACAGGTCATACACAGGCAAGCAGTCCAAACAGGCAAACAAGGCAGGAGAGACAGGCAAAAGGGTAATCCACAGAACAGGCGAGTAATCCAAAACCAAGAGACAAGAAACCAGGGAGAATGCTCAGAAATGCAGTATATAACAAACATACAAGACTTCGCAATGAATGATAGACATGACCAGGCTATTATAGTGTGAGCTAACAAGGTAATGGGGTTCAGGAGGATGTAATAAATGAGTGCTGATGAGTCCGGGCAAAGGATTATGGGAGATGTAGTCCTTGATGGAGTGACAGTCCGGGGTGGAGTGCCCTCAGGTGGTAATCAGGGGCACTCTCACTAGTGATTGTGACAGTAATATAAATTGCTCTGGATTAAAGCATCTGCCAAAAGTGTAAATGTAAAATTGGTTGCACTCTCTGACAGAACCTGTGAGTAAGTAATAATTAACAAAGGTAAAAACACACTTTATAAATTGAAGTTTCGACCGACCGCCTTCCGTATTCAATTTATAGAAAAAGTGTTGAAAGTGCCTCTGCCGATCGAAAGACAAACGTGACCAGGTACGCTCGTCATGACGTCACGTACGCACCTTGAATTGCGAGAAGGCATAAAGTTTTAAATATGGATATTTTTCTTACACAAACGCATCGATTCGCTTCAGAAGGCCTTTATTAACCCCCCAGAGTCGCGTGGAGCACATTATTTGACGGACAGATTTTTTTGGTCTTGAAAAACAGAGCAACTATTATTGCTATTCTAATGCTTGGATTAGCCAGGACTTTTTTAATATGACTCTGATTGTATTTGTCTGAAAGAAGAATGTCATTTACACCTCTGATGACTTGAGGGTGAGTATATCATGGGCTATGCAGGGTAATTACATTTCCTTGATGTTATAGAACACTGTGTTTTTACCTTTGTTAATTATTACTTACTCTGTCAGAGAGTGCAACCAATTTTACATTTACAATTTTGGCAGATGCTTTAATCCAACAATGCACATTGTTGCACAGCTTTAAAGAACACAGAGAAGAAATATTAAAACACAAGCAGCCAAAGGAACAAGTTCTTCTACTTTTCTTATAAATGGAGTTTTCAGTATTGATACATTTTTGTCTGAAGGAGAAAAAAAAAAAAAAAAACTATGTGTACTGTGCTGGACTAACTGGGACTGGTCACAGCACTTGCATGTTGATGCCCTATTGTTGGTTTGATTGCTTCGATTGCTCTCCTAATTTGTAAGTCGGATAAAAGCTTCGGATAAATGATTAAATGTGAATATAAAATGTTGCTTTTTATTATATTTACCAACATTCAAGTGTTGATAATAATAAAAAAAAGAATGCACAAAGCTAGAATAAAACTTTTTTTAATTTTTTTTTTTTAAGCAGAGAGTCTGTTCTTTCTTTTGATATATTGCATATTCAGAGATTCATACAACAAAATATTCTGGGGGCCATGAAATTTAGAGAAAATTATCAAAAATGATTTTTAATTAACTTTTAATAACTTTGGCTGCTTTAAATGCTTTGACAATCTTTGCTTTTACACTGATAATGTTGAAAGATAAAGTTATTATGACTTTTGTTTTCTAAGCGTTCAGGTTAAATCCTGTTTTCCTTCACATGCAAGAATATCCTGAGTTATGGGAAAGTGGAAGAATCTGCACTTTTGATAATGTGTTCATTGACAACTACTAGATTAGACTCAAACGTCTGAATTTGTTGTGTGGGAAGATTGTGTTTTTATCTGTTTTTCTTCATCATAGGTGCCGCCAGGGTGTGTAAACCACCACAAAGTACATAGTGGTTCATCAATAATGAAAGGATATTTTTGGCACGTGCAAAAGCACAAATGACATTCAGGCTGTAAAACAGGGCTGCAGTAAAAGCTTCAGATCAGACCCTGAACACACACACACACACAGATTCATATCACTCAAAGAATGAAAAGTAAAGTAAATAAATAGTTCATTATTTCTGAATATGGATTTATTCAGATTGGGAACCACTAAAAAAAATTTATATTTTATGTATAAAAATGTATAAAATTATATTTTGCCTGTAATTATGGTCACATTAACTAAATGATCCTTCTCGTAATCTTACAGATTTCTAACAGACTTTGGACTGAACACTGAATTGAAGCATTTAGAGTAAGAGCTCATGGGGTCTTTAATCTTCTCTCAAATTAAGATAAACAGCATTTTGAAGGATTATATGAACATTATAAAAACTGATCATGTATATTAATGAATAATGTAATGATTATTAGTGTATAATAATGAAAATTCCAGTGATACATGTCCAATAAACTGATGTTCAGCTTTCCAAAAGCAATATTCCAGCTGCTCACAATAATGATTGTCCTCTCATTGCTGTAGAGGAGACACCAGAAGCATCGAGCAATGGCTTTATGAGAAACGTCACGTGAACAAACAGGAAAGCAGGTCTCATTGCATCCGCTTGTTGAAGAAAGTGTTAACAGCAGCATGAACTGACAGCAACATCTGTGGACTTTTAAAGTAAAAGGTTTTTCTTTTTTCTTTTTTTTCTTTTTATTGTTGGTGTTTTATTAAATGTAAATATCTGTATGTTATTGAGAAGAAGAAAAATAATTTCCTGTAGTTTCACCTCTTGTATGTATTCCTGTGTGTTGTGTTGGACTCGGCATCAATTTCCTCAAGTCCGCGTGTTCGTTGAATGAGGAGAGCAGAAACAAAATATAGTTTAACTGTTTAATGTTTAGTTAAGTCAGATGAAGAAAGCATACAGAGCTCTGGGTCACAACTGTCCTTGCACTTTAAAAAAAATCAGGTCTCCAATTGAAAATTTTCTAGTGACCCATGCCAATGTCAACATCTACATTTTTTAGTTGGCCAAATTGAATTTCCTGAATTTTAATTGAATTAAATTGCATCAATTCACAGAAATTCACTTTGGCCAACTGAAAAATTTAGATGTGATCGGTCACTAGAAAATGTTCAATTGGAGACCTGATTTTTTATTACAGTGTGATTTACACAAAACTACGCAAGTCTTAATGTTCAGGCAGTCTACAACTGCTCGCCTGTCCCTCGACCCCAACATTTATACACAAAATGAATAATGGTAATCAGATGACTTCTGGTCTTGTGGAAGTCAGATGAATTCTATTCCGTTTGCCTCGTTTGCAACATTGCACCCAGGTCCTATTCTTCATTCTGCACACAAAAACCACTTCCTTTGTTAAGACATACAGAGAGATGTCACAAGGCAATTTTAGCCCCATGACACACATGGACCTGTCATACATACCAACACCCTAGTCTATCACTCTGGTCACACACTCCAACAGAAAGTACATCATTTTCTTACCCCTTATATTCTTAATGCATAAATCATTTCATAAGCTTTCAATTCCCATTATCTTCAATGAATTATGTTAATAGTTGATTTCTACAAGCATTGTTAGCAATAATGCCCAAACAAATATTTTATTCTCATTTGACCTCTTACAAAGACTCCTCATCCTCATCCTCATCATTGCTTCCCGCCAGAAGTGCCATTGATATGTTGGGGAAGCCTCCTTGCCCTCCACTGCTGTTACGATGAGCCTGTTACAGAGATATCTAATACATGGTACACAACAACAACAACCACAGGCAACCTATAGTCCTATGAAGGTTGCTGCGGAGACAAACAAAGACATCACAAGTGCTTTCCATTTTCCAAATATATTAGTCATCCATTCTTCCAGTGGATTATCTATTCCTGAGTGCTCATGTATGGTCTTAAATAGGGCCCTCAATCCTTCTAGGGCTCTGGTGACGGACCCATTTGGAGCTGTGTTATTAGGAATGAACGTACAGTATGAGTCTCCAAACATTGCACACACACACCCTTTTTCAGCTAACAGCATATCTAAAGCCATCCTGTTTTGAACTGCCATCAGTGACGTTGGAGCTAATTGTCCCGCTATTCCCTCTACAGCATCTCTGGTCAAATTGGATAACCTTAACACATTGTAATGCACATAGTTTATTCTATCCACATTCTTATTTGTTGTCACTGGAAATAGAGCTGCAATGATTGGAATGTTTTCAAATCCTGCTGCAATCTGATCTGCTAATTTATATTCATTTGGGACTCCCCTCGGTATTCCAACTGCATCTATGTAGTGGTGCTGTCTTTAGTCAAGTCAAATGCTCCTAGGTCCCTCTTACTTAACACATGTCTCCGTCTGAGTCTGTTAAGCTCTACTGTACCTGCCTTCCCTTCCAGTCTCTTGGTCACTTCCCCTATCAGTACTAGTAGTGCTCCCAGCCTTACCATCGCACACATCCCTGTGGCCTTCTTTGTATCCTTACGAACAACATCCTATCTCCACAATAGTAATACAATCCTGCTCTAGCCCATGGTCCTATTACATTCCCTGGATCCTGAACCACAATTTGACACCAAGTGGGGTCTATTTTCCTTAAATTGATCATCACGTTTCTCCTGGTTAAGTTAAAACGTGTAGTTCCCTGGTTGAGGTGTAAATGGACCTGTCCGCGTCTCATTATTTATCAGAGGAAAGATTGATGCTAGAGTGGTACAGTTTGAAGGGGTTGCCTCGTTGTTCAATTGTAACATGCATTGGTAACCCCATCCATCTTCAGGATACAGTGGAGCAGGATCTATAAACAGAGTCGGTCTAGCCCTAGCACATCCTACACTATTTTCCATGTGCTGCTCTCTATCTGTGTTAATTATCCATTCTAACCACAAATTTATTTCCCCATATCCTGTTGCTTTTTCAATTATGTCTTCAGGATTTAATTTTGTATAATCGACAGTGATTACAAAATGTTCTCCTGACTGTGTCACATTTGGAGGTGTTTACATTTACATTTATGCATTTAGCAGACGCTTTTATCCAAAGCGACTTACAACTTGGGGGTACACGAAGCGATTGGTCATGAAGAGTCGAGTAAGCGCAACTAGAGCCACTGAGATTGCTCAGTGTAGCACAGGCTAGAGTAGGGAGGGGGAAAAAAAGGGGAGAAAGAGGAAAATAAAGTTTATTTTTTATTTTTATGAGGTTAAGTAGTCACAGAAGAGCTGAGTTTTTAGTTGACTTTTGAATGTTGTCAATGATTCTGCGTTTCGGATGGTGTTGGGAAGATCGTTCCACCAGCTGGGAACGTTGAATGAAAATGTTCTGGAGAGGGATTTTCTGCCTCTCTGTGATGGTACCACAACACTGCATGAAAAGTGGGATTTTCGTCAGTATGTGGCACTGTAGATTGCCGTGAAACTTCAGGTTTACGACTGTGCACGGCAATTTGCAGGCAACTCCGAAAACTGCCGTAAATTGATGGAAATTGACGTGGGCCTTGCTTGGCAGTTGTCCCCCCATGACCCCCCCTCCCCTTAATTCTAGGGGAGGCTTTATCATGTAAATGAACATGCTGTGAGCTACACAAATGCAAATCAGAGTAGCAGCAGGGGGAGTTTTATCTAGGTTCTGAATTTTTTTAACTAAAACAAGTTTAAAGTTTAAGTTAAAATGTTAACTTAAATTTAAGTTAAATGTACTCGTTTTAGTTCACATTACTAAATTTTTAGGGCAACCAGTTTGCTCCAATTTTTTAAGTAGATTCAACTTGTCCGGGCTCACAGTGTAGATTATTACTCTGTATGTCATTAGCAATAACCAATGTTATGTAAAAAAAAAATATACAGGACAGCAGTTCATGTCTTCAACCTTTAGAGAGGTTATGTGATGCAACAAGACAATGAACCAAAGCAGACAAATAAATCAAGTAAAGCATACAGTTTACATACCAAAATAAATTTTTCCACCCTGCACTGTGAATGATTTTTTAAATGGCTATTAATCATAAATGTGAAAAGTACAAGTTTGTGTGTTTATAGTTAAGTCAGATTGTGTTTTTCTGTAATTGTCATTTAAATTGAGCTCACACCACATTTTATGAATTATCAATGCAGATTTTCAAGAGGTGGTTTCCTGGACAGGGTTTAAATTATGCCAAGAGTAGGCCTAATCTAGTAAATCGTGAGTTAAAAAATTGTTGCCTGGAACAAAGATTAAGCACAGATTACTAACACCTGGACTATGAGTCCTGAACTAAAATAAACTGGATTCATTTACAGTTTTATCTAATTGCTTACACACAATTTCTGAAAATATGGCTCCATTTCTTGTAACTCTACACACAAAACACACAACATGCAAAACATCAGACATCGCTTGCAAAAGCAACACTTTGTGCAAAACTATTTTAACTCTTCCAAAAATGTTGTTTTTGCATATATCTAACTACACACAAATATGCACAACTGAGGAATTTACAGTTGAACTGAAATCAGTTGAACTGAAATCAGTTGAACTGAAATCAGCTGAACTGAAATCAGCTGAACTGAATCAACACTGAAGTCACTTGAGCTGAATATTGACACTATATTGGCTTGTTAGAGCCGGTTTACAGCAGAATTTGTTACTGAAGCTGCTATGAAACAATTTATTTTGTTGTATGCATATTCTTTGTTTCTCAAACCTTAGTTTTGATTTCTAAGTGATCAATTTATGTTTAAGTGTTTTCACACATGATCATTGGCTGTATGGGTCCTCAGTAAATTAATGTGGTATTTAAATGGCAAAAGTTATTCTTGTCTCTATAACTTATGGCTTCCTAAAGACACGTTATGGGTAAATAAAATATTAATAATATAAATAAAATGTATATCAAAACATATTTTAAATATAATGAAGTCATTTTATTATAGCACTCATCAGATGTTCCTGGAAACAAAACAGAGACAGAACAGTATAAACAAACTAAACACCAAATTACAAAAACATTATTATGTGAAAGTGAATAAAGTTGTGTGTGTGTGTGTTTTCAGTTATAAATATGTGCTGTGTAAATTAGCCTATATATACTTTTAGAAATTATATATGGCCTAACTTTAAAAAACAAACAATAACCCATATAGCTAAATTATAATAATTGTATAATATTAAGCATTTACTTAATATACATTGTAACATTAGGCTACTTTACTCTAGCACAGTAGTCAGTTAAGCAATTCATTAATATCTTATATTAATATGTATGTAGCCTAGGCTACATCTAAAGGTAAGTCTGCTTTAAAAAAAAAAAAAAATTACACTTCGACATGTACAGAATGTGCGCGTTAAGAAACACGTTCAAATGTGTCTTAACATGTTAAAACTGTGCGTCGACTGTGTGTGTATGCCTGTTACACGACCAGAATGTGCGTGTCTACACATACAAAAGAAACACGTAAAAAATTGCTGCGTTGACAAACAGTGCGTGTTGAAACAGTCATAAGTCACGCGTTTCGTATAAAGAGATTTGGCCCCGGGCGCGTTCCATAGTAGAGCCCTAGTCCAATGGCGTGTGAGGTCGAGGTCATGGCCATGACGCGTAGAAGACGAGCTTTAAACCTTTTTTTTTTTTTTTACATTTCCTATTTTTTTGCTGCTTTCCTTTTTCGTGATCAACAATGACAGGACGCCGTCTTCAACTCCTGGACGCGACCAACTTTTTCGACTAATTTTCAGGAGGCTGTCTTCGTCTTCACACAACTCTGAGGCAAACTGCAGGCGCTATGAACCAGAGCATGGGTAATGTAACGTTACGATTTAAAGAATATGCTTTTATTCAGCTGTATAAGGAAATGGGTGCGTTAATAGATCCGAGCTTATAACCGCACATTTTGTTTACACAGACTATCCTCGCCTCATAACGAAGCCGTGAGCTCTTATCTGCTTGGAGCGATTTCCGCGAGTCCAGATTTAACCGCTGACCATGACGACATTGTGTGTAAGTAACTTCTAATGTGTTTCTCATTCCTAGTTTAATTTTACCGTGACTGTTTTTATTAATACCAGTCTCGTGTAATTGTTTTCCAGCTGCCTGTAAGACGTATTATGAATCGACACGCCGCAGCTTCAGATACAAACAACCTGAACTTACATAGCAGACGGAAACTGCGAAGTTTAGCTCCGAGTCGATCAGGAAGAAAAGGGGTAAGATTTATTATATTAGATCCGTTTTTTGTCAATGTGAGTATTTTTCAGGTTGCTTATTGTCTTTATGGATTGTATTACAGTTGCTGGAAGCGAGAGTGTGCTGGATGAGGTGGACATTTGGAAGTCCGCGACCATTGAACTCATGTTTGACGAGGAAGACGCATTGTTGACGGGGTGTCTGGATGGATTGTGCGGCCACCGCTCTCGCAGCCTGGAGCACGCCGAACTTTACATTACATT
This sequence comes from Romanogobio albipinnatus, assembly GCA_023566225.1. Lineage (NCBI taxonomy): Eukaryota > Metazoa > Chordata > Actinopteri > Cypriniformes > Gobionidae > Romanogobio > Romanogobio albipinnatus. Next base: position 11,445,727 of record CM042245.1, read on the forward strand.
ACATTACTGCTGCACTGTACATAGTTGTGTGTTTAACAATAAAGCTCTTTCTTTGAATAAACAGCTGTGTTTTATAAATGTATGCTTATAAATGCTCTTTCTTTGAACAAACGGCACGGTCCGTATAATTTTCCCATATATTCCTTGATGGTATGAATACTTCATAGCACAATAACATTAATATAAAACAAATTATTACAACATATCAATTCAATTCAATACATTTATTGCCATGTCAACAAGTTGATAGGAATTTGTCTTGGTACAACTCTCAGACATAAATTACATAAATGACAGACATCATAAGTATAACAACAGACAATGTTCCCCAATAATGCCCAGAAAACAGTAGGGCTTTAGACCAAGACCCCGCAGACATTAGAAAAAGACAATACCCCTGGACAAGAAAAATAAAGTGCACAGTGCATACAGTTGATAGTGCAGCTAGCTGTCAGTGCAAATTCAGATATCTAATAGCCAGAGGGTAAGTACTATCTCTAAAACGTGAAGTAGAAGTCTTAATGCTCCTATATCTTCTTCCTGATGGAAGGAGATTAAAGAGGTGGTGAGCAGGGTGAGAGTGGTCCGCTATGATGTTTTTAGCCTTTCTGATTATTCTGGTGGAGAAAAGTGAAGAAAGTGATGGGAGACTACAGCCTATAATTTTTGATGCTCTGCGTACTACTCTTTCCATCCTAGTTTTGTCCTGAGCGGTTGTGTGACCGAACCAGACAAGCATGGAAAAAGTAAGCACGCTTTCAATAGTTGACCTATAAAAATGGGTCATGGCAACTCGGCTGACTCGAAACTTTTTGAGCTGCTGCAGAAAGTGGAGTCGCTGGTGAGCTTTACTGATCTTAAAATTAGCGTTGAGCTCCCATGATAGGGATTCCTGTATTGTGGTCCCAAGGAACTGGAAGGAAGTGACCCTCTCCACCTCCACCCCATTAATGGAGAGCGTAGGGAGGGGACTAGGGGTCCTTCTAAAATCCACTACTAGTTCCTTGGTTTTTGAGATGTTAAGTATCAAGTCAAAGCTTTCGCACCATTTCACCAGCTCCTGCACTTCTCTGCGGTAGTCAGACTCATCTCCATTAGTAATAAGACCAACTACAGAAGTATCGTCAGCAAACTTGAACAACAAAACTGAACTGGTGTGTGATTGACAGAATTGTGTGTATAAAGAGTACAGAAGTGGGGAAAGGACGCAGCCCTGAGGGGCGCCAGTGTTCAAAAACTTAGACTGTGAGACGTAATCACCCATTTTAACCCCCTGCTTCCTATCGCATAGAAAGTTGAAAATCCATTTGCAGAGTGATGTACTAACACCTAGCTCCTGTAGAGTGTTAATCAATTTCACAGGAACGATGGTGTTGAATGCAGAGCTAAAATCCACAAAGAGGACCCGAACATATGTAGACTTTAACTCCAGATGTTGAAGAATAGAATGCAAACAGAGTGAAACTGCATCATCAACACTCCTATTTGCTCTATAAGCAAATTGGTGGTGGTCAAGCGAAATACTGGACAGGTGTTTACATATCAAACGCTCAAACACTTTCATAATGACAGAAGTTAAGGCCACAGGCCTATAGTCATTAAGACATGAGATTCTATTTTTCTTTGGAACTGGAATGATCACAGCAGATTTAAAACAAGCAGGCACAATACCAAGTTGGAGAGACCAGTTAAAGATAAAAGTGAGGACAGATGTTAGTTGATCCGCACAGTGTCTTAAAGTGGCAGACATTACTCCGTCAGGCCCCGCCGCCTTCCTGATGTTCTGCTGACGGAGCAAGATTCTTACATCATGCTCAGAGATAGTGGGTGGAGGGTCACCCTGCTCTCTGTAGCAGGGAGGGGGCGGGTGATTTCCCCTGTCAAAACGACAGTAGAAGTCATTAAGTCTCCCAGGGAGAGATGGGTCACTAACTGGAGCATGGTGTTTGATCTTATAGTCAGTAATGTTCTGCAGCCCCTGCCAGACACCTTTGATGTCATTTGCATGTAGTTTATTTTCAAGCTTAGCTTTATAGGAAGCCTTGGATTTCAACACAGCTCGCTGAAATTCATATTTCAGTAATTTGTATTGTACCATGTCACCACTCTTAAAAGCAGCCTGTTTTTTCTTACATAGCACTCTCACTTCATTATTGAACCAGGGCTTACTGTTATTAAAAACATGAACAGCTCTTGTAGGAATACAAACACTCTCACAGAATTGAATATAGGATGTGACTGTATCAGTGAAGATGTTAATATCCTGACCATCAGACCAGAAGTTACTCCATACCGTGGAGTCTAAGCAGTCCTGTAATGTGTCTATGGCTTGTGGGGACCATTTCCTGAAAAGTTTAACAGTTGGTTTCGCCACTTTAAGTTTCTGTCGATATTTTGGTATAAGAAAAATAGTGTTGTGGTCGGACTCACCCAAGGGGGCCCTGGCCACCGCATGATATGCCTCAGGAATAGGGGAATAGCATTGATCCAGTGTTTTATCCTTCCTGGTAGCGATCTGGATTTGGGGTTTGTATCTGGGAAGTGCCTTCCTCAAGGAGACATGGTTGAAATCTCCCAGCACAAACATGGCAGCGTCGGGATTGTTGTTTTCTACCTCTGTGATATTACACACAAGTTGCTGCAAAGCAGTCGGAGCAGAGGCGTCCGGGGGAATGTATATAACCATCAGGACAACAGAAGAAAACTCTCGAGGCAAGTAGAAGGGCTTACACATCACAGTGAGAGACTCCACCTCCGGAGAGCAGGTTTGTGACAAGATTTTGCAGTCCGAACACCAGTTGCTATTGATGTAGCAGCCAACCCCACCTCCACGTAGTTTTTGTGAGCACGCAGTGCGGTCTGCACGGTGTAGAGAAAAACCGGCTAGTTGCAACATGGAGTCCGGGAAACTTTCAGCCAGCCAGGTCTCAGACAGGCAGATAGCGGCGGCGTCCCTGAAGTCTCTCTGCGTACGAATGAGCGTTGAAAGTTCATCCATTTTGTTTGCCAGGGAGCGGACATTGGAAAGAATCAGGCTTGGTAGAGCTGAGCGGTAGATGCGACGCCTAAGCCGGACAAGAACACCACCCCTCACACCCCGCTTCCGAGTCTTCCAGCATTGTTTAAGCCGCTCCTTGTGTTGTTGGCAATCTGGCGGTAAATCAAGCAGGAAAACGGGCATGCTGTCCCGAATATGAAGTAATGCAGATCTGTCATACTGAACAATACCAAGGCTGGGTTCTGGGAATGTGCAGGACAACACCAAACAAACAAACAAAACAGAGAGTAGCACCGAGTCGCCATTGAGCGGCGCCATGATGACGCCATGATAAATTATATATTTATTAATATTATTTGGGTTTACATTTATAATGAGCCAGGGGGACCAATAATGATTGGTTTGCAGTGATCTGCCAACCAATCACGAGGGATTTTTCTTTTTTAAATGTAGTGGCTTCAGCCAATAGTGAGTGAGTAAATTCAAGTCTGGCCGTTGACTCTCTGGTTTCGCTGCTATTCATATGCTAATTAGAGGTGTCGCACCTCCGCGCGGTCTCTCAGCGGGGGGGCTCTCCACCTACGTCATGGTTCGTTTACGACAATTTGTGGCACAGACGAACGCGACGTTCGCTGCCTGTAAATTGTCGAAAACTGCCGAAAATTAGGGAGATTTCCGGGAGTATACAGGCGTTTATGGGGTCGAAAATCCCACTTTTCATGCAGTGCAAGCTGTCGCTCCTTAGCTGAGCGAAGGCTTCTGGTGGGGGTGTGGATTTGTAGAATCGATTCAAAGTAAGCAGGAGCTGAGCGTGTGGTGGCTCTGTATGCAAGCTTCAGCGCCTTAAACTTGATGTGAGCAGTGAGTGGTAGCCAGTGCAGAGAGATGAAGAGAGGTGTGATATGGGTCCTTTGGGGCTCGTTGAAGATGAGACGTGCTGCTGGGTTCTGGATCATTCGAAGTGTTTGGATCGCACAAGAGGGGAGTCCAGCCAGAAGCGCACTTCTGGTCACTTGCCCCCAGTTCTCACAGGCTCCTGAAAGAGAGGACCAACCTCCTTGCTCACATCTATTAATGCTGGGGGAGTGCAAAGATTATATATTATTATACCCCCTCCATGACCCATTTTTTCCTCCACAGTTAATTACTTCCACTGCATGAAAACACTGAAATCCGGCAATATCCGGGCATGGTAAACTCCTGTGTAATTTGATGTTTACCGGATGTATGTGGGAAAAAGCGGATCAGAGTAACACGGAACAGTATATTTCCAGAAAAACCCGGAAACCTCACATATGCAGACATGTACAGGAATTCGTGAAATTTCTCGGACATATACAGCTGAAACACTGCTGGGTGTGCTCGGACTGAAGACTGTTAGGTGTGAAGAAGACCTTTCATATGTTAATGACTGACACTAGTGCTGGCTGTTCTCAGCGGGAGGACTTCAGGATTGAGAATTATCTCTGGTCTACTGTAGGCTACAGCAAACAAGCTTTTTGTACAGAAAAATCAATTCTTAAGGCCCTGAAACACTAAACCGAACTAGCAATGACTAAAGCCGACTGTGGGGTTGGCTCACGTTGCCTAGGTCTGGGTCAAACCGTCAGAATGGTGTGTCAGGGCCTTAAAACCACTGCATGAAAAGAGTCTCTTAATCAAATATTTTTTATGGGGGGGGCGCACGTGACCTCGACGAAGATGGCTGCATAGTGTGAGAGCTCTCTACAACTTCGCACATAAACCCCTAATTTTTACAAACCTGATCTTTTAACTCGGTCTCGATTATGTCTAAGCCCCTCTCAGTTAAAGAGTGCGACATCTTTTCGAAATCACGTAAAACAAGTACTCGAAGTGCGAAAACAGTATCGTCTACTGAGAGCGTGGATGCTAGCAGCATGACGGAGATGGCCGAGGTGCTAACCGAGCTAAAAGCGCTGCGCTCAGAATTCGGATCAAAGCTAGACGGCATAAACAACCGTCTGGGCGTAATGGCAAGCTCCATTTCAGCTTTGGAGAGAAACTTAACTGATATTAAGCAAGATGTGTCAGCTAATGGAAAACGCATAGACGAAACCGAGACCCGTATCGCTGCAATGGAAGATAAGATTGACAGAACGGAATCCGCACTAGTTTCGGCGGCAAAACGGATTGCACAGCTGGAAAGCAAGACGGACGATCTAGAAAATCGTGGGAGAAGAAAGAATATCCGGGTGTTCGGTCTCAAAGAGGGAGCCGAAGGCAGGCGCTCCTTACTGGACTTTATACATGATATGCTTCCTCAATGGTTGGAACTCGGACCTGAGAAAACTTTCACCTTGGAAAGGGTTCACCGCACGCTGGCACCTGCAAACCCTAACCAGAACAGAGCGGTGCTCATTCGTTTTCTCAAGTTCCAAGATAAGGAGCTTGTTTTGCGCTCCGCGAGACAGCGAGATATCATCCACAACGGATCCAAACTATTCTTCGCCCAGGATCTTTCAGCAGAAACGATTCGACTGAGACGTGAGTTCAATGATGTTAAGAAGCTGTTTATTGAGAGGGGGACTTTCCGTGGCTTTCATCACTATCCGTGCAAGCTAAGGGTGCTACACAACGAGAAGATCAAGCTGCTCTCGTCGCCGCGCGAGGCTGAGGAATTCTACCGTGACACCGGTGCCGGATAAATTATGGTCGATCAGGTTCGATTTAACTTAACTGCTGTCAAAATAGGGGAAATATTATTGTTAACGTTACATGCAAACACTTATCTTCCCAAACTTTTATTTCATACTCCCAAGTGAACTGTTCATCTGTGACGAAAATACGTTTAACAACACACAGAGACAGTTTGGACGTTCATTTCATTTTTATTTTATTTTTCCCCCCTATTATAAGCATGTTAACACACATACAATGGGAGTTACACAAATTCTTATTTAATTTTTATTCTGTGTAAAGTATACAGACTTTTCTTTTTCTTTTTTAAGTAAATATATAAATATATGTACTCCTGAACTCAACGTGCGTTGTTGGGAGGGTATTTACTATCAGCTGTACTAGTTAAGGGCTCAAAGTATTCCTGCTGTTATAGGGATGTCCGGTCATTTGGGGACCAGGCTGTTCTCGGGGAGGGAATGGGGGTTGTTTTTGTATGTTCTCATATATTTAATATCCTTTTTTTTTTTTCTTCTTTTTTTCTGTTCTTTTTTGTTTTACTTTGCATTCTCCTGTCTAAACAACTTATGGTCTACATTTACATTTGTTACAAACATAATACTCATAAATGGTCAGCGCACTAAATATGATATCATTTAATGTCAGAGGCTTAGGGCATCCAATTAAACGTAAGAGAATCCTTACTTTTCTGAAAAAAGAAAAGGTTGATGTAGCACTACTTCAGGAAACTCATCTGTCCAGTGAGGAGCATAGAAAGCTTAAGAGGGATTGGGTTGGACAGGTTTATTTTTCAAGTTTTTCAAGTAACAAAAGGGGGACAGCAATACTTATCCATAAAAATCTTCCTTTTATATTTAAAGAGCAGCACAACGACCGTGAGGGTAGGTACGTATTAATTTGTGGAACTCTTTATGGTCAAGACTTAGTACTACTTAATGTCTACGCACCAAATGCAGATTGTCCCAAATTTATGACACAAATTATCACCCTATTCACTCAATATAACACGCATCTTGGGATAATCGCTGGAGACTTCAATTGCTGCATGAATAGCTGCTTAGATAAATCTTCACCCTCTGTATCCAATCCCAATGCATCAAAGGCATTAAAGACAGCCTCCAGAGATGCAGGCCTTGTTGATGTATGGAGGGAGTTTAACCAATCAGTTAAGGACTATACATTTTATTCTGCGAGACACAAGACATACTCTCGATTAGACTTCTTCCTCTTACCCCAGGCTTATCTTTCCTCTGTCGCCTCCTGCAGTATAGGTTCGATTCTTATATCAGACCATGCGCCAATTTATCTCAAGCTATTTCTACATCAACAGATATACCCAACCAGGTACTGGAAATTTAACTCTTCGCTCCTTACAGATAGCGATGCCTGCAAAAATATCAGACAATGGCTGGAACAATATAGGCAGGACAATGCCGCCTCCCCTGTTTCCCCTGCAGTGATATGGGATGCGGCCAAAGCGGTGATCAGGGGGCAGCTGATCTCATATACATCTAAAAGGAAAAAATCTATGATCGAACGGACTGAGCAACTGAAAAAGGAGCTTGTTAATTTAGAAAAACTACACAAACAATCACCCACAGAGGCAAATTTAAAGAAGCTCAATACTGTCAGAAACAATCTTAATTTGCTTCAGATTGAGCACACCAAAAAACTTCTATCTTTCACCAGACAACACTACCATGAATATGGTAACAAACCAAGCAAGCTTTTAGCCTATCAGCTTAAAAGAGAGCAGGCGGAGCGCACAATAAAATGCATACGTAACCCATCAGGGCAACTTAAATATGACATGCAATCTATTAAGTCCTCTTTTCATAGCTTTTATACACAGTTGTACACATCAGAGAATCCTTCTCTGGCAGACATTAACTCATTTCTAAAAAATATATCTCTACCCTCATTATCAGATGAAGACAGGGTGCAGCTGAATTCTTCTTTTACTCCAGAGGAGGTGCTTCAAGCAATTTTGTCACTCCCTTCTGGAAAATCGCCAGGCCTAGACGGATACTCTGTCGAATTCTATAAGACCTTCTGGCCTCAAATTGAGCCTTTGTTTATGCCCATGATTGCAGATTTTGTGCAAAATGGAACTCTTCCGGAAACAATGAAAACAGCTGTAATTTCACTGATACACAAGAAAAATAAGGATGCTGCTGAATGTGCCTCTTTCCGTCCAATTTCACTACTCCCTGTCGACTTTAAGATAATATCTAAATTAATCGCTCGTAGACTAGAAGATTTAATGCCTCATCTTATCAATCCAGACCAATCCGGTTTTATTAAGGCCAGAAACGCTTCTGACAACATTCGGAGGTTATTGAATGTGATTGACCACTCGGCCCTGCACGATCGTCCAGCGTTAGTAATATCTCTGGACGCAGAAAAAGCGTTTGACAGGGTCGAGTGGCCATATCTTTTCTCAGTATTGAAGAAACTTAACTTTGGTGATAGATGCATTGGGTGGATAAAATCCATGTATAGTGACCCACAGGCACAAATATGTGTAAATGGTAATCTTTCTGAGAAACTTAGCCTACATCGGGGATGTCGCCAGGGATGCCCTCTGTCGCCCTTTTTATTTAATCTAGCTATCGAGCCGCTGGCAGAAGCCATACGAATCAGTAAAGAGATTACGGGAGTCAACACTGGAAAGATAAAAAATAAAATTTCTTTGTACGCGGACGATATAATTTTGTATTTATCAAACCCGGAAAACACAGTCCCAATAGTGCTCGACTTAATAAATAAATTTGGGAAGTTATCAGGATATAGGATTAATTAAACCAAGTCTAATGCCTTTTCTCTGAATATGTCAGTTTCCAGTAAGTTAAAGAACATTTCACCTTTTACTTGGGCTCAGAATGGATTGAAATACCTTGGGGTGAATGTATCTCCCAAACTCAAAGATTTATTCCACCTAAATTACCCCCCACTTCTTAAAAAGATTAAGGAAGATCTGGAACACTGGAACCTGCTTCCCATCTCTCTTCTTGGAAGAATTAACGTGATAAAAATGAATATACTCCCACGGCTCAGCTTTTTATTTCAATCACTACCCTGCTACCTTAATAAAGAATTTTTTAAGCCTGTAAATAAATTAATAAGCTCCTTTATTTGGAAGAACTCAGCACCCAGAATATCTTTCAAAACATTAACTAGAACCAAAGAAAGGGGCGGACTGGGTCTCCCTGACTTTCAGCTGTACTATTGGGCCGCTCAGATAAAGGGTATGATTAGCTGGATAAACGAACGCAGAACTGCTCACTGGACAGATATTGAAGAAGACCTTTGCGCTCCTACACCTCTGACCTCTTTGCCTTTTATTAACAACATAAACAAATTACATTCAGTGGCAAGAACTTATGTTGTTTATAATATGCTTAGGGCCTGGCAAGATGCAAAGAGGTTTTGTGGATCCTCCGCTAAAATTTCCAGTTTAGCTCCCCTGTCCTCCAATCCAGACCTGCCACCCGCTTTTGGAAAATCTCTATTTAGAAAGTGGAAAGAACACGGTATACACCAGTTTCAACATTTATTTACTAATTGCTCCCTTAAGTCCTTTTCAGATTTAGTCTCAGAGTATAAGATTCCAAGACAAGAGTTTTACAAATATTTGCAAATCCGGCATTTGATAATCACATCTGAAAAGACAGGACGTCTATCACTGGAGCGGTCTGGGATAGAGGAGATTCTGATGAATTCAACAACATTAAAAGGGAAAATCTCTGTCATATATTGTGCACTGTCAGACCACCATGACTCCTCTCTGGCCTCACTCAAAAGTGTGTGGCAGAGGGACCTTGGGTGCAGCTTTGATGAAGACCAGTGGGGGACTATATGTAATAATGTCTTTACTTCATTATCCTGCAACAAAATCACAGAACAGAACTATAAGTTTATGCATAGGATGTACCTCACCCCACTACGCTTGAGCAAAATGTATCCCAATGTATCACCTAGATGTCGGCGATGCAAAACGTATATAGGATCAATTATGCACACCTTCTGGGAATGTAGAAAACTTAAATATTTTTGGAAAGAGGTACATGATCTGACAGCTAAAGTTTTGGAAACTTCTTTAGACATTACGCCTATACGATATCTTTTTGGTACAGAATCAGACAAGACACTTGATCCTATATCTGTAAAAAGAATTGGCATAATATCATACATAGCAAAAAAATGCATCCTGCTTAACTGGAACCAGCAAAGGCCTCCAACATTTGATTTGTTTAAACGACTTCTGAACGATACATTACAAATGGAACAATACACCTACTTCTTGAGAGACAAGGCTGATGTCTTCCGGACAATATGGGTGCCTCTCATGGACCTCTGACCTTCTGGCCACCACAGATGGAAACTCTTTAAAAACTGTAGACCACACATCTGACCATAGTTGGAACTGTACTCTTCTCTGTTTTTTTTATTTAATTTTTTAATTATTATTATTTATTTTATCTTTTTATTCATAGATCTTTCTTATTTTATTTTATGTAATTTCCACAGTTAGTGTTTATTTGCATATCTTTGTTGGTAAGACTTCAATTATTCTATCATTTATTACTAATTGTATCTGTTGTTGTTGCTCGTTTTTTTATTTATTTATTTATTTATTTATTTTTTGTTTATTTCATTTTATTTTCTATTATGTTAAACACAAAAACCAATAAAAAGATAATAATAAAAAAAGAAATGCATAAAGATCAGTATCGTCTGGAAGCATATTAAATTCACCTCAGAAAGAAATTAAAATAAATAATCTCTGTTTTTATGAATTAAAGAGAATAGGTAAAGTCGTTAATTCAGAAATACAGAGCTCTGTTTTGAAATAATTAATTTCGCAAGTGAATGCAATTTGTCTCCGCAGGGCCGAAGCTGTTTGGCAATTAAAAATACAAATCAAAGCACATCTTACTTTTGGGCGTTTGGATGCTTGTGGAGTCCAGAGACTGTGGAGTGCCTTTAAAGTCATGGAAAGCAACATGTATTAAAATGTAAAATTTACTACAGAAATAATTCCAACAGAAAAATTATTACAGCAGATACCAATTGTAATACCAATACCAATATGTAATTGTATGGCCACTCTGAAAGTGTCTTGAACTGGTATTAGTTTCTTTGTACACTACAATCATAACTTCATAACTACATAGATTTCCTTGTAATGATTGTAGTATTAAATTCGATTTTTTTTTTACTTTGTTCAAGGATTGGAGAGAGGAGCTGTGGTGTATGTTGAGAACCTATAAAGAAAAAAATATATTAAATTACAAAAATGGCCTCACAGCATCGTTGTACTATTCTGCATGATCCAATCTAATATTCTGATTTGTAATACTGTCAATCATAATCATTCACTATTTGTTCGTTTGGCCAGAGTAGAACTGGCACCACGACTGAGCCGCCTGGTTTCTCCAAAGGTTTTTTTTTCTCCATTCTGTCACCTGATAGAGTTTGGGGTTCCTTGCCACTTTTGGCTTGCTCAGTTGGGGACACTAAATGTTTAACTATATTCCTTTATATTAAACTCTGTTGCATTATTTTCCTGTTACCATTGTGAAGCTGCTGTTACCATTGTTGAATTTTACAATGCAGATTGTTGAAACAATCTGCATTGTAAAAAGCTCTATATAAATAAAGGTGACTTGACTACAAACAGAGCATGTTTGACTTATATAGAGTGCTCTGTTGCATTCCATCAATTTATCCATTCTTCAGATATAGTATAAAATATCTCCATGGTTAATATTTTTTTAATATTGCTAATAAAGTTTAGCAATTCAATTGTGCAGCATCCAACGTTAACTGAGCCCTGTTAATACAGAACTGCATCATATAATACACTGAATTAAAAGTTATGTCCACTTTGTATATCCTATTTTGTGGTGTAGATATTTGGGGGTCATCCAATGGAATCATCCGAGTACCTAATGAAAGATTTCAATAAATATGTTTTCATTAATACAATATGTACACAAGGTTACATATAATATGCAAGTAAGTTTTAAGTTTAAATTGAAAGTCATGAAAATGTGAAACTATGCATTTATATTTGCAACAAGTCTACTTACAAGGCTTTGAGGTAGGTGGTGTTGCAAAAAGGTCCTCAGAAAAGTTTTCCACTGGAACTAGCAAAATACAAATTAATCAATAAATAAGAACAATCCTAATAAAAGTACTTCCAGCAAACTGATTTACACAAAATGCCTGTCATTCACCCACTCACAATTAGAGCAGTTAAGTGTACTTGATATTTTTGGTGCTAAAAATAATAGTACTGTCATCAGTAATGGTTTTTACTTTCAAAATATATATAACCAATTATGAAAAACAGGCTAATTAAAAAATATATTAATTTTAGACGTAAATACAAAAAATTAATTAGAGATTTAATTACATGCAGATTATTCGTAAAATGTAAGTACAATGTAAAAATATGAACACAATAAGTGCATTGTATCAAATGATTAAATTAAATGCTAGTACATAGTAATTAAGGCCACCTAATATAAAGTGGGTCCGAAATAACTCGTTATACTGTAATGTTGTGTACCTGAGGCAGTGTCAGCTTTGGAGGCCGTACCATATTTGTTGGGTGGCACAGGGAAAGTACAAACTATAACATGAAAGGCATATATTAAATTAATGTAATTGTAATGTAAATGGTGTTTTTTCCAAATTGTAGTATTTCCTAAGATAGAATAATTTGTAGTTTAAAAAAAAAATAACATACCCTTGCGCTTCCGTGGTGGTGGTGGTGATGGTAGCAAAAACTCGGATGAGCTAATGTCTAAAAAAAAAATTAAATAGGAGCATGGTATTATCAAATCAATTCTGAGATTTTAACCTGCATCAATAAAGTTGTAGTGGAAACTGACAGGTGAAAGAAACTTACCTTGGACGTAATCTTGATATTTTTTCTTCTTTGCTGCACGTCTCAATCCTTGAGACATAATGGCCTGTGTATTGATCAATTGAAAGACATGTTACTAATAAAATTAATGAAATAAAAGAATGATAAAACTAGATTTATTTAGATTCATCAGGCAGACATGTCAGTATATAAATTGACATCGGCAATATTCTCACCCAGTAAAAGTTAACTGACAAAACAGGACAAAGTTTCAATTTATCTTAAGGACATGGAGGAGAGGGAATATGGCAAATCCCTGTGTATGTGGTAAACACACAGCCTTCCTATGTAGATCCTTTGCCTCCAAAATCTTCCTCTTCACTCTGATACAGTCACTGTCCATAACATATACAATGTTAATCAGCTTTGACTCACAAGGTAGATCAAAAAGCTGCTTTGTGACCTTTGGGTCAATAACATCCACAACCAATATTCCATCTTGCCGTTTTTCTCTCACAAATACAACTTGCTCAGTTTCCAACAGGAAGCAGTCATTTGGTGTCTTGGCCGATATGGAACATGGTTTGCCCCTCCATTGCTTCGTGTGTTGTTGTGTATTTGCCTTTTCTGCCAATCTTTTAGTGACCTGGGCAACTGGATTTTTGCTATTTCTGACCATTTTTTTTATAGACTGCAGGTGGTTCTCAAATGGAAAGCAGGACAACTCATTCAAGGAGCAATTGAAGTTATAAACATCATCAGCAATGTGTTTGATGGAGTGGATGTTGTATGTTGGGAAAGTGTCCCCATATAATTCAGAACAGGTATCCACAAAGTGTTCCAGCAGGTTTTGGGCATTTTGCAGGTAGTGTCCTCTTCTGGCATCATCATCATCCAAGAGAATAGACATTCCAATTGTTAATGACAGAAAGTGATGATAACGATCCGGAGACAGAACATCCTGCAACACAAGTGGTCCTGTATACAGCAGAAATTGCCATAGCTCAGTTGCTTTCCAGCGATCGAGTTCAGTCAGAGATCTTGGCTGCCTGGCAAACTCTGCCGGCATTGCACCTTTCAGTTGTACTAGCGCATTGTTGATTTTTTCAATCTGTCCTTTTTGCAACCTGCAAACAACTGGGCCTCGCAACAAAAAGGTGAGTAATCTTTTCACAGCTCCAAGAAAAATTAGGTGCATGTGGTCAAGAGGAAACTGTGTGACACATTTGATTCCCAGTTGGGCTAGAGGTGAAGGTTCCTTCTGATGGTTTGGATACTGCAACTGACTGAATTTATCATCAGTGAGTTTCTCACAAGACACTTTACTTAAGTGGACAACCCTTCCCTCAACTGATGTGCCCACTGACAAACAACGCTCACATCCATGCAAGGCATTATGGCTTTTGATGCACTTTAGATATGCTCTTGCTGGAGCATCACATATGAATGCTTGCAGAGTTACTTTGTGCACTGTGGTTTTGTGTGGGACACCATTTTGCATAAGCACCTGCAATTCAGCTATTAAATCCTGATGATATTCATGGACAGGGTCGGGTTTGCTATTTCCATAATATAGAGCAACCAGAAATGGCTCGGAATTATTAAATTTAGCAAGAATAGGCCAAAAATGTGTTTTGCTGGACTTGAATATCGGCAGACCATCTATATTGATAATAAGGTCTATGCTGCCTGTAAATGATGGGTTTTGGGAAAGGTACTGGAGAATACCCGGCTCTAAGCCATGGTATGTGTACTGGCCACCACATATATTTTTAATTTCAAACCCAGACGGGGTTTCTAGCAGTGTTCTGCTATCTTTTGGAAGTGTATGTCCATGTTTTCTCAAGATTCCCAGCAGCTTATTTAGTGCAGCATGTGTTTGACTTGTTGTTGTTGCCCATTCAGCTAAATCTTTGCGTAATGATGTTGTGTCATCGGAATCTGAATATTCAAGCTCTGTATTAGAGTCACTGGAATCTGCAATTTCCTTGTACCCATAGTCTAAATCCTTAACAACCGAACCATCCCCAGTTGATGGACCCTCTTCAGCATCTACATCTAAAGATAGAGCCTCCTCAGACAAATGTCCTTGTATTTGTGGACCCTCCCCAGATACATCTCCTTGTAACTGTACATCCAAATCTGGATAGTCATCCAAGCTGCTACTTGATGCAGCAAGAGCATCAACTCTGCCTCTCAATCGACGCCATTCTCTTTGGTATTTAGGATCCATAACATTTCCAACTGTTGAATATGATAATAAAAGTAACATTATAATTGACAAATATTAACAATGTTATCACAAGACATAATAGTAATAATCTGAAACTGAAATATACAGTATATTTTTAATTATTGTAATCACAGATTTTATTTTCCATTTATAACTTACTTTTAGTCACTCGATTTTAAGTTCTTTTTAATCACTGAGCCATATATCTCTAATGAACTTATAAAGATATCAATTAAAGTGATAGTTCACAGAGAAAATAAAATCCTGTCATCATTTACTCACCGTCAAGTTGTTCCCAACCTTTATGGGTTTCTTTCTTCAATTGAACACAAAAAATAAGTAATTTCATAGACTGCATTATAGCCTTTTTATAAAATTTTTCACCAGATACGATCACACTTTTGCCATGTTCATCATAACCGTTTTATCCTGTTTTTAGCTTTTATTTAAATCTTTTTAAAATATTTTTAAAGGTCTTCTTATATTGGCTTTTTATATTGCCTAATGTTGTTGTTAAGTTTTATGTAAAGCCATTTGAAAAACCTTTTTGGTCAAAAGTGCTATACGAATAAACTTGCCTTGCTAAATAAATTCAAATTTCAATTAATAATAAGGTGACACTTTAGAATAATGGTCATTAGTTAACAATAGTTAATGTATTAACTAACATGAACTAACCATGAGCAGTTCATTTGTTACTGTATTTGTTCATCTTTGTTAATGTTATGTAATATAAATACAGCTGTTCATGGTTTGTTCATGTTAGTTCCCGGTGCATTAAGTAATGTTTGCTAGATTTTAATAATGCATTAGTAAATGTTGAAATTAACATTAACAAATATTAATAAACGCTTTGGGAGTTGAGTTCATTATTAGTTCACGTTAACTAATGTAGTTAAATAATGTAAACTAATGACCATTATTCTAAAGTGTTACCAATAATAATATAAAAACTAAAAGAAATTTGAGTCTTTTATAACAAATAATAATAATAAGTTACACGTTTCGTTACAGTTTAAGGGCAGACAGAAGCAGTTTGAGTAACTTACACGCAGAGTTAGCTTGTTAGAAAAAAAAATACTATCCAATATTACTCGCTAAAATGTAATGGTTCCTACACATGACAAGAAATAATGCATTTAAACACGTCAAAACAAACGAATACACATACTTACAAGATCGAAGTAGTAAATTTAAGGCTTGCTGTTGCTCAGGTATAAAATGCTGTCGCGCTCGTTTAAAATGGCGGATATGCTGCTTATCGTGAGATCTGGCAAAAGTTTTCGCGCGTTGCCAGTATTGGTCTCAGTGGGGCTTGCCATCTAGCGGTTGAGAATTGTAATTGCATTTTTACTGAACTTAAAAAAAGCCCGTCGAATAATATCCTAGGAGGTAACCCCCCAATATTCAAATCCATCAGTTACAACACATAAAAAATGAATAAAAAAATAAAAACAGGCAGCATACCAACGCTAAATTGATGGGCTAAAAGCAGACTATACGTAGCCCGTCCAATTCAGGGCTAAATCGTGGCTATAGATAGACCACGTCATGAAATGCTTCTTGTCATTATTGACATTGCGAACATGATGGGATATCAACCATCTTATGCGCTATATCTGGCCAGTACGGTCTGTATAGGGGCTAAATCATGGCTACGCACAGCCTACGTATAGAAAATGTGAAAGAAAATAAACTAAACACCTCGTAATCACTGTTGACTTTGCTTACATGATGGAATAACATGCATCTTGCCAGTTATTTTGGCCAAAACCACATGCATCCAAATTCAAGGTTATGTGGGCTAAAAGTGGGTTACGCATAGCCGGACTATATTGTGTCTATCGTTAACCTAGACGGCGAAATGACGGCTATTGCTTGCTGGGTTTCCACTACCACAACCTTGTGGTTTTGTTCCACACATTTCCATTGTGCAATGCTTGGGGTCGCCTAAAACAGAGTTAGTTCCTGTTAGTTTCCTTCAGAGTAAATGCATGGGCATCAAAGTGCAAGGCAAATTATACATTTGCAGTTTTCCAAACGTACATGAAAGGGATTAGAACAAATCCTTGTCAGGTGTGTGTGTGTTTGTTTGTGTGTGTTGACTAATATTAAGTGAAGGTATGTTAACTAAAGATGTTTTGCCAATATCAGTCTATAATTTTAATTAAAATGCAGCATATATGGAAAGAAATGTAACTGGCAGGTTAATGTAAAGTTAGTATAGTTTTCTTTGTTGTTTGTTTATTATTTTTCCGTACTCTTTTGGTTTTCATAAATATTACATTTGACTCGCTCCTTTTTATCTTTACTTGATCTAAAAGAAACCTTTTGACAGTGTTTTGAATCATTTTAGTGGTACTATGCCACCTGGAGCCAAAACATGCACTTAATAAAGTAATGTCCACAGTAATATCATGCAGTTTGTGGATTATTCAAAGTGACCTGCTTCTGTGTGCCTGTCCGGTTGTATATATTTTTCCCCCACCAGTGGGTTACAACACCAATAAGAACTGATGTGCAGTCATGTAGATATAGCTGGGGTTAGTGACACTAGTTAGAAAACATCAAAAGTTGCGTTGGACAATTAGACACAGGGCAGCAGGCATTCATTTCCTCCTGATAGAACCCAAAAGCAAGCAGCCTTTTTTAAGTGAATTGCCCTTATTGTTTCTCCCATGCAGTTGCAAAAGGGTAGAGGAGACTGAAACATAAACTGAGTAAAGAAAACAAGAAAATAGTATAAAACAGAAAACTTGCCTTAAACAGCATACAAACAATCGTCCCCTTTGAGTGAACTGGCCTTGATTTTCTCTGTAAAATAAATATGCATCCGCTGAACACGTGCTCTCATTTCCACATTGAGACAAAAATATAACTCAAAAAAGGGGGAAATGACAAACATTAATCACACAGGTGTATGTAAAATAACATAATACACACGAATTTAGGTGAAATATGTAGATAAAAGCGATTATTACAATCAAGATTAAATAAGATTATTTTAATTAAATAAGATTATCTTAACTCTTTGCCAGGGTCGATATTGTCCTCAATACTTTTGCAGATGTATAAAAGAAAAATGAAACATCTCAAGAGGCGATCTTACACTGAAATGTGTTTGTTATTATTTCCCGCTGTTATCAGTGGTGGTGGCTCCTTTCTTTTTTTTGTACACGCACGAATGCACACATCTGTCCCACCCACTTTTTAACAAATTTACATCAACGTCTCCCATGCGGTTACAAGGAGAAAGGGACAAAAACAGTATGTTGGCTACCCATATGAAGGAACAATTTCTGTGAATCCTAGGCAATTCTATTTAAGTCAGTAGGCTATGATATCTACATATATTACATAAGAATAAGTCTAATACCATAACATTATAAAACAACTGAAACAATGAGCAAAGAGTTTATTTGTGTGTCGTTTTTAAGTCTATTTTGTGCTGTAATAATTGTTTTAAAAAATCTGCATCTAGCCTATACATTATGTGTACATCATTAAATCATTATTATCAAACCAAAGAAACAACTACATTTATTGGAGTCCTAATGGTTTTTACTGGTGTCCAGTAGATACCAACATGTAACCTAAATCTTGCCAAAGGTGTTCTATTGGTCCTTAATGGTATCCAATAGACAACACATGCCACCAATAGAAGAAAGCAAATTACCAATAGAGACCCACTAGGACCAATACAGTTCCCTATATAACCATTAAAACCATTACAAATTCTGTGATGGTTTCTATTGTTTTTTTCAGCAGGGTTATTAACTTACCATTTTGTTATTAAATGTATTTCACCAATACATTCACCTCTGAATTTTGTATTCTTTTCTTGTATTTTGTTAATATATTTTTCCTTGTAAATTTCTTTGCACACGTTTTTAATGCCTATGCATGATATTAGACTCAGCAGTGAACGGGACTTTTATTTTGGTTTAATGTATGACGTCATAAGCCTGTGTCGCGCTCCTGCATCTGTTGTGACTCTGAAGGTAGGTTTGTGTTTTAAGCGTTTCAAGCAGTAAAACAGTTTAAAGAAACGCATAATGAATGATGTATTATTAAATGTAACACAGCATTGTTTTATCTATTGAAGTTGTGTGAGTAAAGTAACAGAATAAACTCATGAGTAACTGAAGGAGCGGCTCATTTCTCTCTTTATCATGAATCAGTTCAAACATGAGTTCAGTCTCTGGAGAGAGAACCGGAGCTTTAGACTCTCCGAGTCAATTGAACCGATTGATTCACAACAAATGATTCAGTGATTTATCTATCATTTATCAGTGTTGTGTGAGTAAAGTAACAGAATAAACTCATGAGTAACAGAAGGAGCGGCTCATTTCTCTCTTTATCATGAATCAGTTCAAACATGAGTTCAGTCTCTGGAGAGAGAACAGGAGCTTTAGACTCTCCGAGTCAATTGAACCGATTGATTCACAACAAATGATTCAGTGATTTATCTATCATTTATCAGCGTTGTGTGAGTAAAGTAACAGAATAAACTCATGAGTAACAGAAGGAGCGGCTCATTTCTCTCTTTATCATGAATCAGTTCAAACATGAGTTCAGTCTCTGGAGAGAGAACAGGAGCTTTAGACTCTCCGAGTCAATTGAACCGATTGATTCACAACAAATGATTCAGTGATTTATCTAACATTTATCAGTGTTGTGTGAGTAAAGTAACAGAATAAACTCATGAGTAACAGAAGGAGCGGCTCATTTCTCTCTTTATCATGAATCAGTTCAAACATGAGTTCAGTCTCTGGAGAGAGAACCGGAGCTTAATGCTGCGTTCACACCAAACGCGAATTGAGTGTCTGGCGCGAGTGATTTCAATGTTAAGTCAATGGAAAGGCGCGTTGACGCGCGTCTGGAGGTCCCGCGGCGCGGGAGGCGCGTTACGCGCGGCGCGAAGGACGCGAATCCGCCTCATTCGCGCGTATTGGACGAGAATTGAGCGTCTTGCGCGATACGCGCGTTACACGCGAATGGTGCTTTTGTGCATTCACGCGTTTGAAGCGAATTCGCGTCTGACGCCCGAGTTGAAAAATTTGAACTTTGGCGTCAATTCGCGCCGCGTTAACCAATCAGGAGCCTGCTCGCTGCTGTCACGTGGTAAAGTGACGTGTATGAGAAACCCTGCATAAATTAAAAACAGTACTATTGTGTCACAAAATGTAGTTTTAAGACGTTTTCAGATGGGAATGTAGTTGTTTAAAGCTCAAATCTGTGGTTTATTTATAAAGAGAGCGCCTATTTAAAAAAAATAATCTTGTGTTTTTGGAGTTGTGAGATCCAGGCTATCACCGGGCAATCACTGCTCATAACCCCAGCGAAGGCAGCCTTACCTCGGCCAGTCCTTCTGGCGTCTGCCGCTGGCTCTGATGTCCTGTAGTGGTTCGTCTTGTGTGGATCTAACGGGCGATCTTTGCTCTCATGAATATATAATTTGTTGTCTGCCAAATCGTTTTGACTGAGGGCAAAGAGAAGTTCCCTTTCGAACGGTCAGTTCGTACTGCGTCTTAAGACGCCATGGGTAGGTTCTCCTACTCTCGAATATACTGAAGTAATTGTAAAATCACGCAGTGCTACTGCCCAGTCAAAACAGTGTCGAGACATCTCGCACGCTATTGGCTGGCCAGTGGGAACTGCATGAACCAATGGCAGAACAGCGTAATCTGAGCGAACCAAAGGGCACAAAGCCCGCGAAGCTGAGCGCAAGAGCCCGCGAAAGGGGCATATAAAATACGCTGTAACTGTCAAAAACGTCAGATTAATCTCCTTCAGCGACGATCTACGGTCCTCGCTGATAAACTCGAACTACACCACCTTCACCGTGAATTGACGAGCCTGCAGCGGAATAGCGAACTAACCAGCCCGGACGTCCTGCGAGAGTCAGCGGCCTGCTGTATTTTTCAGCGCGCTCAAATCGCCAGCGATCCCGCGAGCTGTCACGCCTTTCCCCTGCGCTCTTTGGTGAAACACTACGGTGTATCCTTTCTGTACAATACTGAGAAAAACATATCACTTGTGTGCAGTACTTACCTGCACTAGGAGGATAACCACGACGGGTGCGTGATCTGTCTGGGCAAGGCCCACGCGGACGCTGCTCTCGCCGGGTCCGGCTGCTCTCACTGCGAGGGTATGCCCATTTCCTCCCTCCGTTCGCGGATAGCGCTCTTTTCAGAGCGCGACCCCGGCCCTCGCGCTCTCCCGTTCCCCTTTCCGCCCGAGCCGCGGCGGGAAAGAACGGCGGAGCCAGAGGGCTGAGTATACCGAGGCTAGCGAGTTCACGTCGGCCCAGTGCCCGCGTGACTCGTCTTCACCTCAGAGAGACGTTTCCCCTGTGACTTTCCCTCGATCGGACCTGCTCCCTCCGCTCAACGCTGAGGGCTTGGTTTCATTCGGCGGCAATGAGGAAGACGAATCCGCACGATTACCAACGTCTCGCTCTTCCTCTTCTCTCACTCGGGCCGCGCTAAGAAGCGCCGCGGACAGAGAATGCCAGAGTGGACGAGCGAACTAATGCCGGAGCTTCCCGCATTACTCGCTCTCAGACTGCTGGAGATATTGAGAGCGCGGCCGTTACAAGACTCCGCTTTCTACAGCGGCAGCGCGTGCTCCCTCTCTCTCTCTCAGCGCGCGCTCACTATCGAGAGCGTGACATACGTCATTGCTGTCTAGCGCATAATGGCGGCCAAGCCCTGCGCCTTTTTCACTCTCTATCACTTCTCTCAGTTCTATTCAGACGACTAGAGAGGTTCAACAGTGTAGTAAACGAGCCTGTTATGAAGCACGCCCACACTACAAAACCAAAACACCATCGAGAGCGCGACTTACATCATAGCCACGCCCTCTGCTGTTACGTGCACTTTCGCACACAGGGTCGCTGGTTCGAGCCCAGCTCTCACAGGTTTCTCATGGAGTCTCAATTAAGTGAATGGCGGCCAAGCACTCCACCACTTCTCTCAGTC
Organism: Romanogobio albipinnatus; assembly: GCA_023566225.1. Classification (NCBI taxonomy): domain Eukaryota; kingdom Metazoa; phylum Chordata; class Actinopteri; order Cypriniformes; family Gobionidae; genus Romanogobio; species Romanogobio albipinnatus. The sequence continues at coordinate 11,467,476 of CM042245.1, forward strand.
CCCTATTCAGGCGACTGAAGAGGTTCAACAGTGTAGTAAACGAGCCTGTTATGAAGCACGCCCCCCCTACAAACCAAAACACCGCCGAGAGCGCGACTTACGTCATAGCCACGCCCTCTGCTGTTACGTGCACTTTCGCACACAGGGTTGCTGGTTCGAGCCCCGCTCTCACAGGTTTCTCATTGAGTCTCAATTTAGTGAATGGTGGCCAAGCACTCCACCACTTCTCTCAGTCCCCTATTCAGGCGACTGAAGAGGTTCAACAGTGTAGTAAACGAGCCTGTTATGAAGCACGCACACCCTACATACCAAACACAGTTGAGAGCGCGACTTACGGCATAGCCACGCCCTCTGCTGTTACGGTGCACTTTTGCACACAGGGTTGCCGGTTCGAGCCCCGCTCTCACAGGTTTCTCAGTGAGTCTCAATTTAGTGAATGGTGGCCAAGCACTCCACCACTTCTCTCAGTCCCCTATTCAGGTGAATGGAGAGGTTCACCATTACAGTAAACGAGCCTGTTATAAAACATGCACGCCTGTACACAAAACGTTGTATTAACGGCGATCCTAATAAACAATTAAGAGTTTTTTTCCTCTGTTATGACTGCAGGCAGTGTGTCCCCTACATAGGGTGTACCCCTATGCACTGTTAATTAAGCGCTATAGAACCACTCAAAAGTCCTGCTGTGGCTGGATTACCACCACAGACTTCCTTTACATTCTCTCAATCCCCTCAGTTCAGGCGACTGGAGATGTAAATATTGCAGTCAACTAGCCTGTTGTCAAACATGCTCGCCTGTACACCAATGCTGTTTTAACAACGACCTTACTAAAATACGTGCACCTTGCACATAAGCACTGTTCTCACAGATTTTCGCTCTTTAGCGCGCGCCCACTACAAGTGTGCTCCGCTACACATAAGTGCTGTCCGCACAGTGTCACAAACACAAACCAACCGGCGGACATCTGAACAGAGCCCTTATTAAATAGCTTTCAGAATGCTGACAAAACTGAACACAGAAAGCAGCCCTGACAGGCTGATCAGGAAGAGAGGAGGTTTGAGTCCCGCCCAAGCCGGTCCGCCTCCCAAAAGACTCTGAGTCTCCTCACGGCCCGTTTTTTGTTCCGGTCAGGGAGAAAAACATACTGTTCTGAATGTTTTTTTTTTTCATGCAATGATTGTAAACTACGAGTCTGCTTAATGCGTGTTCCCTGCATTTTACCGCCATAAAGGCGAGTCTTTTGAGATTCGCGTTCGACGGGAAGGCTTATCAGTACACAGTCCTGCCATTTGGCCTGTCCCTGGCCCTCCGCACTTTCATGAGGTGCATGGATGCAGCTCTCTCCCCCTTAAGACAAGCGGGAATGCGCATTCTGAACTACCTCGACGACTGGCTCATACTGGCCCAGTCAGAGGAAGAAATAAAATCTCACAAATCTATGCTACTCAGCCATCTAGAATGCCTGGGTCTCAGAATAAATACAGCCAAGAGCTTATTGCTTCCCAGGCAGAGAACCTCCTTCCTGGGAACGATTTTAGACTCAGCCCAAATGAGGGCGTGGCTATTGGACGAACGCGCTCTGACTACACAGCAGCTTGCATGTTCATTCAAAATGGGAACCAACACACCCCTAAAAAATTTCAGAGAATGCTAGGCCTAATGGCAAAAGCTTCTCCAGTACTTCCGCTGGGTATGAAGCACATGCGCCCCCTGCAGTACTGGCTGAAATCACGGGTTCCTTCCCAAGCGTGGCATTCAGGCCAGCTTTGGATCAAAGTGGGCCGCGGCTGTGTCAAAGCCCTGGCCCCGTGGTCACTTGGAAACAGTTTCCAGACGGGTGGTGGTCACCACGGACACCTCCAACTCAGTTTGGGGCGCTCTGTACGAGGGCGAACCGGCCTTCGGCTCATGGTCGAGCACGGAGTCACGGTTGCACATAAACTGCCTAGAAATGCTGGCAGTAGTGCTAGCCCTCAAGACTTTTTTACCACGTCTCTCAGGTCACCATGTTCTAGTCCGCACGGACAACACGACTGTGATCTCCTACATAAACCGCCAAGGCGGGCTCAGGTCGAGATGGCTCAACCAACAGGTCAGACATCTCCTCCTATGGGCAAAAGGCAAATTACATTCACTAAAAAGCAGTGCATGTGCCAGGCAGACTGAACCAGGGAGCAGACATGCTCTCCAGGGGCCTTGTGTCCCCGGGGGAATGGGCCATCCATTCCTAAATGGTTCAAATGATATGGAGTGTTTTTGGGAGGGCAGAGGTCGACCTCTTCGCCTCCGAAGACAACTGTCATTGCCCAATCTATTTTTCAAAGAACAAGGATGCGCTGGCCCACAAATGGCCCAGCTGCATACTTTATGCTTTTCCACCAGTACCGCTCATTCCCCAAATTTTAAAAAGGATCAGGGAATGAGAGCACACATTCCTGCTAGTGGCTCCACTCTGGCGAACCCACATCAGGTTTCCCGAGTTGATTCAGTTACTATCAGCAGCCCCATGGCCAGTTCCCCTAAGGAAAGATCTCCTTTCTGAGGCGAACGGGACAATCCGGCACCCCCACCCCAAAATTGTGGGCGTTACATGTTTGGCAACTCAAGGGGGGCTCAAGAACCTCCCAGTGAGTGTCTTGAGCACCGTCAGTGAAGCTAGAGCTCCGTCTACTAGACGTCTCTATGCCCTTAAATGGTCAGTGTTCTCTGACTGGTGTTCAGTCAGGAACTATAACCCAGTGTCATGCGAGATATCACAATTCTTGTTTTTCTATAAGAGATGTTGGATGCAGGACACACTCCATCCACACTCAAAGTCTACACGGCAGCTATCGCCGCATCTCATACGCCTATAGCTGGCCAATCAGTACGCAGACACACCATGGTCATAAAATTCTTAAAAGGAGCCAGGAGGCTTAACCCCCTTCTCCCTCCTACGGTGCCATCCTGGGACCTTCATTAGTCCTAAGAGCACTAAAAAGACCTCCCTTCGAGCCGCTGCAGACGGCTGAATTAAAGCCACTTTCGCTGAAAACTGCCCTGCTACTAGCACTGGCATCTGTTAAGCGTGTCAGTGACATTCAAGCGTTATCTGTGAACGCATCATGTTTAGATTTGGCCCAGGCGATTCTAAAGTCATCCTCAAACCAGGGCATGGTTATGTACCTAAAGTGCTTTCAACACCGTTCAAAGCACAGGTAATCACTCTCTCTGCCCTCCCCACTTCGGAGGATGAGAGACAGTTACACCTGCTCGGCCCTGTTAGGTCGCTTAGAGCATATATTGAGCGGTCCTCCCACTTTAGACAGTCGGAGCAGCTCTTTGTAAGTTTTGGTGACCGAACTAAGGAACTTCCGGTCACCAAACAAAACCTAGCCAGATGGCTAGTGGACGCGATAGCGTTAGCATATGACACTATGGGCCTCCAATGCCCCATAGGTGTCAAAGCTCACTCCACCAGAGGCATGGCCTCCTCTTGGGCGTGGTCTAGTGGAGTTTTTCTATGGGTGACATTTGTAGATCGGCAGGTTGGTCCTCACCATCTACTTTAACCAGATTCTTCAGTCTGGATGTCCCTGCACTGCAGGCACAAGTCCTCGCTGTATAAAAATACTAAGACGGCCTAACGAATATCAGACGGCCTTGTAAGCCCGTCCCCGTCATAAGTTGGCATTGGGGCCTTCATATGCTTCAATGCTTACACATTCCTTATAGTTACCGGCCTCTATGAGCCCAGTAGTATAAGACGTGTGTACATATATATTATTAATATAAATGATGTGTCAGTAACTCTAGTCTTGAGCCCTTTCTAATAAGTGTTCAAACTTGAGGGAGTACATGTCACTGCGCTTATCATAGCACGGCGGGATTTTACAGGTTCCCATGGCGTCTTAAGACGCAGTACGAACTGACCGTTCGAAAGGGAACGTACTCGGTTACTTAACGTAACCTCGGTTCCCTGAGATAAGGGAAGGAGTACTGCGTAGACGGCCGTGCTATGGCGCTGACTCGGGTGATCGTCGCTTCAGTCGATTTAACCTGACGTTTTTGACAGTTACAGCGTATTTTATATGCCCCTTTCGCGGGCTCTTGCGCTCAGCTTCGCGGGCTTTGTGCCCTTTGGTTCGCTCAGATTACGCTGTTCTGCCATTGGTTCATGCAGTTCCCACTGGCCAGCCAATAGCGTGCGAGATGTCTCGACACTGTTTTGACTGGGCAGTAGCACTGCGTGATTTTACAATTACTTCAGTATATTCGAGAGTAGGAGAACCTACCCATGGCGTCTTAAGACGCAGTACTCCTTCCCTTATCTCAGGGAACCGAGGTTACGTTAAGTAACCGAGTACGTTTCATAACTTTATATTTTAAGGATATTTAAACATACATGCAGTGAAGATAATGTAGGAGTTGCCTGGACCACATTTGTGTGGCTATTAATGCTTAATATATATGTTTAATGAAAATGAAAAGAGGCAGAGTGGTGTTTTATGACATATTTCTCCTGGAGTGCCTTGAACGCGCGTCAATTTCGCTTCCAGCGCTCGATTTCTACGCGCGTCCAATTCTCTGCTGACGCGCGAATGCATTCAAAATGTACACGCGTGAAACTAGACGCGGTAGACGCGATTTTGACGCTCAATTCGCGTTTGGTGTGAACGCAGCATTAGACTCTCCGAGTCAATTGAACCGATTGATTCACAACAAATGATTCAGTGATTTATCTAACATTTATCAGTGTTGTGTGAGTAAAGTAACAGAATAAACTCATGAGTAACAGAAGGAGCGGCTCATTTCTCTCTTTATCATGAATCAGTTCAAACATGAGTTCAGTCTCTGGAGAGAGAACCGGAGCTCTAGACTCTCCGAGTCAATTGAACCGATTGATTCACAACAAATGATTCAGTGATTTATCTATCATTTATCAGTGTTGTGTGAGTAAAGTAACAGAATAAACTCATGAGTAACAGAAGGAGCGGCTCATTTCTCTCTTTATCGTGAATCAGTTCAAACATGAGTTCAGTCTCTGGAGAGAGAACCGGAGCTTTAGACTCTCAGAGTCAATTGAACCGATTGATTCACAACAAATGATTCAGTGATTTATCTATCATTTATCAGTGTTGTGTGAGTAAAGTAACAGAATAAACTCATGAGTAACAGAAGGAGCGGCTCATTTCTCTCTTTATCATGAATCAGTTCAAACATGAGTTCAGTCTCTGGAGAGAGAACCGGAGCTTTAGACTCTCCGAGTCAATTGAACCGATTGATTCACAACAAATGATTCAGCGATTTATCTAACATTTATCAGTGTTGTGTGAGTAAAGTAACAGAATAAACTCATGAGTAACTGAAGGAGCGGCTCATTTCTCTCTTTATCATGAATCAGTTCAAACATGAGTTCAGTCTCTGGAGAGAGAACGTACTCGGTTACTTAACGTAACCTCGGTTCCCTGAGATAAGGGAAGGAGTACTGCGTCTTAAGACGCTGTATGGGTAGGTTCTCCTACTCTCGAATATACTGAAGTAATTGTAAAATCACGCAGTGCTACTGCCCAGTCAAAACAGTGTCGAGACATCTCGCACGCTATTGGCTGGCCAGTGGGAACTGCATGAACCAATGGCAGAACAGCGTAATCTGAGCGAACCAAAGGGCACAAAGCCCGCGAAGCTGAGCGCAAGAGCCCGCGAAAGGGGCATATAAAATACGCTGTAACTGTCAAAAACGTCAGATTAAATCGACTGAAGCGACGATCACCCGAGTCAGCGCCATAGCACGGCCGTCTACGCAGTACTCCTTCCCTTATCTCAGGGAACCGAGGTTACGTTAAGTAACCGAGTACGTTCCCTTTCGAACGGTCAGTTCGTACTGCGTCTTAAGACGCTGTATGGGAACCTGTAAAATCCCGCCGTGCTATGATAAGCGCAGTGACATGTACTCCCTCAAGTTTGAACACTTATTAGAAAGGGCTCAAGACTAGAGTTACTGACACATCATTTATATTAATAATATATATGTACACACGTCTTATACTACTGGGCTCATAGAGGCCGGTAACTATAAGGAATGTGTAAGCATTGAAGCATATGAAGGCCCCAATGCCAACTTATGACGGGGACGGGCTTACAAGGCCGTCTGATATTCGTTAGGCCGTCTTAGTATTTTTATACAGCGAGGACTTGTGCCTGCAGTGCAGGGACATCCAGACTGAAGAATCTGGTTAAAGTAGATGGTGAGGACCAACCTGCCGATCTACAAATGTCACCCATAGAAAAACTCCACTAGACCACGCCCAAGAGGAGGCCATGCCTCTGGTGGAGTGAGCTTTGACACCTATGGGGCATTGGAGGCCCATAGTGTCATATGCTAACGCTATCGCGTCCACTAGCCATCTGGCTAGGTTTTGTTTGGTGACCGGAAGTTCCTGAGTTCGTTCACCAAAACTTACAAAGAGCTGCTCCGACTGTCTAAAGTGGGAGGACCGCTCAATATATGCTCTAAGCGACCTAACAGGGCCGAGCAGGTGTAACTGTCTCTCATCCTCCGAAGTGGGGAGGGCAGAGAGAGTGATTACCTGTGCTTTGAACGGTGTTGAAAGCACTTTAGGTACATAACCATGCCCTGGTTTGAGGATGACTTTAGAATCGCCTGGGCCAAATCTAAACATGACGCGTTCACAGATAACGCTTGAATGTCACCGACACGCTTAACAGATGCCAGTGCTAATAGCAGGGCAGTTTTCAGCGAAAGTGGCTTTAATTCAGCCGTCTGCAGCGGCTCGAAGGGAGGTCTTTTTAGTGCTCTTAGGACCAATGAAGGTCCCAGGATGGCACCGTAGGAGGGAGAAGGGGGTTAAGCCTCCTGGCTCCTTTTAAGAATTTTATGACCATGGTGTGTCTGCGTACTGATTGGCCAGCTATAGGCGTATGAGATGCGGCGATAGCTGCCGTGTAGACTTTGAGTGTGGATGGAGTGTGTCCTGCATCCAACATCTCTTATAGAAAAACAAGAATTGTGATATCTCGCATGACACTGGGTTATAGTTCCTGACTGAACACCAGTCAGAGAACACTGACCATTTAAGGGCATAGAGACGTCTAGTAGACGGAGCTCTAGCTTCACTGATGGTGCTCAAGACACTCACTGGGAGGTTCTTGAGCCCCCCTTGAGTTGCCAAACATGTAACGCCCACAATTTTGGGGTGGGGGTGCCGGATTGTCCCGTTCGCCTCAGAAAGGAGATCTTTCCTTAGGGGAACTGGCCATGGGGCTGCTGATAGTAACTGAATCAACTCGGGAAACCTGATGTGGGTTCGCCAGAGTGGAGCCACTAGCAGGACTGTGTGCTCTCATTCCCTGATCCTTTTTAAAATCTGGGGAATGAGCGGTACTGGTGGGAAAGCATAAAGTATGCAGCTGGGCCATTCGTGGGCCAGCGCATCCTTGCTCTTGAAAAATAGATTGGGCAATGACAGTTGTCTTCGGAGGCGAAGAGGTCGACCTCTGCCCTCCCAAAAACACTCCATATCATTTGAACCGTTTAGGAATGGAGGCCCCATTAACCCAGGGACACGAGGCCCCTGGAGAGAATGTCTGTTCCCTGGTTCAGTCTGCCTGGCACATGCACTGCTTTCAGTGAATGTAATTTGCCTTTTGCCCATAGGAGGAGATGTCTGACCTGTTGGTTGAGCCATCTCGACCTGAGCCCGCCTTGGCGGTTTATATAGGAGACCACAGTCATGTTGTCCGTGCAGACTAGAACATGGTGACCTGAGAGACGTGGTAAAAAAGTCTTGAGGGCTAGCACTACTGCCAGTATTTCTAGGCAGTTATGTGCAACCGTGACTCCGTGCTCGACCATGAGCCGAAGGCCGGTTTGCCCTCGTACAGTGCGCCCCAACCCGAGTTGGAGGTGTCCGTGGTGACCACCATCCATCTGGAAACTGTTCCCAAGTGACCACGGGGCCAGGGCTTTGACACAGCCGTGGTCCACTTTGATCCAAAGCTGGCCTGAATGCCATGCTTGGGAAGGAAGCCGTGATTTCAGCCAGTACTGCAGGGGGCGCATGTGCTTCATACCCAGCGGAAGTACTGGAGAAGCTTTTGCCATTAGGCCTAGCATTCTCTGAAATTTTAGGGGTCTGTTGGTTCCAATTTTGAATGAACGTGCAAGCTGCTGTGTAGTCAGAGCGCGTTCGTCCGATAGCCATGCCCTCATTTGGGCTGAGTCTAAAATTGTTCCCAGGAAGGAGGTTCTCTGCCTGGGAAGCAATGAGCTCTTGGCTGTATTTATTCTGAGACCCAGGCATTCTAGATGGCTGAGTAGCACAAATTTTTCAGATTTATTTCTTCCTCTGACTGGGCCAGTATGAGCCAGTCGTCGAGGTAGTTCAGAATGCGCATTCCCGCTTGTCTTAAGGGGGAGAGAGCTGCATCCATGCACCTCATGAAAGTGCGGAGGGCCAGGGACAGGCCAAATGGCAAGACTGTGTACTGATAAGCCTTCCCGTCGAACGCGAATCTCAAAAGACTCGCCTTTATGGCGGTAGAATGCAGGGAACACGCATTAAGCAGACTCGTAGTTTACAATCATTGCATGAAAAAACATTCAGAACAGTATGTTTTTCTCCCTGACCGGAACAAAAAACGGGCCGTGAGGAGACTCAGAGTCTTTTGGGAGGCGGACCGGCTTGGGCGGGACTCAAACCTCCTCTCTTCCTGATCAGCCTGTCAGGGCTGCTTTCTGTGTTCAGTTTTGTCAGCATTCTGAAAGCCATTTGATAAGGGCCCTGTTCAGATGTCCGCCGGTTGGTTTGTGTCACTGTGCGGACAGCACTTATGTGTAGCGGAGCACACTTGTAGTGGGCGCGCGCTAAAGAGCGAAAATCTGTGAGAACAGTGCTTATGTGCAAGGTGCACGTATTTTAGTAAGGTCGTTGTTAAAACAGCATTGGTGTACAGGCGAGCATGTTTGACAACAGGCTAGTTGACTGCAATATTTACATCTCCAGTCGCCTGAACTGAGGGGATTGAGAGAATGTAAAGGAAGTCTGTGGTGGTAATCCAGCCACAGCAGGACTTTTGAGTGGTTCTATAGCGCTGAATTAACAGTGCATAGGGGTACACCCTATGTAGGGGACACACTGCCTGCAGTCATAACAGAGGAAAAAACTCTTAATTGTTTATTAGGATCGCCGTTAATACAACGTTTTGTGTACAGGCGTGCATGTTTTATAACAGGCTCGTTTACTGTAATGGTGAACCTCTCCAGTCACCTGAATAGGGGACTGAGAGAAGTGGTGGAGTGCTTGGCCACCATTCACTAAATTGAGACTCACTGAGAAACCTGTGAGAGCGGGGCTCGAACCGGCAACCCTGTGTGCGAAAGTGCACGTAACAGCAGAGGGCGTGGCTATGACGTAAGTCGCGCTCTCGGCGGTGTTTTGGTTTGTAGGGGGGGCGTGCTTCATAACAGGCTCGTTTACTACACTGTTGAACCTCTTCAGTCGCCTGAATAGGGGACTGAGAGAAGTGGTGGAGTGCTTGGCCGCCATTCACTAAATTGAGACTCAATGAGAAACCTGTGAGAGCTGGGCTCGAACCAGCAACCCTGTGTGCGAAAGTGCACGTAACAGCAGAGGGCGTGGCTATGACGTAAGTCGCGCTCTCGGCGGTGTTTTGGTTTGTAGGGGGGGCGTGCTTCATAACAGGCTCGTTTACTACACTGTTGAACCTCTTCAGTCGCCTGAATAGGGGACTGAGAGAAGTGGTGGAGTGCTTGGCCGCCATTCACTTAATTGAGACTCCATGAGAAACCTGTGAGAGCTGGGCTCGAACCAGCAACCCTGTGTGCGAAAGTGCACGTAACAGCAGAGGGCGTGGCTATGATGTAAGTCGCGCTCTCGACGGTGTTTTGGTTTTGTAGTGTGGGCGTGCTTCATAACAGGCTCGTTTACTACATTGTTGAACCTCTCTAGTCGTCTGAATAGAACTGAGAGAAGTGATAGAGAGTGAAAAATGCGCAGGGCTTGGCCGCCATTATGCACTAGACAGCAATGACGTAAGTCACGCTCTCGATAGTGAGCGCGCGCTGAGAGAGAGAGAGGGAGCACGCGCTGCCGCTGTAGAAAGCGGAGTCTGTAACGGCCGCGCTCTCAATATCTCTAGCAGTCTGAGAGCGAGTAATGCGGGAGATTCCGGCATTAGTTCGCTCGTCCACTCTGGCATTCTCTGTCCGCGGCGCTTCTTAGAAGGTCCGATCAAGAGAACGTCACAGGGGAAACGTCTCTCTGAGGCGAAGACGAGGCACGCGGGCACTGGGCCGACGTGAACTCGCTAGCCTCGGTATAAGCAACCCTCTGGCTCCGTCGTTCTTTCCCGCCGAGGCTCGGACGGGAAAAGGGGAATGGGAGAGCGCGAGGGGCGGGGTCGCGTCCTGAAGAGAGCGCTATCCGCGAACGGAGGGGGGAAATGGACATACCCTCGCAGTGAGAGCAGCCAGACCCGGCGAGAGTAGCGTCCGCGTGGGCCTTGCCCAGACAGATCACGCACCCGTCGTGGTTATCCTCCTAGTGCAGGTAAGTACTGCACATGACACACAATATGTTTTTCTCAGTATTGTACAGAAAGGATACACCGTAGTGTTTCACCAAAGAGCGCAGGGGAAAGGCGTGACAGCTCGCGGGATCGCTGGCGATTTGAGCGCGCTGAAAAATACAGCAGGCCGCTGACTCTCGCAGGACGTCCGGGCTGGTTAGTTCGCTATTCCGCTGCAGGCTCGTCAATTCACGGTGAAAGGGGTGTAGTTCGAGTTTATCAGCGAGGACCATAGATCGTCGCTGAAGGAGATTAATCTGACGTTTTTGACAGTTACAGCGTATTTTATATGCCCCTTTCGCGGGCTCTTGCGCTCAGCTTCGCGGGCTTTGTGCCCTTTGGTTCGCTCAGATTACGCTGTTCTGCCATTGGTTCATGCAGTTCCCACTGGCCAGCCAATAGCGTGCGAGATGTCTCGACACTGTTTTGACTGGGCAGTAGCACTGCGTGATTTTACAATTACTTCAGTATATTCGAGAGTAGGAGAACCTACCCATACAGCGTCTTAAGACGCAGTACGAACTGACCGTTCGAAAGGGAACCGGAGCTTTAGACTCTCCGAGTCAATTGAACCGATTGATTCACAACAAATGATTCAGTGATTTATCTATCATTTATCAGTGTTGTGTGAGTAAAGTAACAGAATAAACTCATGAGTAACAGAAGGAGCGGCTCATTTCTCTCTTTATCATGAATCAGTTCAAACATGAGTTCAGTCTCTGGAGAGAGAACCGGAGCTTTAGACTCTCCGAGTCAATTGAACCGATTGATTCACAACAAATGATTCAGTGATTTATCTATCATTTATCAGTGTTGTGTGAGTAAAGTAACAGAATACACTCATGAGTAACAGAAGGAGCGGCTCATTTCTCTCTTTATCATGAATCAGTTCAAACATGAGTTCAGTCTCTGGAGAGAGAACCGGAGCTTTAGACTCTCCGAGTCAATTGAACCGATTGATTCACAACAAATGATTCAGCGATTTATCTAACATTTATCAGTGTTGTGTGAGTAAAGTAACAGAATAAACTCATGAGTAACAGAAGGAGCGGCTCATTTCTCTCTTTATCGTGAATCAGTTCAAACATTAGTTCAGTCTCTGGAGAGAGAACCGGAGCTTTAGACTCTCCGAGTCAATTGAACCGATTGATTCACAACAAATGATTCAGTGATTTATCTACATTTATCAGCGCTGTGTGAGTAAAGTAACAGAATAAACTCATGAGTAACAGAAGGAGCGGCTCATTTCTCTCTTTATCATGAATCAGTTCAAACATGAGTTCAGTCTCTGGAGAGAGAACCGGAGCTTTAGACTCTCCGAGTCAATTGAACCGATTGATTCACAACAAATGATTCAGTGATTTATCTAACATTTATCAGTGTTGTGTGAGTAAAGTAACAGAATAAACTCATGAGTAACAGAAGGAGCGGCTCATTTCTCTCTTTATCATGAATCAGTTCAAACATGAGTTCAGTCTCTGGAGAGAGAACCGGAGCTTTAGACTCTCCGAGTCAATTGAACCGATTGATTCACAACAAATGATTCAGTGATTTATCTAACATTTATCAGCGTTGTGTGAGTAAAGTAACAGAATAAACTCATGAGTAACAGAAGGAGCGGCTCATTTCTCTCTTTATCATGAATCAGTTCAAACATGAGTTCAGTCTCTGGAGAGAGAACCGGAGCTTTAGACTCTCCGAGTCTATTGAACCGATTGATTCACAACAAATGATTCAGCGATTTATCTAACATTTATCAGTGTTGTGTGAGTAAAGTAACAGAATAAACTCATGAGTAACAGAAGGAGCGGCTCATTTCTCTCTTTATCATGAATCAGTTCAAACATGAGTTCAGTCTCTGGAGAGAGAACCGGAGCTTTAGACTCTCCGAGTCTATTGAACCGATTGATTCACAACAAATGATTCAGCGATTTATCTAACATTTATCAGCGTTGTGTGAGTAAAGTAACAGAATAAACTCATGAGTAACAGAAGGAGCGGCTCATTTCTCTCTTTATCATGAATCAGTTCAAACATGAGTTCAGTCTCTGGAGAGAGAACCGGAACTTTAGACTCTCCGAGTCAATTGAACCGATTGATTCACAACAAATGATTCAGTGATTCGAAGCGCTCTATTTCATTTTCTATCTCAATTTCTACAAACCATCAAACAGCTGATGGTGTGTGTGATATACTTATTATTCCAAATAAAAAAGGCGAGAGAGAAGTTGTTTAAAATGTTTAAAAACCAAACACTGTGTCAAAAGGACTTGTCTGTGAAAATGAGATAATCGAAGAGGTGTTTTGTTAATATCAAAACTGCATCTAAGAAAAAAAAATGATATCACCATGTTGTGTAAATAAATGATTAGGGAAAATATTCAATAGAGCAAATTTTTTTAATAATTACATTTGACCAATGTCCAATCGATTAGATCTCTTTTTGTGTATATCTCTTCTCCTCCATCTAAATTAGTGTGGGTTAATATGTTTCCCTCATTTGAGTGGGATCATTTTTGGGGATTTCTCAGTGGGTATTGTGTGACAAATAACACTATAGAAGTGTCATTTAACATTTAACACAGATGATATCCTGAGAAACACACAATACATATAAGATGTTTCGTCTTAAATCTGTCTCGTCTTAAGACTTTTTCTTATATATATTTTTTTTCTTGATTTGTTTTTGTTACTAAATGGAGTAACTCAGAACCCAATTGTGCTCATTTTCAAAAAAGTCTGAAATGAATTTAACATGTTTTGATGCCCTTTAATTTTTATTTTATTTTATTTAAATTGTTGTTTCAATTTATACTTTCAAAATGACAGAATTCAACAGCAAGTTACTTGACACATTTTCACATTTTGTAAGTTAAAAAAAGAACAATCTATCATTCTGACTGACTCTCTTGCCAGTGTGCTGAACTATAGGAGAGATTTATTGTGGATTTATTTTTCTTTCTGTTAATTATTCTCATCTTCAACAGGACAAACACACAGAAAAACTCCTGCTGAAGCGACTGAGATCCACATGACACACTGTTATAAAGATGGCGTTTATTAAAGAGGAGAGTGAAGAAGTGAAGATTGAAGAAACATTGAGAGTGAAACATGAAGAAACTGAGGAACAAACAGGTTGGTTTCACCCTCAAGCTGAACTCAGTCATTTGATCCTTATTCAAATGTCCAGCTTTACAGAAATGAAGAATAATTTTGAAGAGTGTCAGTAATATTTTCCTTTTAATATTTTCTATCTTAACTCTTCCCCTGCCAAATACAGAATTTTCTGTGTTTCCGTGTTTTCACTGTTATACACTAGGGGGCGCTATTACAAGAATGAGTTCAGAATCTCCTGACCAAAACACAGGCGAAGGAGACGCAAACAAACAAGCGATCGTATGTAAGCAGATGCATATGTAAAATAACATGATCATCATTAAAGATCATATAAATCCAAACCGCCTAATGTTCCTGAAGGAAATGTGGACCCAGGATGAGCTAAAGGACTGCACAAGCATTAGGGGTGTTGATGGACTCGAACAACTCCATCTGTGTTTGATCATGGTCTGGATGTAGTCTTTGACAAAAACTTGATTTTCTCAGCTGTACAGGGTTCCCGCGGGGTCTTAAAATGTCTAAAATTCAAATGTTTTAATTTAAGGCCTTAAAACGTCTTAAAAACGGCAGATTTTCATCCGAGGTCTTAAATTTAATTTAGTTTGGTCTAAAAAAAAAAAGGTTTTATCCTCGTTCATTTCCAGAAACGCTGGCCGCAGAAAGTTATTACACAGTAGCAAAAAAGACTAAAGTGGAGCTCTAGAGTTTTTGCTACAATTGTAATAAACCAGCAGAAGCTGCCCTCAGAGCGTCCGTTCGGTGTGTTGTAGTTCTTTCTGGGGGATATTGCCGTTGGTACAGACGCGGTGATAAAACTACAAATCCCGTGATAAATGCAATACCTGCCCTCGAAATACGTCTCCGTTTAATAACGTGGTATTTTGTTGGACCGAATGAGGCAGACAATGCATTGTTTTCTATTATTCTAAACAGTGATGAAGTCTGCACTCAATCAGCTCTGCATACTTTATTATTATGAGAATAGTGAAGGCTTGAAGAACTCAAACACACCATATCTTGATGCAGTCGTGTTTATTGTCTTCGTTTCATCAGTCAAAGCGTTTCTATCTTCTGTTTATTCAGCGCTAGCTTCACATTAGGGCTAACGATTACTTCTCTGAGGCGTATGTGGCGTTTCTGCTCGAGGGCGCCCTCTGGCTTCAGTATCAATCAAACTTTTGGGTAACAAATAAGACAAATAATACTTCTCTCTAAATAAATTTATATGACAATCCATATGTTTTTCTTAAATATACAGGAGTTTTTCCCCCCACAGTGGATGCATAAGAGGCTCATATTTCATATTAAAGACTTAGACTTTAAGAAATTATCACAGATAAAAGCACAGAATGTCATAATAATATAAATATATATATATATATATATATATATATATATATATATATATATATATATATATATATTACAATAAATCCTTAGACCTTTCTAATGGTTTTTAGTGAGGCTGTCTGCATATTAACAGGTAACCCAGCAGTTTTTTTTCTATAAAATATAAATATTATTATATTGCTATATTTATTCTTAAATACTCTATTTTTAATTTTTAAATAATGAAAATGTTAATGTAATAGTAATATTTCTCATTTAGTTAAATATCTGTATTTATCAATCATAATAATTATTATTATTAATCATAATTTATTATTATCATTAGACATATTAATATATAAAAGTGTTATATGCATTCACTTTTTTATTTGTAAAATAAATAAATATAAAATCACATTTTACCCAGAATAATCTCATAGATATCTTCCCCAAATCGTGCAGCCCTAGGTTGGAGTAGCCTGTTCAATCTCTATATCTCCGGCGTGGGAGGCGGGAGCGATAACAAGGATGCTAATGACCGCAGCCGTTAGCGTCAGTTGCTAGCTAGGGGAGTGAGGTTTACACGCACAGCTCTTACTGGCCTACGTCTGTTACATATATCCAGACTAATATTTGTAAAAAGTTGACATTTAAATGTTGATTTGAAGTGTCAGTTTTTGCATTATTATTGCAGTCAAATCTGGACACAGAGAAAGCATTTCTGTTACTCCATATATAGCATGATCAGTCACATGAAAGTAATCAGAATAAATACATTCTTAGAGCGACCAGGGCATTAGTGTTTACATACCATGAAAAATTATTGGCCCGTGTCCTACTGGAGCCCGTGTTTCCCTATTACACATTGTTGCAGCCATTAAAATAGTTCTGTTTTGTTTTTAATGTCAAATTAGTTATATTTAGTTTAATTTCTTTATTAAGTTAATTTAGAAAAATGTTTGAAGCATTTTTTTGGTTTGTTAAATTAAAGTTTTTGTTTTTTAAAGTGACGACCAAGCGGCCGACAGTGAGTTAACCACATGTTTGATCAATTTAGCCTCTTTAATCAACACTTGACTTGTCTTGCCTATAATAAAATCCATAGCTATAAAACACTTCAAGCATCACAATGTTAGTTTAAACGTTTAGCCTACTATCACCCCCACAAAAGGGCATTTTTGACCAGCTGAGCCAGGCTGATGCTGCTCGCATGCTACACAATCTAAACTAATAAAAATAAAAACATGCAGATTGTCTTGCCTTACACCTCTCCGCAAAATGAATATAAATCCGATCTTCAATTCCCAATTCCCTTCCATTTAAATGTGAGTACAGGACACTTTTACTTTAATTCCTAGATGGTTTGTCTCCTGCTTCTTGATTCTTGCGGCGCGTGAGCTGACGCTGACAGGCGGTTGTAATGACAATGGGGTAGTTTAAGTCGACACAAGTTTGCGTTCATTTACACTGAATCAAAGCCGTTTCAGCATCGCCTTTGATACTAGGGGCCAAGGTGGGTCAGACCCGGCATATTTTAAGTCTGCTTTAATGCGGCATTGCGTCTTTACACAGAATTTTGAGGAGACACAGAGCCGCTTTAGAGCCGCCTTAACTCGGACTTGTAAAGATGCCTTTGGTGTCCTCTCAAAAAGGCCATTTATTTCAGAATATTTGTAATTGTAAAGAGTAGTTTTCCATTCTGATAAATCTGCAATAAACTGATAATTATAATGGATATACAGAATTTACAAAGTGTAAAAAAACTCATTTAGCTGATGAGTCTGTCATAGAGTCTGCACGCTCCTATCCAGTGTGTGCGTAAAACTGAGAAGCGCGTGCCGGTGTGTGAATGTGAATGAATAGCAGTTTCTGTTGACATAAAATTGCGCAAGGCGCCTTTTGATTGGTTACTATGTCCATCCATCAAAACATTGCTGGCAAGGCATTGGCTAGGCATTGACTGCCTTTATCTAACTAAAACCATGGGTGCAATGATGGACAGCACACGAGCCAGTAATACGCTTCCTTTATTTGATGACTCATCAGAAAGTCTGTGATTGAAGGAGAGCGACGAGGGAGGGCTTAACAATACTGGAAGAGTCTAAGCTTGCAGGGAATATAGCCAGAAACTGTTTAGAATCAATATTTCTTTGAAAATAGACATGATTGATTACTCTAAGTCAAAACGCAGAGTGGACTCCTACACTGACATGTATGCTGGTGTTTCTTGGTTTCGTCCAATCTGATCGGAACGATAGGAGATGAAAGATGAATACTGCGGTTATTTTGTTCATTTTTAAATAGCGAGTGTTTCAGCATTTCATTTAACCCTTTCCTCTCTGGTGTATTTATTGCAAAAACAAGTTCAGAACATGAATCTTGAGTGTTTTAGCTTTCAAATGATGTATAGTTTGTGATAGTTGATTGAATATTTTGTATAAAACAAAAGTAAATAAAAGTACAGACACGCCCACTTCTGTCAACAATGAACTTAACCAATCAGTCCTACCCCCAAAAAAGTTCCTGAACTCAGAAAAAGTACTTCCTTGCGAGCAGGGCCGTTTTGAAGGGGAAATATGTACACGGAAATTCATTTAGACCCTGGTTCCTGCAGATACCACCCCAAAGTCCCTAGTTTACATTTTTACATTTATGCATTTGGCAGACGCTTTTATCCAAAGCGACTTACATTGCATTCAAGGTACACATTTTACATTTTGTCAATTCTTGCTTTCCCTGGGAATCGAACCCATGACCATGGCGTTGCTAGCACCATGCTCTACTGTTTGAGCTATAGGAAAGCCTAGTTCCTGGGGAAAGTTCCTGCGATGGAAACGCGGCTTAAGTTGCAAGTTTTAGTGTCAAATAACAAGAACTTAACCTGTTTTGTGATGTGTTCCAGAAAGAAGTTTACAGAAATAGACAGCACCAAGTGCACCCTGTATGTTTTCTTTATTTTACAAAAGCGCAATGTTTTGTTGGTAATGTAAACGTACACGAATAAAAGTAGACCCTTTACACTATTGAATGATTCATTACTCTTACTTGTATGGAAGAGTAATTCAAAAACAACGTCCAAAATCAGCCAGGGCGGAATAAGCAGTGCAGGTGGCCAGGGTGTTGCAGATTGCCTGGGTGGAGTAGGCTGAGCAGGTTCATGGGCTGAAGCGGACTTAGGGGCTGGAGTTGCAAATGGACTCTGGTCAGCGGCTGGAGCCATCCCTGGACTCTGGGCAGGGGCTGGAGCTGATGTGTGTGTGCAGCCTCCCCCATACACACACATACAATATCTCAAAAACTCATCCAAAAACTCAGGACTCTGGCGTGGGGGCCATCTTGGCTTAAGACTCAGGTATGGTGGCCATGATGGGACGAGACTGAGGCATGGCGGCCATGATGGGATGAGACCCTGGAGTGGTGGCCATGACGGGGCAGGACTCTGGAATGGCGGCCATGACGACTGGAGACGATGAGATGAAGGCAAATAGGGAAATACACAAACAGCTAAGATGGAGCTAAGACAGGCAAACCAGAATGAAGAGTGAGTGAACCTGGCTTTTAGGAACTACCAGTGATGTAAATGACATAATAATTATAAATGTAACACATTATTTATTATTTAGCGATTTTCTAGGCACTGTTTCAAAGCACTTTACCTATAGAAGCATCCACCTCGATGATGTGATGGTAGCCATATTGCGCCAGAATGCCCACCAAACACCAGCTTATGGTGGAGGGGGATGGCGTGATGACACCAATCAGTATATCGGGATGATTAGGAGGTCATGATGGACAGAGGCCAATGGGCAAATTTGGCCAAGATGCCGGGGTTACACCCCTACTCTTTTCCAAAGAACATCCTGGGATTTTTAATAACCACAGAGAGTCAGGATCTCGGTTTAATGTCTCATCCGAAGGACGGTGCTTGTTACAGTATAGTGTCCCCATCACTATACTTGGGCGTTAGGACCCACACAGACCACAGGGTAGGCACCCCCTGCTAGCCTTACTAACACCTCTACCAGCAGCAACCTAGTTTTCCCTGGAGGTCTCCCATACAGGTACTGACCAGACTCAACCCTGCTTAGCTTCAGTGGGAAACCAGTCTTGGGCTATAGGGTGATAAAGCTGCTGGCATAAGTTGATTGGCTGAACGTATGCACCGGCACCTGACATTTTTGATTTGAGTTGATGACGGAGTTGATTTATATTTACTCAACGAATATGGAAACCGTGATAGATGGACTGAGGCTAATGTATTTTTGCGTGTCTAAATGTTTTGATAGCAGTTGCATTGTGGCACTAAACTGGGATTAACTTTTGCTTTTTTTGCCTTAGACCTGATGCCATTGAAAGAGGAGAGTCAAGATCTGAACGAAATGGAAAATCAGGACAAGACACAACATGATTTCATACCTGAAGAATCTGAAAAAACTACTTCAGGAAAAAGGGCTCAAAAGACAGGAACTATAGGTAATTTCACCTGCCATCTGTGTGGACTACGTTTCAAAAAACCTAGAAACCTTGAAGTCCACATGAGAGTTCACACTAGAAGGAAGCATTACCCCTGCCAAGAGTGTGGAGTAACTTTCAATCAACAAGGAAACCTTCAAGCTCACATGAGAATTCACACTGGAGAGAAGCCTTACTCCTGCCCTCAATGTGGAAAGAGTTTCAGACTAAAAGAAAGCCTTAAAGTCCACTTGAGGGTTCACACTGGAGAGAAGCCTTTCACCTGCCAACAGTGTGGAAAGAGTTTTAGGCAAAAAGGACACCTTAGGTACCACATAGAAATTCACACTGGAGAGAAGCCTTACACCTGCCAACAGTGTGGAAAGAGTTTCAATCGAAAAGAACATCTCAAATGCCACATGACAATTCACACTGGAGAGAAGCCTTACACCTGCCAACAGTGTGGAAAGAGTTTCAATCGAAAAGAACATCTCAAATGCCACATGAACATTCACGCTAGAAGTCTTACACATGCCCTCACTGTGGAAAGAGTTTCAGTCAGGATGGAAACCTTAAATCCCACATGAAAATTCACACTGGGGAGAAGTAGAATAAAGAAAACATTTGTACATTTCTTAAGTTGTTCATATGTAAAACTGATTCAAAAGCTGTACATACGTGATAACGTCCACTATGGTTTCGGACACCACTACAAATGGCTGTCCGCTCAAATAGTGCCCTATTTAAGGGTATGGGGGGGTGATTTAACCGCTGTGCACCTGATGTGAGCTTCAGTGGAAGGTTAAACCAGTTCACATTATCACTAGATCCCACAATGAACCCAAGTCTGTGCTGATGAGTGAAAGGATTTAACATAAACAATGTAATCCCCTGTCTACAAATCATTTATAAATGTTTATCGACTTAAATTAGTCTTCTTTAAAACACTGCTTTAACACACTTGCATGTTTGTGCTTTTGAACTCATTTGTTCATGATTAACCATTGTTTATTGAGATGATGCTAAAACAAGGTTGATATAAATATCAAATGATTAATAATATATACGTTTTTAACTTATTCATTTACTAATGATCTATTTTATTTATTTCATGATTTACTATTTTTTAAGATAACTTGCAACACATGTAAATCATTAGCATATAACTTAGAAATCATTTATGAATATATAGTCATGTTTTGACCACCCAACAGGGGATGAAGCTTAGTCATCATTCATTTATTACTTTTTATATTATTTATAAAAAGTAATAAATATTTTACTATAGTTTACATAGTAAATTAATTTATAAATTATTTCATAACTACTAGCTTAACCAACACAAAAACTTGGCATTGTAGTGAATATAATGAATATGACCAACTCTTGTCAGGTGCTTTTAAATGTGCTTAAATATTAGAGGAGCACCATGTTTATAGCATGAACAAAATGACCGATTTACTTAAAATGTAATCTGTAAAACCAAGTCTTTTTTTATACATCGTTGAAAAGGTCTCAGCTAGCAGAATACAAAACATATGTTTGTGAAACAAGTCAGTGCCCTGACTATTGAACCAGACAGCTGATTGAGACACACCCTGTGTTAAACCAAAACATGGAGGTTTGTTTGCATTGAATCACTACTGCATGAGCGTTTTGAAACCCTGAGTAAAGTTGAAAGCAAGTTTGGAGTCCTCACAAGCTTCCCTAAGCTTTCAACCCTGGAGATATGCCAACAGTGTGCAACACTGAGTGACACCTTGACTAACAATGGTCAGTCAGATCTGAATGGAAAGGAACTTGCACTATAAATGCAAAATTTTCCAGATTTTCCCAAGACCACCCACCATCTGTGGGTTTAAAAAACACTTTGGTTTCCAACCCGGCCCATTATAGGTGGTGATATCTAGAAAGTTATTTTCGTCCTTCTTTATCTCTGCCTTGACCCGGATGGATGGGTGGTGTTTGTTTAGTGTATCTACAAACTCCTGGAAATCTTCCTTCGTACCCTCCTAAACGCCCCACACGTCATCCAGGTACCTCCAGTAGTGGGTGGGCAGGGTTTTGCACTTTGGGAATGCCGTTGTTTCCCATTCCGCCATGTAGATGTTTGCATAAGCCGGTGCAAATCTCTTGCTCATCGCTGTACCCTTTATCTGGAGGAAATATCGGCCATTGAACTCGAAATCATTCTTCGTTAAGCTTAATTCCAAAAGTCATAGTAAGCTCTCGTCCAGCCTCCCTTCCTCTGGGTACCTCTCCAAACATGCCTTCACCGCTGCCAATCCCTTCTCTGTCTCAATGTTTACATAAAGACTCTCTACGTCCATTGAGAAGAGACTGGCATCCGGGCTGATTCTCACATCCCCCAATTTTTCTAGGAAATGATACGTGTCCCTTATGTGACTATTGTGCTTGATGGAGAGTGGGGTTAGATACCAGGTAATAAATTCAGCCACCCCATAGCTCTCACTACTGCAGTCGTGTGGACTGCTGCCCCTAGGGTCTTTTTAACCAAATTCCCCACTCCCCGAGCTGTAAGCCTTGTCGTTAATGACAAACGACAGGATCACCCTGGTGACCTTATCTGTTATGGGGGTCCTCCTCCTCAGGATCTCGTAGGCATGTGACCAATGTGCCCCATGGTAGCATTCTGCCTGGACCTTCTTATCAACTATGGCCGGCAGCCTTGCTATATTTGATATACCGGTCTCCTAGGCTTTAGCTCCCAGTTCTTGATTTTAATCATCAGCTGTGACTTCTGGCACTACTATCCCCGTGGAGTCCCGTGGCCTATTTAAGCCTGGCCGTTCGCTGCCCCACACTTGGCTGATCTTCTGTGCTGCATCCCGCACTGTCCCCTCCTGAATGTTCTTTAGGTTCCTACGAGCCCACTTGGTTGCTACTTCTAGGGCTATTTCTCCCTCTTCCAAATGAATTTCCCCCAGCTTGGCCAGGGCCTCCTGCTGGATTGGGGTATAGTGCTCTCTTAAAATGTCCAAACTGTCCTGTAGCCACCTACTGGCACTCCCATACAACTTCCAGCCTGTTGTGGGTGTTGGGGCTGCTGGCATCACCACTGCCCCCAACCACCTTGCTACATTTTGCAGGGCTCTAGGTCCTGGCTCTTTGTCCATCTCTCGTAGATTATATAGGTGATGAGTCACCGTAATGTATCTATGCATGGTTCTTACCATGGTCTTGAAACCATTATTATCCATTTTTTCCAATCTATAACGGAAAACAACTATTAGTACCTTTCTGTCTATTACGCAATCCCCTCTCTCATAACCTACTTCAAAAAAAAACCTTCCCAGATTTTTCCTTCCATTTCCCTTCTCTCTTCTCCCCCCTCCCCCGGAGTACAAAATCCTTCATTGAATTTACTCCTGACCAGCAAACCAAACCAAAACCCCAAGGAGTCCTGGCCCGATAATCCTGGCCAAGCATTGTACCCCTAAGAGACCATTCTCCTTGTTTTTTAGAAACTCCCTTCTAACTCCCCTCCCAACTAAAGGAAAACTTCAAATGAATTTTATGTGCCTTGTACAAATAATGCATTTTCATGAAAGGAATAAAAGAGAAATTAATAAATGAATGAAACTTTCCACCCACCCCTTACCGCCATCTTCCCTACTCCTATCCCTACCCAGGAGTACAAAATCTTCAATCTAAATTTACTCCAGGCCTGCGAACCAAACTATAACCCGATGAGCCATGGTCCAATAATCCAAGCCCGGCATCATACTCCCAAGAGACCATTCTCTTTCCTTCCAACCTTCTAAATCTAGGCCCTAGATGTTAAGCCTACCAGCCAGCTCTCTGGCCCAGGTTATTGTTGAATCTCATGAAAAGAACGAAGTGAGGGAGGGTGGCGAGACTGCGTCGGCCCCCCTCAGGCGCCTAGCTTGGCATTCCTTTCGCTCCCTCACTTGATCCCCACCCGGATCACCCGGTTCAGAACCAAGTAAGGCAGCATTTTTATTTCTAATTTATCTCCCAATACTTCAGTTTTACACAGCCCCCCCAGCTCCGAAGGCACTGGTAGGTTAGGTTTTTTGAGAAAGCAACGCCTCTCCCCAGACCACCCTTTCGGGCCGTCTAGTTTGGTTTAGGGAGGACGCAGGAAGGCACTGGCCAACACATGTTTTTGATGAGGCTGCTCCACTCTTGCCGCTGCTTATGCCTCCCCCTCTTTTTCTTTTCAATAAAAATTCTCCTGTTATCTTGTTTTCTCTTCTTTCCACGTCTCCAACCCTAATTTGTTGTCCTCAACCATGCCATTTTACTTGTTTCAAGTCCAAGGTTAGGGTTAGTCATTAGAGTATTAGTAGACTGTTAGAGGTAGTAGAGTAAGGGGTTAGGGGAGTAAGGGGCTAGGGGTAGTAGAGGAAGTTAGATTGTCTGTTGGGGAGCATCAACATAAAGTGTTGGCAGATATTAAGCGGACCGTCTACTAATACTCTAATGAGCGTTAACATGGAGGTGCAACTTAAAAGAATGTCTAAAAACTAGTGCTGTCAAACATTAGCGTGTTCAATCAATCAAATCACTTTATTGTCACTCAACCATATACACAAGTGCAACAGTAGGTGAAATTCTTAGGTGCAGTTCCGAGCAACATAGTAGTCATGACATGACATGTACAACATTTAAAGCAACATCAGATTACACATCTGATGCGCCCACAATTACTCACAGCACAGTAAACTCTACAATAAACAATAAATAATTTACACAATGTGAGTGTAGTTCTCACAGCTTTAAACACACATACTTACAATATACATATACTTTAACAATATACACTAAACATACATTAAACAATATACATTACGCTATAATAGTAATAATAATAATATACAATGTACAGTATACAATATTATTCACAAATTGAAATCCAATGTGCAATAGATGCTGTATGATAAATAAATGTGTATATAATGTGTGTGTATCTACAGTGGTTTGTGCTGAGTGATATTCTGTCCAGTGTGTGTTATGATCCTGATGGATCAGGAGTTAAGTAGTCTGATTGCTTGTGGGAAGAAGCTGTTCTGGAGTCGGCTGGTGCGTGTTCTGATGCTGCGGTACCGTCTGCCTGATGGCAGCAGTGAGAGCAGCCCATGGTTCGGGTGGCTAGAGTCTCTGATGATCCTCTGAGCTCTCTTCACACACCGCCTGGCATAAATGTCCTGGAGGGAGGGAAGCTCACCTCCGATGATGCAGCTGGCCGTGCGCACTACCCTTTGCAGGGCTTTGCGGCTGCGGGCGGTACTGTTGCCGTACCAGGTGGTGATGCAGCCAGTCAGCAGGCTCTCGATGGTGCTGCTGTAGAAGCGTGTGAGGATGTGGCGGTTCATTCCAAACCTCCTCAGCCGTCGCAGGAAGAAAAGGCGTTGATGAGCCTTCTTCACAACGGCCTCGGTGTGGACGGACCATGAGAGTTCCTCTGTGATGTGGACACCGAGGAACTTGAAGCTGCTGACTCTCTCCACCGGTGCTCCATTGATGGTGATGGGGCGGTGTTCTCTCTCATTCCTCCTGAAGTCGACCACCAGCTCCTTGGTCTTGCTGACGTTGAGGGAGAGGTTGTGCTCCTGACACCACCGTGTCAGAGTGTGCACCTCCTCTCTGTAGGCCGTTTCATCATTGTCAGTGATGAGACCTACCACCGTCGTATCGTCAGCAAACTTGATGATGGTGTTGGAGCTGTGGGTTGCCACACAATCATGTGTGCACAAGGAGTACAGGAGTGGGCTGAGAACACAGCCCTGAGGGGCTCCAGTGTTGAGAGTCAGTGATGAGATGTTACTGCCCATTCTGACCACCTGACGTCTGTTTGACAGGAAGTCCAGGATCCAGCTGCATAACAAGCTGTTTAAGCCTAGAGCCCGGAGTTTCCCGTCAAGTATGGAGGGCACAATGGTGTTGAATGCTGAGCTGTAGTCTACAAACAGCATTCTCACATATGTGTTCCTCTTTTCCAGGTGGGAGAGAGCAGTGTGTATAGTGGATGAAATGGCATCATCAGTGGAGCGGTTTGTGCGGTATGCAAACTGCAGTGGGTCCAGTGAGGGGGGGAGAACAGAGCAGATGTGGTTTCTGTTAACGCATGCGATTAATTTTTTCAGTTAAATGCATTAAAAATATTTAACAACACGTCATGTTTGGCAATGGTGACGATCTTAAAGTTACAGCAGCTTAATAAAACTGATACTATCATTAATGTTCATCAAAGAACAACGGTAACGAGAACATTGTTGCTTTAATAAGGATCTATAATTAATCTATATTTAATTTATAATCTATGCAGTTAAGACAGTTAAGTGTTTGATAAATGTATTCAATTTCTGTATATTGATATGAAGGCCACAGGTAAATATGACACTTATTATAATGGGTTTATGTGAGGATTGTTTTAAGTTCACTTAAACTAAAAGCTGTTATATTTTTAAAGACTCATAAATGAATAAATACATTGATAGCTTTCATTCATGTTGAATGTCTATAATTAATGTTTTAAATATCAGTTTCACAAAGACATCAGTATCAGTTTTAGTGTCAGTGATACTGGCCTTCATTCATAAAAACATGCCATTACAACACATATTTAAATATCCTGTCTTTAAAGGGTTAGTTCACCCAAAAATGAAAATTATGTCATTAATTACTCACCCTCACTTACTCACTCATGTCGTTCGACACCTGTAAGACCTCCGTTCATCTTCGGAACACAAATTAAGATATTTTTGTTGAAAGCTGATGGCTGAGAAAGGCCTCCATTGACATTCAGTACATTTACACTCACAAGACCCATAAAAGGCACTAAAATCGTCGTTACAAAGTCCATCTCACTACAGTGGCTCTACAATAATTTTATGAAGCGATGACAATAGTTTTTGAGCGTCTAAAAAACATCAAAATAACGACTTTATTCCACAAGTTCTTGTCTTCCTTGTCTGTCTCTGCCATGAACTCACTAAGCACCACGACGCATGCGCAAGAATATGACGTAGCGCCGGCATTCGGGAATCCATGAAATGCACACTTTAGTCTCATTTTGAGCTCTGCGCCGAGACCTAAAGCACGATCAATGTAGAATTCAACAGCTTAGATATGGCGCGTCTTCCTCTGCTCGTTGTAAACAAATCTCCTCGCTTCTGGGTCACGTGTCCGAACGCCGGCGCTACGTCATATTCGCGCGCATGCGTCGTGGTGCTTCGTGAGTTCACGGCCGAGGCCTACACAGAAGACAAGAAACTGTGGAATAAAGTCGTTATTTTGATTTATTTTTCCGCACAAAAACTATTGTCATCGCTTCATAAAATGATTGTAGAGCCACTGTAGTGAGATGGACTTTGTAACAACGTTTTTAGTGCCTTTTATGGGTATTGTGAGTGTGAATGTACTGAATGTCAATGGAGGCCTTTCTCAGCCATCAGCTTTCAACTAAAATATCTTCATTTGTGTTCCGAAGATGAACGAATGTCTTACAGGTGTCGAACGACATGAGGGTGAGTAATTAATGACATAATTTTCATTTTTGGGTGAACTAACCCTTTAAGTTGTTTCTACTTTAATTCAAATTATTTTAATATAAACAAACTAAAAACTCCAATGTTTATTACAGAAAAATATGTGTAATTAGTAAGTTGATTTTTGTATCAAATGACAGCACTCATATATTGATTTCAAAAAATATACTGTCTTTAACTTTTTAATAATAGAAATGACTGTAATAACTTGTTTTCATGCCAGATTTATTCAAAGACACATTAAATAATGAAGATAACACTAACAGGTTAAGTAAACATATAATGAATATGTAATATTTATCTGAATGCCCCTCTCTAGAGTTATTATTTTTCTAGCTAACTAACAAGAAACGAGATCTGGACATTGAGTGTCTTTCTGAAGTGAATAATGTCTGCTGACTCTAGTGACTGGTGTTGGCATAGTTTCATGATGACCACATGTTAACTCTAAAGTGAACGTATACAGTCGAGAGAAAACCGCATGTGTGTCTGTATCTCGATGCGTGCAGGTCTTAAAGTGACCGCAGCCCATAGTAAACATGTTTACCCAATTCACCAAATGAAGTTCTGTCATTACTCATTCTCATGTTGTCCCAGTCCTGTATTCATTTCTTTCTTCTACACTTCATTGTTATACAATGATTCTTATTACAGCTTCTGTATTACAGTTCTCAGTCAAGAGCACTGAGAGATTTTCTCTGTGTTTTGTTATTTTATTAACATTAAAGGGATAGTTCACCCAAAAACTATTATTTTGTATAATTATTAATTCAATCTCTTACTTGGGTTCCCCTGCGAACATTAGCATTCCCAGGGGTAAATATCACATTGTTGGGGTCGCCTCAACCCGTGGACATGAAAAACAGCGGCAACAGTGTTAAAGTAGCCCAATCCCGTGGAAAAACCGCAGACACGGCAACATATCCGGGGCAGCTCTGATAACAGTGTGTGCGCTCCTGAATGTGTGTGTGTGCAGTGACGTGTGTGTGTGTGTGTGTGTGCGCTTCAATGAAAACAGTCCATTAACATAAAACACTGATAAACTGATCTGGAGCGACCTGAGCATTAAACAGTTTTATTGCACACCTTCCAGCCAATCAGAATCGAGTATTCAGACAGACCATGGTACAAGAACAAGACAACACATTAATACTATGATTAACATATGAACACAGGCTAAATATTAATAATGAGCGATGATGAAACACATTGATGGGCTTCTTACCCTCCTCTGAGGCGGTGGTTGTGTCTTCAGTCTCAGCATGTGTGTGACACACACAGTCAGAGCAGGACTGACACATGTCAGCGGCACGAGCTTGCAGAATTTACTGATGTACATTTTCTGATCCAAAATCCTACAACCAAGGGAAATTGTATAAACCGTACACAGATCAGAAAGCTGTGATCTGGAAATGAACTCAGATCCAGACGGATATAAAAGTGCACACTGAACAGTGAAGATGCAGATCCTCACTCAGATGCTGACAGGGAATCGCACACTTGGCTGTTTCAGAAGCACACACTGATCAAAAGCAGAGGCAGTGAAAGTGAGTCTGAGGGAGAAGAACACAGAGCCTCTGGAGCTCCAGTGCTGTGATGTCATCAATAGAACGCATTCATTATTGTTTGGATTTAAACTGAAGTGACTTGAGTTTATTCGCCTTATTCTGCCCCGCCCACTTTTAATACTTCGCTCTTCCGCATCTTGTCATCTGACTTCTTCTAAACTGACGCGGCTCATCCGGAAGCTATTTCAGTCGTTTGAGGATTGTTTACAGCTCGCTATAACTTTAGCAAAATGATGAATAATGTTGATGCTTTAAATGTTTTAAATTGGGAGTGTAATGGCAAAAATTAATTCGTCGACATCACTAATAAGAGACAAACCATAATCCAATTGTCTTTATAAAGATTTATTTTCCTTGCAAGGAAGAGCCACGGTCAGTGCAGCCGCTCGGGCTGCCTTGAGTGTGAACTGGAGACACAAAGAAGCCACAAGCTTCTTATACCCCCAATGTCTAAATAACCCCTTCAGTAATTTCCCATACATCTGGCGAAACCCACTGAAGGTTTCGCCTTGAGCAATTAAAAGCAAGAAACACAATGGTCCTTCATCTGTAACAACAGACAGAGTATCACCTACTCCTAATCAGCATAACTATTCAAACGCATAGATGCTAGTCAGGAACTCCAATTCCAAGAGCCATAACAGATAAAAGGGGCAATGTTTGGGCTCCCACAGGTGGGGCCTCTTTGATCTGACTCATTTAAAACACAATTGAGAAAACAGGTCTGGAAGATTAAATCTTCTGTGATTAAATTTTTCCCCAACAATTTCCCCCTTTTATCATTCTTTGATAACTTGCAAAAAAGAAAAATTTAAAATGTGTATATAATAAAAACAGAAGTAGTAATAATAGTCACTCATCACATTCATTAAAGCTGGGTAACAGCAACCTGTCCAGTCTTTCTGTGGCATGAAATGGTTTCTGTCACTTGGTTTGCTAAACGTACAGGTAAAACCTGTTGTGATACCGCCTATCACCGCTGTGCAGTTCCCTGTGGTCGAATTCTTGATGTCAATTCTGACTCTGCAGTCAGATCACCCTGCTTTCACATTCAGCTTCAGTCTCGTGAGCACACGCACACTTCTCCTTGAACATGCATCACTCTAAATGGTGTAATCAACATGTCTGTGTGGTTATACCGCTGCGTTCTCTTGCAAGCAGACGTTGGATGTTTTGTTGGAATCTTCCCTTGCTCGATGTCCGCTGCAGCTCTAAGCACCACCTACTGGATTCTGTAGGCTTGAAATAGGGTTTAACTTGAAAACTGGTTGGCTCAGCACCACGTTGTGCCAGTGTCTCTGCTCCTGAGATGATAACGGCAAATTATGTTTATATGTCTGCTCGCACAGACGTTTTCCTCCTGCTTCTCTCTCCTCTCGGCTCCTCCTCCCCGATCACTGGTGGGACCTTTCTACAATGGCTCGCATGCACCCACGTCGCTCTCTCCGCTACCGTGATGGCAGTGTCGTCAGAAGCCTGACAAAAGGCCCTAGCCACCCTTCCGCCTTCCAGCTCTTCGTACTCAGGTCCTGTTTTACCATGTGATCTCCTGGCTTGATGTTGTGCAAGGGAGTCTCAGCCGGTTTCCCCTGTAGCAGCTTTCGCCTGCACACATACACCAGACAACAGAGAGACATTTCTTTGCAATAATTCACAATTCTAATGATGCAAGCTATTGTTTACCCCCTTCCATTCCCATGAATGGTGGTCTTCCAAAAAAAATGTCTCAAACGGGCTCAGATTTAATCAAGGCCTTTTCTCGTTTTCATGTATTTCAATATGCATCAAAATGCGAAATTTTCAGCAAATGTTGTAACCCCCTTATAAACTTCATTCATTTGAGTACCATTACCATTACCATTCCCCCTTTGGCTGCAGGCTCGCCCATGCAGCCATTTATCATAATCATTGAAAATATTGTTGGGGTAAACAAGGCTTGCCATCACTTCTTGTCTAGACGCCATTTTGCACATTCACACATCATTCATAAGTTTCCAGCCACACAGGTGCTTCTCCGCTGCTGTGGCAAATGCCTGCATACTCTGTAAGGAAATCAAAGCATTTGTGTTAGTTTCAGATAATAAAAGACATTCTGGTTCCTTTGACTGCTGTGCTGCCGCGGCCTTCGCAGCCGCATCTGCTCTCACGGTTTCCTGTTGAAATAAACTCTTTGTTGTTAGTTACGCTGCGCATTTAAGTCTTAACTTGAAAGTTTCCCATAAACATACTGAAAATATCCAATAAAATGAAAGACAAATCCGTATTTCATCTCTGTAAGCCAGGCTAAGTCAGTAATCACTGTCACTGCTCTCCCATCATGTTAGGGGTGTGTGATACCTCCAAAATCCAAACATTCCAACTTTCTGCTATCAACCGTTTGACGACACACACATCCCTAGGTCAGACCCACAGTCACTCCTCAGAGACTAAACGCTTTAGAAAACATATATGAAAAAACAAACAATCAGTGGTTCTTTTGATTAATCAAAATCATAACAGACCTTTTTGGCATTCACTCAAACTCAAACTAAACAATACAAATAAGTAAGATAGATAATAATCCATCTTAGCGCTTTAAATCTCTACATAAAACATCCTTCAGTTTACATTATGTGCTTTGCCCACAGTTTCTCACTGTGCATCACATTCTTATCAACCTTCCTTCAGTCAGTCATTTCAACACAATTCTTCACAAACTACCCTACTTACTATTTCCAACAGACCCATTTTCACTCATCATAGCCCACCTCATATTTAACCATTAACAAATATAAATCTAAATTTGTTAATGTTAAATATACTTCATCAAAATGACAAAATTATCAATTTGTATTACGTTCAATCAGCTCGTTCACTCATCTTTATCTCGTGACATCATACTTAATCAAACTCAATACCCAATTCTTTATCAAAATCTTTTCAGCTCCTGTTATCAATAAACAAAATTAATTAATTAATCAATTAGGATTTCTTTTAAAGTACCCTTTTCTCCATGCCCTGTCCATTAAAACTCCTCTTACATCATGTCATTTGGCAGTGATTCTTATCATCAAACTTGCCACATCAATTTCTTTAACGCTGGTTAAAACCAGTCTCTATTTTAAAAAGCATTCATATTTCAATATCCATTTTGGCCTAATTTGACTTTGGTTGTTCACAATCCCTGTCAGAAATCCTAATTTTTTATTTTTATTTTCTATTTATTTTTTGTTTCCTGTATGAATCAAAATATGTCTAGAAGTTATCTAGATATTCTTTTAGAAGTTATCTTTTTGGTTCGCCCTCCGGCCTTTTGTAAATATGAGGGAGTCTCTAGATCATTTGGATAGCGACTTCAGTTAAATTGTCACTTTGTCTATTAATTAATACAGAGATTCATTCAAACAGTCTTCATCCATGCCAAAATTGGTCATAATTACCAGTGACAGACAGAGCTGGATGTCCAATCCACTTAAAGCTCGTCCCATGTTCTGAGCATCTTTTCATCAGATTCACTCAGAATAATCAACTTCCTCTAAAGTTGTTTTTGTTTAACTTAACTCATCTGTAATGATAAAGACACATTCCAGAGGTTAATGGCATACTACACTCAATCAGGACACATAAATATGAACTGCTCATTCTCAAAATGTGCTTTTACATGGTTTCTTAACCAGTTTCAAATATGTCTGTTCATTAGTTGTTTATTTTTAGAAAAGTCAGCTGGGTTGTTTTGTTCTGATATCATTGTTTTTGTGTTGTCTCAGCTTTAACAGAGTGATAACAGATAGAGTACAATTCCTGCTTCCAGCCTCCCTCTCTCTCTCTCTCTCTCACCCAGATAATCTTTTCAACAGTCTTCTAAGACTTTAACTATAATGTTAAATTCATTAACCCTTAACTATAAATGTTAAATTCATTAACCCTTAATTCATTAAGCCTTCACAAAGTTTAGAAATTTCATAGTGTAACTTATTGTTTCAAGTTATCTTTAGTTTAGATACCTCTGTTATTCAGACCTTCTCTTTAAGCTTCAAAAGCCGTTCTCATCTTAAAGCCATCACCATGTCTCTGAATTGTGCCTGCTGAAGTAAGCTCATAATAGCATTAGATCCTCATCACACAATTTTCCTGTTACAAATTAATAAATTTTGTTCTGTTCTCCGCAAGGTTAAGGATGATCAGCATGGTCTCAGCTGGCTCTTGAATGCCAATCTCGTCATTGCTCTTTTCTTCAGGGTGTTTCCTGGCTCTCAATCTATGCGGTATTTGGTGAGCGGTATAGAGGGGCCATTATTAGGGCAGGGGCTGCTGTGTCCAGTCTTGACCTTGGCCCCTACGAAACACAGCTTCCCCCCCCAACAGAGATGCTGCTGGCCTCACAGACATCTGCCTCACCTCTCATACACACCTCACATAAAACCCCCTCCTACATTTTTTTTTTTTTTGGTTGGGGAGGGAGTCCCAAATAACTTATCGTGATTTCCCTGGCTTGGGTTGCCACCTGTCAGGCCGTAGGAAGTCTTACCCGTCTTTGGGAAACCACCTCGTGCTTATTTTGGTCATCGCTTCTTTGACCCTCAACAGGATCAACATTTTTTTTTTTTTTTTTTTTTTTGGAGCCTTTTGGAAAGTGCATTCAAGAGTCATCAGAGCCATCTGGTCTGCTTTCAAATTAGCAAAAACATGGAGACAGGTTAATTATAACACAACTTAATCACTAAAATCCATCATACTTCTTCAAAGCTGCCCCATAGCAGTGCTTAGATTATTCTCAGTGAATTTAGCCAAAACACCTGTCCATTCATTTTAATGTTCTGCTACATCTGTGACCAAGGCCATCAGTTCTGTACATGGTGAAGGCTAAGAGCAGACAGAAGTTACTGGTCCTATCAAACATTAGTCAAACGTTTCAGTTCATTAAAAGTCTGTATTTTTAAAACATGTCTTATTGCCCTCTTGATGGCACCTTTTTCTATCTTAACAAACAACTGTATATTATGTTCACATGATACCCTGTGCCTTTACTCATCAATATCTCCTATCATCTGTGGCACAGGCTCAGATATCAGCTTTGAGCTGGTCTGGGATCAGAGAGAGACTCTGAGGCCTTCAGGGCTGGTGCACTGCATTTTCATAAACTTCTCACTCTTCACACTAGCTCAGCGTAAGATCTGGCTTTGTTTTCAAATAAATGAGACATTTTCCTTTTAACTCTATCTTTAGACAGAAATCACATTTTCAAATGATCATAACTTTATATTTGTCTCTTGCCCCCAAAATGAATTCAGAAACTTTAATTTCCACTCAGATTGAGTCTCTGTTACTCAAATTAGGCCACGTGGTGGCCGGATTGAGATTACAAATTGTTTATTTCAGATCAGCACAATCTTATCTTTTGAAACCAAAACATCAATTTCTAGGGTTTTCAACATTTTAACACCTATAGTTATTTCAACCCAATATTCAGTCAAATCATCATTATCAGAGTTTTGCAAAGGTGAGAAGAGCAAGAACATATTTATTATATCTTTTTCATTTAAAACTCGGTTAATCAGGATTTATATATCTTATATATCTTTTACAATATAGTTTATCATCTTTAACCTTAATTTTAACCTCATATTAAAATTATTTCAAATCCTTCGAAAATAATCACTAAAGACTTTATCAAGCTTATTATTTTCTCATTTTCTTAGTGTAAATCTCTGTTTTATTCTTTTTTACTGAGTTTCGTTTACAGAATTTAGTCTGGTGACCTGATTTGCCACACTTTTTACACCTTATGGGTGTTCAGACACAGTTACGTGCAAAATCAATGGCCCAGCGGAGCACAATTAAACGCTCTCATCTTAAGCTTATGGAGCAGCGTTCAGTAACCTGTGTGCTCCAACAGTAGCAGTCTGTCTGAGAACAGAGCTTGCTCGGGGTCCAATAAAACAGACAATGGCTTGCAATTTATGGTGCTTTATCAAAGTTTATCTGCTTTTTCACCAACATTATTTTTAGTTACTCAATTGTATATCTCCCTTCGGGTATGGCACCTCCCCCATTTTATAAATTAATGAATACGCACAAACATCTACAAATTT
The DNA here is from genome assembly GCA_023566225.1 of Romanogobio albipinnatus. Lineage (NCBI taxonomy): Eukaryota > Metazoa > Chordata > Actinopteri > Cypriniformes > Gobionidae > Romanogobio > Romanogobio albipinnatus. The sequence goes on from CM042245.1 coordinate 11,502,139, forward strand.
GAATTTTCTTGTTCTCTCTTTGTTTGTAGCTAGTCAACTTCCAATTACAATAAAAACATTTCTGCCCATTATCTTCATCAGTCCAGCAAATTTCTTTGAAGTCAGGGTTTCAGAGCGGAGCTGCTTACAGCATTTGCTCTTGTTCATCTTACAATCTTTATACCGACTAATCAAATTACTGATCATATCACTCAAATTGTTAGCTAAAATTTTGTCAAAGTTCATACTCACCAGCGATCTTTAAACAGCTGTGGCATTTTAATTTCTCCGTTTCATTTCTCCACAGTCAATGCCTCTCACACCCAGCATTTCGGTGTCTGCTCACATTTCTCACACGCGTGTTCTCACAACAGCCCATCGATTTATCCTTTTCCTTCAACGGACTCTTTCACAGTCCCAGTCCGGTCACTCAGCGGTGACACTCAAATCATGACATTTAATGAACTTCGTATATGTTGCATGCATTTCTGGCCATATAATTTTCTCATTTGATAAAATACCGGTGTCTCATATTCAGCTAGCTTGCTTTGGATTTCCCCATATTGGCAGTCTGATTCTGTGGCTTTTCGCGCGCGCGCGCTATTAATCTGTTGGACATCTCCGGACAGATCTGATCTTCTCACCCAAGATCAGCCGGGCGGACACTCTCAATAGTGCCCGATTTTGTGCCCTGGTTACCTGACCGCGGGCGGAACCAACCCAATCTAGGTAATATGGTTCCCAGACCAATCTAGGTCTTATTTAATCGCCCACGTGATTTCAGTTTCTATCCCATAAACATATCAACCACGTTGCATTCGTCACAGAGTCAGACTCCCCCTATGGTTTATCCCTATCAATTCAATTTAACCAAATTCTATAAAATAAAATAAAATTCCCCCTGAATTTTTTTTCAAGAGTTTGTCTCTTACCAGAAGCGCCCCGTTGCCATCGGATTCGATTTCTCTGATTCCAGTGGCTGGACCCTCCGGACACCCCAGAGCAGTCAGCCCTTCTCCCTCAATCCTTCGGGGTAAGGCTGTGACTCTAACGTCCAGGATGATCAGTCACCGACCTGCTCTCAGGGTCCAGAAGGCACATCCAAGGAATCCCACTGCTGACACCAATTGTAATGGCAAAAATTAATTCGTCGACATCACTAATAAGAGACAAACCATAATCCAATTGTCTTTATAAAGATTTATTTTTTCCTTGCAAGAAAAGAGCCACGGTCAAACACAGCCGCTCGAGGCTGCCTTGAGTGTGGACTGCTAAAACAAAAGAAAGCACAAACTCTTATACCCCCAATGTCTGAACACACCTTCTCAGTATTTTTCCATTTCCACACAGGGTAAAGGCAAGAAACACAATACACAAATGGTCCCTCTTTGTCTTAAAACTAATTTAAATTATCTGACACCTTTGGTTCTGGAAAGCTCTCAATTTACATATCCCACTGCTACCCCCCTGGGTTTCCACAGACACTGGGTCTTTTGAACTAAGAGAGGTGATTTGCATGGCTAAAGCAGATTTTGACTTCTGTGTGAACTCAAACATAAATATTAAATTTTTCCACAACATCATTAACTAATGATTTGGACATCAAAATATTACAAGCTAATCCTACGCAAGCTGATTTAACTCATTGGATAGACAATGAAGTAAAACCAGATCAAGCTGGAATTTTAAGAGACAAACAAGGTAGACTTGCACTCCCTGCATCTGCAATTGTGATGCTATGTCGACACTATCATGGTGTATCACATGAATCAAAAAAGAAAGTGATACAAATGTTGAATCGATCTTACTGCATGGCAAATGCGCGAATAAATACTCAGTTGATATTGGATGCTTGTTTGGTGTGTGCTCAAACCAACAGACACAAGCCAACTAAATATGACGCTTTACCACACCCTGAGTTACCATTCCAACATTTGCAAATTGGTTTTACACATATGCCTCCTTAAATATAAATATTTGCTTGTGATTGTTGACAGGTTCTCTAAGTGGCCAGAAGCCTTTCCGTGTGGAAGAGAAAATGCACAGACTGTGGTGAAAGCTTTGGCCAAGGACATCATACCGCGTTTTGGTATACCGTCGGTCATAGACAGTGATAATGGGACACTGTTCGTTTCCAAAGTCATGCAATTATTAGCCAAAGAACTTAATATTACCTGGAAGTTCCACATTCCCTATTGTCCAAGTTCCAGCGGACAGGTGGAATGTGCCAATAGAATTATCAAAGATTGAATTAATAAAGCGTGTGTAGACACAGGAAAAATTTGGGTTGACCTGTTGCCTGCCGTATTGACGAAATTAGAATGTCACCATCAGCAACAACAAAGATGTCCCCATTTGAAATTCTTATGGGTAGACCTTTCCCGACCCCGTGGGTCAAAGGTCGCACTGGCAATCTCTCCACAGGTGACACGGAGGTGATCGTCACGGATTATGTGGATTCTATAGTCAAAACTTTGAATAGCATCAATGGTGATGTCTCTCTCTCTCTCCCTCTTCCTGCAGAAAACCCCACTCATCCGTTCGTCCCAGGACAACAGGTGTTGATAAGCAGTTTGAAGCCCACCAAACTGGGAGAGCCAAAGTATCTGGGGCCGGCCGTGGTGATCGCTGTGACGAGAACGGGTGTTCTGACTGACTTCCAGCCGCAGTGGATCCATGCAAGTCGACTGAAAGCAGCTCCATCCCAAGGAAGCATTTTGGTTGAAGCAGAGGAGGAAGCCAGTGAGTCAAGGAAAGATCCGACGGAAGGGGAACCAAGAACTTCTAAGAGGAGACGACGAAAGAAATCGCAAAAGAGCTAGAATCATCTCAGTGAAAGCTCTTGAGCCATGATGCTGAAAGTTATACTTTATCTAGTGGTGCTAACAAATGTGTCCGTTCATGTACGAGCTACAGTCAACACGGGCAATGATACTTGGGTATATCATGATGATGATGCATACCACGCGTTTTCCGAAAATATGTGGTGACGTCTCGCACACTACACTGCTAGACAGGCAGGAAAAACTGATGACTGTTTTGTTTGCACAAAAATACCACATAGTGCCTCTGGTCCACATGTAGAGGTTAACTCACCAATGACAGAGGAAGAATTGGAGTGTCCACTTTTTGTTAGCGTTACTGGAATGATGGCTCCAAATAAAACTATAACATGGGGTTGCGCAACAGCTAAATTGATGCTCGCACCTCAAGTACAAACAAAAGTGGCAATCATTGCCACTATTCAGGACTCACTGTTGTGTATGGAAGGACAATTTGGAACAGTGAGGCTGGGAGAAATTCCTGAAAGTAAATGTAATCGAACATAAAAGTCATTGTGAGACACAAAATATGCCATGCTGCATGGGATGCCTTTTGAATGGACTGACTGATATAGCTGATTGTTCTACAAAAAGACCACAGCCGATATCTACTTTAATTGCCCATGGATGGGCTAGTCCTTTTGTGCGAAGCAGATGTCAAAGTTATTGTGAACTTACACCAGGTCAAAATTGTCACAGATATGCTCCCTCTGCAAGAGGGACTAGAGCTCTTCAAGATTGGTTTTGGTTGTGTGGACATAGAGGGCCCTATTTTAACGATCTGAAACGCAAGTGTCAAAGCGCAAAGCGCAAGTAACTTTGTGGGCGGGTCTCGGCGCTGTTGCTATTTTCCCGGCGGGATAAATGGCTCTTGCGCCCGGCGCAAATCTAAAATGGGTTGGTCTGAAGTAGCTTCATTATTCATAGGTGTGGTTTGGGCGTAACGTGAATAAACCAATCAGAGCGTCATCCAACATTCCCTTTAAAAGCAGGTGCGCAAGTTCCATTATGGATTGCTATTATTATGGCGTATTTACCAGGCGCACGCCAGGAGCGGTTCACAGCCGAGGAGACTGATGTTCTTGTAAGAGCAGTGAAAGACAGAGAAGTTGTGTTGTATGGGGATGGGAGAAACCCACCCAAAATAGCGTCGGTTAAATAAATAATTAGCCTGAATAATTTGTAAGCTAGATTTATGCCTATTTTTTCACATCTTCGTGGCACACCACAATGATTTCCGTCATCTCATGTGTTAATATTTTTTTAGTGTAACAATTTATGATTTGCAAAAATAACTGTTGCATCTGTGTAGATTACATGAGCAAAGTGTATGCGCGTTGTGCACGCTATATGGTCAAGCATGCGCCCTTAAAATAGCATAATGAACAACGCGCAACGCGCCACTGACTTTAGACTAGGTTTTTTCTGGTCAGTGGCGCAATTGTTTAATGGAACAGCAAAATAGCACCAGGGATTGTTTGCGCCGGAACACGCCTCCTTTTTTGCGCTGAACCGCCCAGGGAGCGCAAGTTCATTCACTAGTTTAGCGACGTGCTTCTGTGGAGGGAAAAGCGCACTTTGCGCGGGTGCAAAATAGGAATGACACATGCGTCGGTGTACAAAGTCAATTGCGCTGGGTGCAAGATAGGGCCCAAAGTCTACACTAGTCTTCCAAAGGACTGGAGCGGTAGATGTGCTCTAGTAACTCTAGAAGAGTATTCCATGGTTATTAGAGCACCTAAATCTGACGTTATGATAAGACAAAAACAGAAAAAGAAACGCTCCCTCTCTGGCCGCGGTTCAACTAGTAGTATGGGTAGAGAGAACCCAGCTCCTAAGCAACATAGACTTTGGACAGGTACTGAAAAATTCTTTGAAGCATTATTCCCCTGGGTTGGTACTACTAGTCTTCAGATTGAAGTAGAAGTTACAAGATATGAATTAATCTCATTTATTAATACTACAAGAGACACATTGACTGGTGTCCAACAGGAACTGCGAGGGATTCGTTTAACTGCCCTGTAAAACAATTAACTGCGGCGAGAGGAGTGTGTGTTATGGTAGGAGCTTCATGTTTTATGTACATCCCTGAAAATGATGCCGATGGTCATTTAATCTCAGAAGGTTTGAAAAATATGACTAGAATTGCACAAGAATTGGAAAGACGAGAGGTTGATGACAATCAAAATGGTTTCTTAGCATAGTTTACAGGATGGCAACAAATGTTTGTATCTGCCTTAATTCCTATAGGTGTAATCCTATTAATCCTTGCATTTATTATCTGTTGTATTATTCTATTTATTAGAGCCTTGATTAATCGTGCTATGAATAACTTTGTATCCTCTCAATATGCTTTGATGAATAGAACTGTTAAGTGTCCTTAATTTGTTTGTATTTGTGTATAAGACAGGTAATGCTGAGATTTGGGTGTGGCGATTTTATTGCCAGAGGAGGAACTGATAGGTTTTATGTACATCTCAGCATTAACCTTTTCATTAATCACCCATTTTATCTTTCTTAGATTAGTTTTTATATACGAGTATTCAGTGTGGTCTTTAGTTGTCTACACACACACACACACACACACACACACACACACACACACACACACACACACACACACACAAACACTCTCTCTCTCTCTCTCTCTCTCTCTCTCTCTCTCTCTCTCTCTCTCTCTCTCTCTCTCTCTCTCTCTCTCTCTCACTCTTTAAGTGAAACATACCCTAGACATATGGTTTTCATGGGGTCTCATGGTGGAAATAATGATTACCAGATGTGTTG